>CM035123.1:92204268-92702268 GCA_020205555.1 Panax stipuleanatus | reverse complement strand
CTGGAGTTAATTAAGGACTATGACTGTGAAATCTTATACCATCCGGGTAAGGCTAATGTGGTTGCCGACGCCTTAAGCAGAAAGGGTCGGGAGAAATTGATGATGTTGACTACTCAGGAGGAACTAATTTCAGCAATGGAAAAGCTGAAATTGGAAGTGAAGTATTCGATGGAGATTGACGAGAAGTTGTTTCAGATTCAAGCTGGTACAACCCTATTGGATAAAGTTAAGGAAGCTCAACTTCAGGACGAAGAATGTGAGAAGGTTAAGAAAAAGATATCTGAAGGAACCGAACCGAGATTCAAGATAGACAGTGAGGGACTACTGAGATTTGAGAATAGAGTTCGGGTACCGTCAGTGCCAGAGATTAAGGATGACATTTTGAGAGAGGCTCATAGCTCACGGTATTCAATTCACCCCGGTAGTACCAAGATGTACCAGGATCTTCGACAGCACTTCTGGTGGCCGAATTTGAAACGAGATGTGGCTGAGTGTGTTGCAAAGTGTCTAACCTGTCAGAAAGTGAAAGCAGAACATCAGAGACCAAGTGGTTTGCTACAACCCCTGGAAATCCCAGAATGGAAATGGGAACACATTACGATGGATTTCGTGGTTGGCCTTCCGACGACTCAGAAAGGCTACGACGCAGTATGGGTTATCGTTGACCGACTGACGAAATCCGCACACTTCCTTCCGATTAAAATCAGATTCAACTTAGACCAGTTGGCAAGGCTATATGTGAAAGAGATTGTTTCGAGGCACGGAGTTCCGGTGTCAATTGTTTCCGACAGAGATCCGCGTTTCACATCGAACTTCTGGAAGCGACTACAAGAATGCATGGGGACACAGTTGAGAATGAGTACGGCTTATCACCCTCAGACAGATGGGCAGAGTGAAAGAACGATCCAGACATTGGAAGATATGTTGAGAGCATGCATCATGGATTTTAAAGGAAATTGGGATGATCACCTACCGCTTGTGGAATTCGGTTACAACAACAGTTACCACGCTAGTATTGGCATGCCGCCTTACGAAGCGTTGTACGGAAGAAAATGCAGAACCCCGCTATACTGGGATGAAGTTGGCGAGAGACAACTATTAGGTCCAGAACTGGTACAGCAGACAGCAGAGATAGTCAAAGTGATCAGAACAAGACTGGTAGCAGCTCAGGATAGGCAGAAGAAATACGCCGATCCACACCGTAAGAACGTTGAGTTTGAATCGGGTAGCTATGTGTTCTTGAAAGTCTCTCCCTGGAAGGGGAAGATCAGATTCGGTAAGAAGGGAAAATTGAGCCCAAGGTTCATTGGACCCTTTGAAGTACTGCGAAGGATTGGAGAAGTTGCGTATGAGGTAGCCTTACCTCCGGCGCTTGAGAATGTCCACAACGTCTTTCATGTGTCAGTTTTACGCCCCTACAAACCCGATTACAAACATGTGATTGAATATGAACCCCTACATTTTGAGAAAGACTTATCCTATGAAGAAATTCCTGTTCAGATTGTTGACAGGAAAGAGCAAGTCCTCAGAAATAAAATTATACCTTCTGTTAAGGTAATTTGGAGGAACCACAATGCTGAAGAAGCTACGTGGGAACTCGAAGAGCATATGATGAAGAATTACCCAGATTTATTTACTTAATTTTTTGTTTATGCGATTCTGGGGACAGAATCTTTGTAAGGGGGGAGAATGTAACGGGACGAAATTTAATTGAACCGTGATTCTGGGGACAGAATCCTTTTAAGGGGGGAAAGATGTGACAAACAAGATTTTTGTAATTTATTTGAATATTTATTGAATTAAATAAATATTTTTTGATGATTTAATTATTGAGTTAAATAATTAATTGATGAATTTGTGGTAGATTAATTTAATTATATGTGTCACATTAGTTAAATTAATGTGGTGAATTTTTATATTCAAAGTATGTATTTAATTGAGCTTATTTGATTAATATATTAATTAATAAGCATAATGTTATTCTAATTAATTTATTAATTAATTAGAGATTTATGATTAGACATAATTAATAAATAAGAATTTTAATTATGTGACTATGTGATTTAATGTAGATTTATGCTATTTTATTTAATTGATTTAAATAGCATTATTTGATTTAATTGGGTGTGACATTAATTAACTATATTATAATAAATTAATTAAAATAAATGAGAAGGGATTCCTTAAGCTAGCCAAACAAGGCCTTAAGGGGAGTTGGTCAGTTAACCCACTAAGGGACCAACTGACAACCACTCACCCATTATATATTATACGTATTATACTTATATACATATATACTATATCAATTTATATATTCATATCAGAGGAAATAAAACTTAAAGAATCAGAGAGAATTTTGAGAGAAAAGATTGAAGAAGAAGAATTTGAAAAGTTTATATCATCATCCTTGAATCATCTTCACAAACTAGCAAGGGTAATTCCTTCTCCTAAGTTTTTAAATTCAAGTTCTTAAAGTTTTCCATTAACGTATGTTAGATTCTCTGTGAATAACTAATTTGATAATTAATGTATGATATGATTTTATATGTGTTATTGTATGATCATAACATGTTGTATATCATGTATGCATGATTTAGTGCGATTAAATCCATGTAGTTATGCTTAATTTGATTTTTCAAAAGTTACAGAGTGTAAAAATTGTACATATGGCCCATATGGCCCTTACGTACAAAATTTACACACCTTATGCGTTTATTTAACTTAAATTAACACTTGAATGTGATTGTGTACATTTAAACGAACAAAATAGAAGTTAAACGAATGGATTCGGTGTTATAACGAATCCGTAACGTTGAATTCTTGTTTTCTTTCAAAACTTTATAAAATGTTGAAAATAGTGAAATTAAATGTTGTGATTTGTGTAATTCCGTGATTTAAAGTGTTAAAAGCATGCTTAGAACATGGTATGATGTTTCTGTAAATTCTATATCTTATGGGTAGCCTTAAATTCATTACGTTAGTTTAATTTGGATTTATTTGGGTTGCTCTGTGTGTCATTCGCGAACTGGAAATCTGGGTCTGCGTTGCCGCGCGACCGCGCTGGTCCCAAGGGTAACTGGCGCGCGGCCGCGCCCCTTGCAGAAATTTGAAATTTTTTTTTTTGCTAAGTGTTCGTGTGTTCTAAGAGGTGGTTTAAAACCTAATGTAATGAACATAAAGACATGATTAAACATATAATAAGAGGTTAATAACTTATATTACGTGAGTAATTAATAAGTTAATTACATGACTTGAATCGTTAATTGTATAGTCCAATAACGTGCTCAAGACCGATGTGTGTGATTCGATACGTATATCGAGTTATTGATTAATTTGTATTGTGAACGTATTGATGTGTAGGGTTTAATAAAGAACGTGAATTATAATTGTAGCTTGTGCAAGAGGCAAGTATCCTATCCCTAACTTATTGATTTAGCAAGTTCCCTAAATTCTAATTTATTCATTTATTAAGCCTTAGACTTGTGTTTCTATATCGAGTAAGCTCGTGTTT
The DNA here is from genome assembly GCA_020205555.1 of Panax stipuleanatus. Taxonomy (NCBI): domain Eukaryota; kingdom Viridiplantae; phylum Streptophyta; class Magnoliopsida; order Apiales; family Araliaceae; genus Panax; species Panax stipuleanatus. The sequence continues at coordinate 92,698,757 of CM035123.1, read as the reverse complement.
TTAATTGTTCAAGTTCGAAATTCATATTACATATTGTAACTCTTTTAAAAGCATGATTCAGTGATACAATACTTATTCGATTGTATACTCTTGAGATTTATTATTCAAGTTGAATATCGATGTTATTGTTGAACCTTATAGGACTAGTGAACCCTTATTGATTCGACTAGTCCATAGTTGATGAACGTTCTAAATTCCAAAATACTTATTGAGCTTATCCAAACCAAACTTCCTTTGGTGCGGACTCTGATGTCAAAACTGAGATGAACAACCCTGTAAAAGGGGATTATTTACGCTTTAGCGTTGAGATATTGTGCACAATATGGTACTAAGGGCTGATCCCCCTAAGTACGAGAAGTAGAGTCCATAGTCTTATGACTGTTAAAGGTTTTAAGTATAAACACTTTACAACCTAGGACATAGTTCAAGGTCTTATGACCCTCAGATGATATTTTGATTCCTGTTATTTATCCTCGAGTCAAAAGTTGAGTTTCTTTATTCAGATGTCCTTGATTCACTCGCATGTTATTATATTGTTGTCATATTATTATACTTGTGGGCAACCGTGCTCACTCTTGCGTAATAATAACATTGCAGTTAAGAACGAAAGGTCTGACGAGCCTTCTACTAGCAAAGGCAAGGGCAAAGTCAACAAGTGATGAAGACTTGTTGTTTATTTTATGTGTTTATGTTTCAGACTTATGTTAAAGTTGTGTAAAACTTATTTAATTATTTATATTTCCGCATTTGATATTTAAGGTTAAGTACGACCTGGGATTGATGTATTTCTTTTCAGATGTTGTAACCCCATAAGGGGAGGATTATTTCTATTTATTTCATGGTTTGCATTTACTATGGGTAGATAGATAGATGATATTTGTACAGTGAACACCAAGTCCCGTGGAAATTGAAGTACCCGGATTTGGGGGTGTCACAATTATAACATGTTTTCTAACGTATATACATGTTTTAAAGTAATCAATTTTATATAATTTGGCCTTAATTGGTTTTTCGAAAAGTTACAGAGTTTTCTACGATGTTGTAAAATTTCTCTGTCAGTACTTATTTTTGGGAAATTAAAGTGTGAGGTTATTATATATGTGACCGTATATGTTAGAATTATGTGTTGGATTATGTATCCATGATTTACACTGATCACACCAAATAACTTTGTTAATAAATGGGTTTAATGAAATTACAGAGTATTGAATATGGGTGAATAACTCATATGGGTTAAATTAATGATTGAATCATATGTTTATATTTAAATTGATACATGAATATGATTGTATATGTTAAAACAAAGAAAATAGAATTGAAATGAATGGATTCGGTGTAGTAACGAATCCGTAAGGAGATTTTTATGTTTTTCATTAAACTCTTGAAAGTTTTGAAGAACAGTGAAAATTAATATTTTGATTTGTGTAATTACATGACTTGGAATGTTAAGAACATGTTATAAGTGATATATAATGTTCCTGTGAAGTTTATACTTCATGGATAACATTATAAATCAGTGTAATGATGTGAATTGGGAGAAAATGGGAGAAAATTTGTGTTCGTTCGCGAACTTCAGATTCTGAAATTCAGCAGCCGCGCGGCCGCGCCGGCTGCAAGGCAAAATTGCGCGCGGCTGCGCCTGTCTGAAAATTTTGAAAAAAAAAATTGCTAAGTGTTGGAAATTTGTGAAATGTGTTTTGAGTCTAATGAACATGAACACATGTTGTATAAATATAATAAAATATTGATATGAGTTTAATAATTTATGTTATGTGATTAATTATTAAATTAATTACGTGATTTAAATTATTATTTGTAAAGGTTAAATAATGTGTTATAAACATTAAGACATTATTTTAAATCTAATTAACATGATGACATGTTATGTATGTAATGAATTATTAATACAAGTTAATAACTTAAGTTACGTGGTTAATTAACAAGTTAATTAATCAACGTAAACCATTATTTGAAAACCTAATAATGAGTTTGAAGAATACTATTGTAAATCAATAATCATATCAAACTTGTGATTAATTGATATTGTGAATGTATTGATAGGTAAGAGTAATTAAAGAAGTGAGTAATAATTGTAGCTTGCGCACGAGGCAAGTTTCCTAAACTCAAATCTTTATATTTGAGCAAGTTTCCTAAACTCAAATCTTTATATTTGAGCAAGTTTCCTAACTATACTCTTTAAATTGAGCAAGTTTTCTATCCCTAACTTATTATTATTGTTGGGCAAGTTTACTAAACTAAACTCTTTAAATTAAGCAATTGCTATGCTTAATTACTATTGTTGAGCAAATTCTTACTCTTGAATATCCAAGTTTAGAATTTCACATGAGATGCCATGATTCTTTTAAAAGTATCATTTAAGTGTACAATACTTATTCGATTGTATACCTTGAGAAGTTAATATTCAATTTGAATATCATTTATTGAGTTATCCAAACCAACTTTATTTGGTGCGGATTCTGATGTCAAACTGAGATGAACAACCCTAATATAGGGAATTAATGAAGATGCTTAAAGCGTTAAGATAGTGTGCACAGTATCAGTACGAACGGCTGATCTCCCTAAGTACGAGAAGTAAAGTCTATAGTCTTACGACTGTTAAAGGTTGGAAAGGTTAATATACTTGACAACCTAAGACTCGGTTCAAGGTCTTAATGACCCTCAGAAGTAATTTGACTCTTGATTAATATTCTTGATTCAAAAGTTGAGAAGTAATTTGACTATTGATTAATATTCTTGATTCAAATGTTGAGCTTTCTGTTATTCAGAATTCTTTCACTCGCATGTTATTATTCTGTCATATTTTTTTTATACTTGCGGGCATTCGTGCTCACTCTTGCATAATAACATCGCAGCTAATAATGAACGAAGTGATGTACCTTCTAGTAGCAAGGGCAAAGGAAAAGCTAACAAGTGATGAAGACTTGTGTTGTCATGAACAATGTTAAAGTTTAAGATTTATGTGTGATGATTTAAGACTTATTTATTTACGTTTCCGCAAAAGATATTTAAGGTTAAGTATAACATGGGATTTATGATGTATTTTATTTCAGATGATGTAAGATGATGATTTATTTATCTAATAAATGAATTTCATTATTTATGGGTAGATAGTTGTATGATATTGGAACAGTGAACACCAAATCCTGTGAAAATTAAGATACCGGATTTGGGGGTGTCACAGATCTCATGATCATTTGTGTAGATACATTAAAGCAAGTATGCACGTGCTTATTGTAGAATAAGTTCACTGAACGTGACTCGCTATGGAATACCTAATGGAGTTTTACTCGCCTATCAATAGGAATTCCTAATGTGATAGTTGTACAAGTGATCATTGGACTTGAGATCATCATAGTATCTTGTGCGTAATGACTTATACTTTGACTTATTCTTTAAGACCCTCAGGGTATATCAAAGGGTATGCTTGGGTATAATGAGTTACATATAGAGATAATGAATTATCAATAAAGAATCTACCACTTCTAGTAAAAGAAGAGATATGTCCTATGTGATTTGTTAAATGACAACCCAATAGTCCTTGGCCAAGGCAGAATGAAATTAGAAAGAAGTTTCTAATTTCCATTATTTGGAGTTGTGCATTTTCTAATCGAAATACATATAATTAAATAAAATTAGACTTGACAGTAAATCCATGTCTTATATTTAAATAAGACATTGTATGGTGGAAGGATTGAATTATACGGTAATTATTAACTCACAGGTTCTTTTACGATTAATGTTAAAATCTATATTATCTAGAAAGTCGTTGATCGCTAGGGAGGCTTATCCCTATTGTAGAATAAATATTATTTATTAAAATAGATTATTAATTTAATTTATTTATTTAAATAAGATTAGAATTATTTTAATTAATTTATTCACAACCGATTTAATATGGAGAACCTAAAGGGTCACACCATAAAAGGAAGAAGAATTATTTAAGAAGATAATGTCATAATAATAATAATGTGTCAAGTGTAGTTAATTTAATTTATGGTGATAGAATAAATTAAATAGCTTAATGTTTATTATTTAATATTTTATAAATATTAAATATAAAGAAATAAGAGGAATCTTATTAATATTATTACAATCATTATTATTTTAATTTTTAAAGAAGTTTAGGAATTAATTTAATATTAGTACTCTCACTTATTCCTAATGAGATTAGGAGGCAAATTAATTAAAGGAGTTTAATTAATTAATCCTAATATGTTGGGAAGCATAATTAATTAAAAGAGTTTAATTAATTAATTAATTAAATGAAACCCAGTTTTAATTAGATTAGTAGGGTTGACCAATATCTATATAAGAGGAGTCTTATATTAGACATGTGAAACACAAAATTCTAAGAGTTGGAGAGTACTAGTTTTTTTTTAAAGAGAATAGAAAACAGAGGTTTAGCCAACCACCCATCTTCTTGAGCAATTCCTCTTCCTTGGTGGATCACCTCTTGAGGCCAAACACTTGGGTGGCTAACGTTGATCAAAGGAAGGAGCCAATACAGGAGATTCAAGGAGATCAAGGAGAGCAAGGAGTTGAACTCGTAGCTGTGGAAACTAGATTCTACAAGGGTATAATTTTGATTTATCCTTACTTTTCTGTTATTGATAATTGAGCACAAAGCATGATCATAGTGGGGATTTGTATAAAAATTTAAAACCTTATTTATCGCGCTTCCGCCCTTAATTGTGTAATTTGATTGCATGTATGCGTAACATATAAAACCAATAATTGTGTGGTCCATAATGATTTTATCGACATTCCAGTATCCTTCTAGGGTAATACCCTAGAAACGGCTGCATATCTACAAAATAGGTAACCTCAAAATCCGTCCCCTAAAACTTCATAAGAGTTATGGACATGGAGGATTCCTAATCTTAAGTATTTTAAGATAAAGGTTGTCCAACTTATGTGAAAAGGTTTCAAAAGAATAAACTTGGGACAAGATTTGACAAGTACAGATTTGTGGGACATCCTAAAGTAACTTTAGGGTATATTTTCTATAATCCTACTTAGCAAATGGTATTTGTTGCGAAACACACTGCCTTCTAGGATTAAATATTTATCATTGAAGGGATAGTGGGAGGATAATAAATCTTGAAGGAGTTCAAGAACCATAAATCACTATTAGTCAAAAGAAGGAACCTGTAGATAGACTTATTGTACACAACCTAATAGTGAATCTGGAATAGTACTGAAGATACTTGGGAGGTATGGATTCATCATAGTTGATGATGATGAGGTACACATCATAGAGGATGATGATCCAGTAATACACGATAAGGCTAAGAGTTGTAGACACTTAGAGAAATGGTAGCTGGCCATAAAATTCGAAATGGATCTTTAGAGCAAATGGCAAGGTAAAGAAGTATAAGGCAAGACCATTTTGAAAAGGTTTTCAAATAAAGTTATGGAGTTGACTGTGATAAAATCGTATTACCGGTAGTAATGCTCAAGTCCATTTGGAATTTACTTGCGATTGTAGTTTATTATTATAAGATTTGGGAAATGGACGTGGAGACGCCATTCCTCAACTATAAATTATTAAAGGAGAATGTATGTATGATACAGTCAGATAGGATTTGTTTCAATGGTTGAAGTAAATCATATATATGAGAAACAACAATCCATTTATGGATTGAAGCAAGCTTCTCAAAGATGGAACATTCGTTTTGATGAGAAAAATCAAAAGAGTTTGATCTTATCAAAAATGAGAATGAATCTAGTGTGTAAAAAAGGGTCAGTGGGAGCGATGTGACAATCCTAGTATTATATGTTGATATACTACTGATAAGAAATGACATACCAGTGTTATAATCAGTAAAGATAAAGTTGTCTAAACATTCCTCAATGAATGATTTGGGTAGAACGTCCTAAATTCGGGATATAAATCTATATAGATAGATTTAAAAGGATTCTCGGCTTAACCCAAGGAACGCATATTCATTTAATGCTAAAGGCGTTCAGCATGGCAAACTCCAAGAGATGTCTCATGATGATGAGACATGGAGTGTATCTCTCTAAAATTATCCTCAATAAAAGAGAGTTCGCATAAGTTACTATCATGTATGTAATGAAATGTACGAGACTTGATGTTGATCAGTCGTATTCTGAAGAAGATCACTGTAAGACAAGTGAAAAACATCTTAAAGTACTTAACCGACACTAAAGATGTAATGATAATTCATGATGGGTCTACATTAAAACTAGAGGACTAAACAGACTCAAGTTTTTTCAGACTGACTAAGACGACAACAAATCTACTTTAGGGTAAGTTGTTCCCTTGAATGGTGGTGAAGTGAATTAGAAAGGTTACAAACAACAAAGAAGTTGCAGGTTTAGCGATAAAGACAAAGTATATAGTTATAAATGGAGCTGCAAGTTGATGTTTCAGATAAAAGTTCATTACAGAACTAGGAATAGTCCCTAAGTCTCATCTTGGATCCAAACATGTGTTGTGGCACTTTCATTTGATTAAAGAAATTATTGAGAAAGGAGAAGTCACTATAGAGATAGTGAATTCTCAAGAACAACATTATATATCCATTTACTGAAGCTTATTTTGTAGCAGGATAATCGTCACTTAGAGAAGAAGGGTATTAGATACCATGACGATTGTCTTTAGTGCCAGTGGGAGATTGAAAGTAGTATGCACACAAGCTAATCATGTTTGATGATAAAGCATATACTTTGTAACAATCTTATTCATTTATTAATAAAAGAGCTATTTAATTAAAGGCATTTAATTATCTACATGATTATGTTATAATAAAATGTGATAACCATAGTTTTAAGCAATGCTTTTAGAATCATGATAATGATCATGCTAATGAGATCTAAATTCTTAGATAGCTTAAAACTAAAATAGTTCCCAATTGTTGGATTACTAAAAAGGGGATTAGTGAATCTATATAGATTGGTACATACGTTGCTCGCTCATTGGATGAGGATGATCGATCTCATGAACATTTATGTGGAGACACTAAAGCAAGTATGTAGGTGCTTATTGAAGAATAAGTTCGCTGAACGTGGCTCGCTGAGGAATACCTAATGGAGTCTTACTTACCTATCAATAAGAATTCCTCAAGTGATAGTAGTACAAGTGATCTTTAGACTTGAGATCATCATTGTATCTTGTGTATGATAAGTTATACTTTGATATGTCCCTTAAGACTCTTAGGGTAAATCAAAGGGTATGCTTAGGTGTAATAAGTTATATACGGTGATAATCAATGATCAATAAAGAATCTACTGCTTCTAGTAAAAGAAAAGAATGTCCTACGTGATTCGATAAATGACATCCCAGGAATCCTTGGCCAAGGTGGAATGAAATTAGAAAGGAGTTTCTAATTTGCATTATTTGGTGTTATGCATTTAGGATCGAAATACATATCATTAAATACAATAAGACTTGATAGTAATTCCATGTCTTATATTTAATTGGGACATTGTATGGTTGAGGGATTGAATTATATTGTAACTATTAACTCAAAGGTTCTTTTATGATTAATGTTGAAATCTATATTATCTGGATAACTGTTAATCGCTATGGGGGCTTACCCTTATTGTAGAATAAATGTTATTTGTATAAATGAATTAAATAGTTTAATTAATTTATTTAAATAAGATTAGAATTGTTCTAATTCATTTATTCACAACTAGTTTAATATGAAGAACATAAATGGTCATACCATAAAAGGAAGAATATTTATTTAAGAAGCAAATGACATAATCATAATAATAAGTTAAGTATATTTAATTTTATCCATGGTGATAGAATAAATTAAATATCTTAATATTTATTATTTAATATTTTGGAAATATTAAATATAAATTAATAAGAGGAGTCTTATTATTATTAAATTCCTAAAGGAGTTTGGGAATTAATTAATAAGATACTCTCTATATATATTCCTAATAAGATTAGGAGGCTAATTAATTAAAAGAGTTTAATTAATTATTCCTATCAAGATTAGGAAGCCTATTTAATTAAAAGAGTTTAATTAATTAATATGAACACCTAATCCTAAATTGTTTAGGTGGGTTGCCTACATCTATAAATAAGAAAGTCTTATTATGGAACAATGTGACACCTTCATTCCAAGAGTTGGGAGAATTCACCTTTTCTATAGAGATAGAAACTAGGGTTTAGCCAAACACCCATCGTCTTGAATTCTTATTCTTTCTTGGTGGATCGCCTCTAGAGGCCAAACACTTGGGTGGCTAAAATTGATCAAAGGAAGGAATCAACTTGGTGGACTCAAGTTGAACGCGAAATGAATTGCAGTTGAACTTGTACATGAGGAAGCTAGTTTCTACGAGGGTATGAATCTAATCTCTATCTATTTTGTTTAATTAATAACTGTGCTTAAAGGATGATCCATGTATAAGGTTTATAAAATTTTGAAACTTTGATTTACCATGCTTCTGCTTATTTTATGCAATTTGATTGCTTTCATGAATCTTACAAACCTAACATTGTCTTCGACCCATCCTTTAATTTCCTCAGGCACCTCATCATCGTTTACCGCTTCTTGCTCAATCCCCATCAAGTCAAAGGCCAAATCTATATCAAAATCATAGTCATTACTCGAATTTGAAAAGCCAAGGACAAGGCTAGAAATACTCAAATTTGGGAACTTGAGAAGAAAACTTTATTACTTAATATATATAAAACTGTTGTCAAGCTACAAAATAGTTCAACAGATAATATGACAAAGGGCAATAACAAGATGCAGATATAATAAATTAGACTAAAATATAAAGGCTAGTCTCCCCGCTAATAGATCACTTTCTGTTTTTACCCTTTTCCGGACGATCAGAGGAGTGATCGTCTAATTACTGGTGGCTAAGTCTTCAAGGATGGCTGAGATGGAGGTATTGTCGGAGTCACTGATGTCTCTAAGGACAACCATGACTAGTTCAAAACTGGGCCCGGGATCCTCCCTTAGGATGTTAACACTCTTCTAGTTAATGCATCAGAACGTCGGGATGATCGTCTATTTGACCCTTTTCCCGATGAATCCTTAGGGGTGCCTTCATCAAGGCTAGAATTGAACAGAAATCAAAACTAGATCTCCTCTATAAACTTCTTATTTCTAGCTTCATTAGCCTCCTCCTTGAGGGGTTCTTTCTCATGGGTTTCCTCATTTCTGCTCTGATTTACCTTGGGTATCAAGAGGTGTGAGATATTAGGAGGGACTTTCCTCAATGGTTCTTTGAATCCTACTTCAATGAGGTTCAGTATGACACCCCCAAATTCGAGTACTTCATTTTCACAAGATTTGGTGTTCACTATCTAAATAAAGCATAACTAACTACCCATGAATAAAAGAATGAAAAATAAATTACAACCTTAATTAAAACTTCCTCATAAAAGGATTACATAATCGTCAAACGGTCCCAGGTTTCTAACCTTAAAACAATCATCAAGTGCGAAAATAAAATGTCACATAATAAAATTAAGTCTTGTTACATAAATCACATAACAAATTGAACAAGTCTTCATCACTTGTTCATCTTGCCCTTACCCTTACTAGTTGACGGCTTCGTCAACTTTCTCAACTTTGGCTGCAATGGTTATCTATGCAAGAGTGAGCAAAACAAAAGCTCACTTGAAATAATAATCAATAAGGATAATGTGACGAATGAGTTTATTGAGTCGTGATTCTGGGGACAACATCCTTTTAAGGATGGAAGATTATAACAAATGAGATTTTGTATTGTAATTTTAAATATATATTGAATTAAATAAATATTTTTGTTGATTTATTTATTGAGTTGAATAAATAATTGATGTGATTATATGGTGGAATAATTTAATTAAGTGTATATTAATTAAACTTGATGTTTAAAGTTCTAATTTAATTGAGATAATTAAATTAGATGAATTATTATGTGATAATTTGGTATTAATGATTTCATGAATAATTATAATGATGTCTAATTTAATTTAATAATTAAATTATAGATTCACTAATTTGTTATATGAAATTATGATTAGTAAACAAATTATAATTGTGTAGTAATTTAATTTATGTGGTAATTTTATTTAAAAAGTTGATATTAGCTTTAATTTAATTAAATTAAAATATTAGAATTTAATTGAATAAAGTATGACATTTAAACTATGTAGTAAAGGAGTTATTAAAATAAATTAAAAGAGTTTTAATTTAGTGTTACCAAACAATGCCCTTAGCTTTTAAAATTATATTTTTAATTCAGTTTTGCCAAACAAGCCTTAGTGGCTTTTGATTTTCAAAAATAAGTAACTGATATATTTATTAAAAGGACTAAGTGTTGCCAGTTTATATTTTATATTATTATACGTATTATATCTATGTTAGTTTTTATATTACGTAAGTTAGAAAAGAGAAAGAACAGAGAAGGCTAGAGAGAAAAGAGAGAAAAGAAGAAAGAAAAGTTCTCTGTGAAACTAACATAATCATCATCATCTTCTTCTAAAGCTAACAAGCAAATTAAAGGTAATAATCTAAACTTTAAGATTGTTAATTTATGTTTTTCCTTGTTCTTCATGAAAATATGTTTTAGAACTTCTCTGTGTTTTGGTTTTCATAACAATTTATGAGAATATGATTCATGTATGTTAAATTGAATATATAAACTGTTATACATGATTTGTATGAGTATATAAGTTATTTAATCCACGTAAATATGATGAATATGAAAAAAATATGTTCATAGCAATTTATAGTGAAGTATTTTAAAAAATAACTTCTTTGATATAAAAATTAATGTTTAATTCTTGTTATAATATATAAATTGGTTATAAATTCTGATAATATGTTAAGAAACGAAAACAACATGATTTGAATGAAGCGATTTGGTTTAAAAATAAAGTCACAGTAGTTATTTTTGTCAAGAACACTTAACAATAGAGTTTTCTTCAAAAACATGAAATTAAAAGGTTTTAAATTGGTTTTTATTATGTTTATATGTGTAAAATCATGTTAGAAGCTTTAGTTTATGTTTCTGTTAAGTTTTGTATTAGTTATGTGAGTTTATATTTAAGTTTGAGCAGAGTTAATAAGTCAAATTGGCTTTTTCTGTGATTTTTGCGAGGCTGTCTGCGTCCCACTCTGTCGTGGCGCCGTAGCACTTGTTATGTGAGTAAACAGAGAGATGCAGTGCCACAGCAGCATTTGGTGATGTGGCACGGAGCCATAGCGCCAGTTATGTGTGTTAACTACAGCGCTGCAGCGCCGAGACCGGAACGCAGAACGTGCTGACGTGGCATGGCGTAGCAGCGCTGATGCCATACCATTTCACTCACGCTGCAGCGCCAAGGCAACGCCGCAGCGCCAATGGTAGTTCATTATACGGGGTTGCGGCTCCACTTATGTAGTTTAGCCAGAGACTTTTACTTAAATGTACAATTCTTTGATAATGTTGATATGATGATTATAAAACCATGTTAATGAAATTATATATTAATTGGACAGTATGTAATCATATTTTTAATATGAGATTTATGATTTTAAATTATAACTTGATTGATTATTAATAAATTTAAGTTTGATATGGATAATAATAGTAAGCATAGTTTGATCATATTATGTTTTAACTAATGATTAAATCTAATGACTAAGTGTTGTGAGTTAACTTAGATTGGTTAACTAATGATGTGACCTAATTATATGTTGTAACTGATTTGTGTTGCTATTGTTAATAACGTGTAAGTAGGATAATTGTGGAACGAGTTATTATTTGCTAGCTTACGCACGAGGCAAGTTTCCTAATTCTTACTTTTTAATTAAGCAAGTTGTTCTATCCTTTCTTGTTTACATTTACACAAGTTTCTATTCCTGACGTGTTATTGATTACGCAAGTTCTTTAATTTCATATTGGACAAGTATCTTATTTAGTTTCCTTATTGAGAATAATGTAACCTTGACTTAATTGTTCAAGCAAGGTTTTATTGTATATTTTAAATGCTTTAAGTTTACTTCTAAAGCATGACTGTTAAGTATGATGTCTATTGTTGTGACTCATAATTATTCCATAACTCTTTTGTTATCGAACTCTTAAATTATTAAAAATTTGATTCAACTACTCCTTAGTTGATGATAGTTGAACTCTAAATTACCCATTGAGCTAATCCAAAAAAAACTTTCTTTGGTGCGGACTCGTTAATTAAAGTTGAGATGAACAACCCTATTAATAGGGGATTACCATGCGAAAGCGTTAAGATGATTGTGCACAATACATGGTACGAAGGGCTGATCCCCCTAAGTACGATATAGATGGCCCATATAGTCTAACGACTTTTAAAGATTTAAGTAGAAATATTTATAACTTGAGGACATATTTCAAGGTCTTGTGACCCTCAGATGAATTCTAAATCTTGTATTCAATTCTTGATTATCGATGCTAGAGAATGTTATTCAATTCAATTGAACATAGTCAGTGACATGTCATCATTATTGATTGCTATTTCAAGTGAGCTTTTGTTTGCTCACTCTTGCATATATAACCATTACAGCCAAAATTGAGAAGGTTGACAAACCGTCAACCAGCAAGGGCAAAGGCAAGATGAACAAGTAGTGAAGACTTGTTTATAATTATTATGTGGTTTTGTAATAAGACTAAATTTTACTTATGTGATGATTATTATATAATAATTATGAACAAGTCTTCGCTTTTTAATGTTTGTTTAAGGTTAGAAACTTGGAAACATTTTAACATTGATGTAATCCTTTTATAAGGAAGATTTTATTTTTAAAGTTGTAATTTATTTTGCATTCCTTATTTATGGGCAGTTAGTTATGTTTTATTTAGATAAGTGAACACCAAATCTTGTGGAAATGAAATACCTAGATTTGGGGGTGTCACAAGTTCGTATCAAAGCTTTAGGTTATGAACCTTTGGTGGGGAAACCTTAGGTAGTAGCCTTATAGGAGATCGAAAAGATAGAAGTGATAGTTAAGATAATAAACTACCTTATGTGCTATGTGCTTATGTTTATGTACTCAAGAGTATCGATCGAACGGTATCACGTAATAATTAAACTTTAAAATTTTGTTATCAGGATGACGATTGTTGGAGAATCCAGTCAGGCTAGGGAGGAGTTACCTCAAATGCCTAGGGATGAGGAGCCCCGAGACATCCACTATCTGGGAGCAGTTGGTTCAGAGAGAACCATCTCCACTGATCACAGTAATGGGTCAGGAAGCATGAGCCAGTCTTTGACTAAGAGGATGAAGATGAGTTCAGAGGAAGAAAAGGAGGATCCAGAGGAGTTTCCACCAAACTCTATCAGCGCTGTGATGTATGAAGAGGTTTATGACCGAAACATTGAGCTGCAGAGTAGAGTCGGGGAGCTAGAGGAACTAGTGGATGTGCGTCAGACCACCATACAGCAGAAGGATGAGACGATTCAAGATCTGGATGAGCGTCTTAGAAACGTGGAGTGGGATCTAGTTCACGTGGAGGGCTAGAGAGATGATGCACTGGCTGAGCTTGAGAAACTGAAGAGTAACATGAAAGAGTAGTCAGCGAAGCGTGATAGAGCGGAGGATGCTTGCGTGAAGGTTACTCAATGTGCAGATCGTGCAGAGGACGAGGTTTAAGTGAAGAAGGCCAAGATGAAGGAGACAGACTATGCTTTTCATTCTGCTATAGACAGGGCCCAGGATCGAGTCTTTTATTACCCAGCTCAGTTCAAGGATTTATCGTGGTATATGGTGGATCATAGAACAGTGTTTTAGGTCATAGAAGAGGAATGTAGAGAGGCAGTGCGACATCTTAACATGCCTAGATAGTAGAATAATAAACTATATGGTTGTTTATGTATTAAATAAATGTAAGTCCCATAATTTATGATAATAATGGGATAAGATGATGATGTAATCTTGCAACTTGTTCCAGTTCAGGAAAGATGATGTAAATAGCAGAGATGCTATCTATTCTATGTTTTAAAAACTATGAATGAATAAAATACCGAAGTTTATTGAAGTGTTATGTGGTTAAGTGTGAATTTGTTTTTAAATATTTAAGTTTGAACTTTAATATTTAAGAGATGAGTAGGGTTCTAATAAGCGTATGTCTTGACAGAAAGATGCCTCCTAGAAGAAGACCAGTACGTCAGCAACAACAAGAGGGTTCTACGAATAATAACAACAATGAGGCAAATGCCAATCTAGTTCAGTAACTGGTGAATTTACTTACGAGAGCTCTTGCGAATCAGCTGCAAGTCCATGCTGCAACGTTTAAGGAGTTCAAAGCGGTAAGACCACTGGAATTCAAAGTATCTATGAATCCGATTATGGCCCAGATGTGGGTAATGGAGATGGAAAAGGACCTCAATGCGGCCAGAATCAACGACGACCAAAAGATTGCTTTTGCTACGTTTATGCTGAAGTCGGAAGCTAGCTATTGATGGCAAGCTAACAAGGCTTGAGGAGGAAAAGGTGTTATAGCATGAGACAGATTCAAAGAAATGTTCTTCGAGATTTACTCTCCAGTAAGCTCACATAATCAAATGGAGGTTCAGTTTCTGGAGCTGAAGTAGGGAGCGATGTAGGTGCCGGAGTACACCGCCAAGTTCAATGAGCTTGCAAGGTTTGTGACGTACTAGGTCAGCACTGATGAGAGTATGGCAAGAAGGTTCAAACAGGGATTGAAGCCCTGGTTGTACATCAAAGTCTCTATATTCCAACTGAACACATTTGCAGCTGTGTAGGAAACGACGATCATCGCGAGAGGTGGGAGCGATGCTTTGACCAAGTACAACCAAGAGCAGAAGAAGAAGAAGAATAAGAATGAGAATAAAGCAGGTGGTAGTGGTGCCAACAACCAAAATATGAAGTGGAACGACAGTATTTCTGGTGGAAGTCAATCGGGAAGTCAGCAGAAGAGAAGGTTTGAAGCTTGTGCTACTTGTGGGAAGAATCACATTGGAGTGTGCTTCAAAGGAAGGCGGGTATGTTTCAACTGTGGTCAGGAAGGCCGCATTGCGCCGAATAGCCCTAACCCGAAGAAGCGGGCTTGCTATACATGCAGCTCAAAGGATCACATGGCTCGTGATTGCCGAAGAAGCCAATTGGAGGGTCAAATGGGGGAAGAGGAACCAACAGCGGCAACACTTTAACTATCGCTGGACCACCACAGAGGAGTCAAACCACCGTCAGAATATTCAACATGACCGTGCAGGATGTTGTGCAGTCAAAGGATGTGGTGTCAGGTATAATTCCGGTCAATAGTATTAATGCTTATGTATTATTTGATTCGGGTGCTACTTGTTCTTTTATATCCGATGACTTTGCTAAGACTTTATACTTGACTAAGGAGGAATTAAGTTACCCTTTGAACATAGAGATTGTGAATAGGGAGGTTATTCCTCTTAGGTTTGTACACAAGAACTGTAGGTTGGTTATTAAGGGTCATGAGTTGATGGTAGACTTAATTTTGATTAAACTTGGGAAATTTGATAGTTATACTGGGAATGGATTGGTTGTTCAACCATGGGGCGGTAATTGATTGCCAAAGGAAATTTGTAAACCTTACGACTCCGTCGAAAGTAGTGTTTTATGGCAGCAAGTCGCCTAGACAAGCGAGTTGTCTGACGATTATGTAGGCTAAGAAGTTATTGAAATAAGGTTATATAGGGTACTTAGCCTACATAGTGGATACTCATAAGGAGAGTCCAAATTTGGAAGAGATATCGGTTGTTAAGGAATTTGTGGATGTGTTTTCGAGCGATTTGCCAGGACTTCCTCCGGATAGAGAGATAGAGTTCATAATTGACTTAGCGCCGGGGACTGCTATGATATCAAAAGTTCCATACAGAATGGCTCCAGTAGAGATGAAGGAGTTGATGGTTCAACTGCAGGAATTGCTGAACAAGAAGTATATTCAGCCAAGCGTATCGCCGTGGGGAGCGCCGGTACTGTTCATGAAGAAGAAGGATGGATTAATGCGGCTTTGTATTGATTATAGGGAATTGAACAAAGTCACGATCAAGAATAAATATCCTTTTCCAAGGATCGATGATTTGTTCGATCAGCTGAAGGGAGCAAGGTATTTCTCGAAAATAGATTTGAGAATAGATTATCATCAGTTGAAGGTAAGGAGAAAGGATGTACCGAAGACGGCATTTATAACTCGGTATGGACATTATGAGTTCTTAGTGATGTCATTTGGTCTAACAAATACATTTACGGCATTTATAGTACCAAATGAATAGAGTGTTTAAGCCGTTTCTAGACAAGTTCGTAGTGGTGTTCATCGATGACATTTTGGTGTATTCCAAAAACTAAGGAGGAACACACTGAACAACTGAGGCTAACATTGGAATCACTAAGACAACAGAAGTTATATGCGAAATTCTTGAAATGAGAATTCTGGTTGGTGCGTGTGCAATTTCTTGGCCACGTGATTGACAAATATGTAATTTCGGTGCATCTGTCGAAGGTTGAAGCTTTAATAAATTGGGATCAGCCGAAGACACCGTCAGAAGTTAGAAGTTTCTTGGGGTTGGCAAGGTTACTACAGAATATTCATTCAAGACTTTTCTAAAATCACAACTCCGTTGACGAATTTGATTAGGAAAACGATGAAATTCGTTTGGACAGAAAAGTGTGAGGAAGGTTTTCAAGAATTGAAGAAGAGGTTGAGTATTGCGCCTGTGTTGTCGTTGCCTGATAGCACAGGGAATTTCGTGGTGTACAGTGACTCGTCACATAAAGGACTAAGTTGTGTGTTGATGCAAAATGGCAAAGTCATTGGTTATGCATCACGTCAGCTGAAGGACTATAAAAAAGGGTATCCGACCCATGATATGGAATTGGCAGCAGTAGTGTTTGCTCTGAAGATATGAAGACACTACCTATATAGAGAGAAGTGTGAGATATATATAGATCATAAGAGTCTGAAGTATATCTTTATACAAAAAGATTTGAATATGCGCCAATGAAGATGGTTAGAGCTTATCAAGGATTACGATTGCGAGATTCTATACCATCCGGGTAAGCAAATGTCGCTGTCGATGCCTTAAGTAGAAAGGGTCGGGAGAAGTTGATGTTGTTAACTGCTCAGGAGCAGTTGGTGGATGAGATGTCTATGTTGGAGCTAGAGGTTAAGTATCCAAAGGAGTAGGATGAAAACTATTTCAGATAAGTACTGGTCCAACCTTCGTGGACAAGGTGAAAGAAGCACAACTTAATGATGAGGAGTGTGAGAAGATCAAGAAGAGAATAATCGATGGTGAAGAGATAAAGTTCAAGATTGATACTGACAGACTATTACGATTTAAAGGGAGAATCTGGGTAGCGCCAGTACTAGAAGTCAAGGAAGAAATTTTGAGAGAAGCTCATAGTTCGAGATATTCGATTCACCCTAGGAGTACGAAGATGTACCAAGATTTCAGACAGCATTTCTGGTGGCCAAATATGTAGAGAGACGTTGCTGAGTGTGTTGCAAAATGTCTAACATATAAGAAGGTCAAATCACAACATCAGAGACTAAGTGGATTATTACAACCACAGGAAATTCCAGAATGGAAGTGGGAGCATATCACGATGGATTTCGTGGTTGGTCTTCCAACGACTCAGAGAGGTTTTGAAGCAGTGTGGGTTATCGTGGATCGACTGACGAAGTCAGCGCACTTCTTACCAATCAAGATTAGATTCAATTTGGATCAATTGGCAAAGCTGTATGTTAAGGAAATTATTTCTAGACAAGGTGTTCTGGTGTTAATTATATCAGACAAGGATCCGCGTTTCACTTCGAATTTCTAGAAGAGATTACAGGAGTGCTTGGGAATGCAGTTGAGAATGAGTACCGCGTATCATCTTCAAACTGATGGGCAGAGCGAAAGAACAATCCAGACTTTAGAGGATATGCTAAGATCTTGTGTTATGGACTTCAAGGGAAGTTGGGATGACCATCTACCATTGGTGGAATTTGCTTACAACAACAGTTACTATGCAAGTATTGGCATGCCGCCTTACGAGGCATTGTATGGTAGGAAATGCAGGACTTCATTATGCTGGGATGAGGTTGGTGAACGACGACTGCTAGGACCGAAACTGGTATAACAAACTGTTGAGATCGTCAAGCTGATCAGGATGAGATTGGTAGCTGCTCAGGATGGACAGAAGAAATATGTTGATTATAATCATCAGAATCGAGAATTTGAAGTGAGAAGCTATGTTTTTCTAAAGGTATCTCCCTAGAAGGGGAAAATTTGATTTGTCAAGAAGGGGAAACTGAGTCGCAGATTTATTGGACCCTCTGAGATATTGCGAAGGGTTGGTGAGGTAGCTTACGAGGTTGCATTACCTCTGGAATTAGATCATATTCATAACGTTTTCCATATTTCAGTATTTCAACCGTACAAACATGATTACAAGCATGTTATAGCTGTTATAATTTGATAAAGACTTAACATATGAAGAAGTTTTTGTTTAGATAGTTGACAGGAAAGAGCAAGTACTTAGAAACAAAGTGATACCTTTCAGTTGGTGATATCCTGTCCGTAGGTCTATCTTCGAGAAACACTTTGCTCCCTTCAGTTGATCAAATAAGTCATCTATCCTTGGTAGCGAATATTTGTTCTTGATCGTTACTCTGTTTAATTCTCGATAATCGATACAGAGCCTCATCGATCCGTCCTTTTTCTTAACGAATAACACTGGTGCTCCACAAGGAGATACACTCGGTCGTATCTAACCCTTATCCAATAATTCTTGCAGTTGTATCATCAATTACTTCATTTCTACTGGCGCCATACGATATGGAGCTTTAGAAATCGGTGCCGTTCCCGGTGCTAAGTCTATTACGAATTCAATTTCTCTATCTGGTGGAAGACCAGGCAGATCGTCCAAAAATACATCTTGAAATTCATTCACTACGGATATATCCTTAATTTCTACTCCCTTTTTCTGAGTATCTATGATGTAAGCTAAATAACCTACACATCCTTTCCTTAACAATTTTTGGCCTGCATCATCGTAACGCAACACGATCGCTTAAGCGATGAGCTACCATAAAACACTACCTTAGACTTACTTGGAGTCTGAAGGTTCACACATTTTTTCTGACAGTCAATTATTGCAGCATGGATATACAACCAATCATTCCCAGTATTACGTCAAATTCTCCCAATCTAATAGGAATCAAGTCTACGCTCAGTTCATATTCTCGAATGTTTGCGCGACAATTTCGATAAACGAATTCTACAGGGATTACTTCCTTATTCGCAACTTCTATGTTCAAGGGATTTTCTAATTGTTCTTGAGCTGTGTTAAGTCTACTAGCAAATTCTTCAGATACAAAAGAACAGGTGGCATCCGAATCAAATAATATATAAGCATTTATATCATTAATTGGGATTATACCTGACACCACGTCCTTCGCAGCCACTGCGTCCTGGACGGTCATGTTAAAAGTTCTGGCTGTTGGGCTGTTGGATTGTGCCGGTCCGCCGATCATCAGCTTGTTTCCCCCTTGTTGGCTGCTACCTCTGCCACTTCCCTTCTTTGGGCAGTCCTTAATTCGGTGCTCAGTTGAGCCACATGCAAAGCATCCTTGTATCATTTTTGATTTTGGGTAGTTGGGTGAAATGTGCCCCTCTTGACCGCAGTTGTAGCTAGTTCCACGTCCCTTCCAGCACTCACCCTGATGATTTTTCCCACACTTCGGGCATCCTTTAGCCTTCTTCTTGAAACCTCCACGAAAATTTCCCGTCTATTTATTGTTGTTTTTGTTGTTATTGTTGTTCTCCCACTTTCTTTTACCCAAGTTGCGTCCTCCACTACTGCTTTCTCCAGCAATGTCGCAAAGGAATTAATTTGAAGCACTGATACCTTATTGAACAGCCACGGCTTCAGCCCTTGCTTAAAACGTCTCACCTATCTTTCCTTATCTCTAACTTGGTGTTCTGCAAATCACGCTAGTTCCTTAAACTTAGCTGCGAATTGCGCCACCGTCATGTCATCTTGCTTCAGTTCTAAGAGCTTCACCTCCATCCTATTCTTCATGCTTTTTGGGAAGTAGTTCTCGATAAATAGAGTCTTGAATATATCCCAAGATATTATCCCTTCTCCAGCTCTTTATTGATTAGCCTCCCACCAGTAGTTGGCTTCTCCTTTCATCATATATGTAGCGAATACAGTCTTTTGGTCTTCACCCACACGAGCGATAGTGAAGGCCTTCTCGATATCCTTAACCCATGTCTGCGCAATGATTGGGTCAGTAGTGCCACCGAACTCTAGGGGTCCTATGCTCCTAAAGTCCTTAAAGTTTGTGACTGGTACTCCTTGAGGATTGGGGCGAACGGGTTCATTGTTCCTTCCCGTAAGGGCCTCTCCTAACAGATCTACTAGCTTCTGGATCGGGTCTACTTGTTCCCTCTCATTGTTTACTGACTCCTCAGGTGCAGTCAATCTACGTCTGGGCGGCATTATCTGCATCACAAATTTTCATTTTATTATTACTCAGTTATATTACTTAAGTATTTCTTTTAATACTAAAGGCATAAAATTTATAACACGTTTCCGAAATAAACATCATTTATATTCATATGCCAAATCATTTCATTATATGATTTCCCTAGCATATTTCTATAAATGTTATCACATATCCCCTAATATCACAAAAGACGGGAAAATACTAACCTACTACTATACTACCCCTCTAACCATTGCTTACTCGGGGTTTACACAAAAAGTTGGGATTACAACATAGAATATACATCACATAAAGTAAATACTACAACTAGACTGACTAAAGGTCTTATCCCATCATCCCACGCTCCACGGCGCTCTTCTAATCGATCTGTGCTATATATGCCATCAACTCTCGGCTCAAATTATGTAGGGTCTGTCCCTGTTCTGCTGTGTAGTGGTACACATCATCAATCACCCTCTCAAAAGTTGAAAGGAACACATACCCCATCTTGTTCATCTTCCTCTTCTTGCATTTGACCTCATCCTTTAGGTCATCAGCTCTCTCGTTAGCCGCTTTCCACTTCTCCTTGAAGTGTATTCTATCCATAACCTCCAACTCTAGCTATGTACGGAGTACTTCCTTCTCAGTCTTCTCACTCAGCTCCCTTTGCTCGACCTCTTCTAGCTTCGCTGCCAGATCTATATTTTTGGATACCGACTTATGGAATAAGGTTCCCATCTAGATCCATGCCTCCCTGCTATAAGCAATCTCCACCACTAGTTCCTACATGGCTAGCTTTTTCTGATGGTCTTCGTCCCTTAGCTTATGGAACTCTGACTCTCTCTCTTGGGCCTCAGCCTCCAACTCCTGGACTCTGCAGTCCAACTCTAGAATACACTCCTCGTATTCGCCTAACATCTGCTCCTCTACAGTAGCATCATCAGAGTCCTCTACTGGCTCATCCTCCATCGGCTCCTCCTCTAGCTCGGACTCTATCTCAATCTCGTCCTCGTAGTCAAACTCGAACGGTGCAACAGCCTGCACTGGCACAGCCTCTAGAGGTACCTCGTATACTACATGTATATCCCTGGGCTCCTCCTCAGCACTCTACTAGATACTGCCATATCTTCCATCCTACAATCACAAACACAAGACAAACAAATAGCAACTCCATTAGAATGTTAAATAAAACATAAGTTCATTGTATAGAATGAAGTTACATTTCATAACACACTAAGTCTCTCTCAAGGAAAACTCTACATGAGTTTTATCTCCTTTCTAACTTCTAAGTTCTCCTAAGTTATAATCTAAGGACACTCGCTTATAAGGTTTATAACTACAGCTCTGATACCAACCTGTGACGCCCCAAAATTTGGACCGCCACAGGGTCACTCGAATTTGGTTCATCACGTGCTCATGGTAATACGATAGTAACTAAAATTACACATTCACAGCGGAAAATCTAATCTAGAATAATATACAATGATTTATTATAATTATTCCCCCAAGTCTCGCATCCTACAGTACTTAATAGATTACATAATAATATCGAATAAAGACTTATTACATAATCCTACTTAAGTTTAAACATAGTTCAAAAATAATCTTAATACAAGATCAGAAATTTAAAACATAAAGGAACAAGCTAGTCGGTAGCCTTGCCCTTGTCGGTACTCGAGGGTCCACACGGCTCTGTCTTAACTGAAATGTTTTAGGGAAAGCAAGAATGATCACAAATTGCTCAGCAAGTAATATACAATAAGGATGAGTAATATAGTTCTCGAATCTCAAAAGAGTATAATAAATGTGATAGTTTCAAGGATAACAAGAAATATCAACAGTTCTCAATAATAGTCGCTAAGGACAGAAAGATATCAATAAGATTCAGTACTAAATCAATTCAAGGTTTCAAGATAACTGAATACTGAGCAGTCACTAAGGACTATGAACTTCTACTATAATTAACAGTAATATACTAAAAATCCAATAAAACAAGTACAACATGTGAACAGCCTAAAGCACCTTACGGTATGCATATCGTTCAATCGTACTAAAGTGCGCACGTCGGTCTCCCGACAATATAATTTCCCTTCAATGAAGTTTGTTCATCTCAGTCAAACACATGATCCCGCACCAATCAATTGGTTTGGGCCACTTTTCAATAATATAAGTCTAGCCGGATCAAATGGTATAGATCACAACAATTATAAGTTCAATCTCAAGATTTAAAGTTCGAAGAATATAAATCGACTTTTATCTTAACTGTGAAGTATATAGTTATAATACATGGATTGCAAATTCCAAAAGTTTACTTGTACGACAATAATAGCACAAGCCTAATAAACGCTCAATAAAGAGTAGGGTTAGAAACTTGCTTACAACGTTCCTTGAATGAAGTAAACACAAGAATAAGATACTTGCACAATAAAAGTAGGGTTCGGATACTTGCCTTTAGCGTAGTCTATCCACGTAAAGTAATTCAACACTTTCAAATCTCTATCGTAATATAGTTATGTATATATATGATATTCATTAGTCATATAATCTTAACATTATATCTTATCTTTGGATATACGATCAACACATAAGCTAAGTGTTAACCTAGCTACACAGTTATACCATATATAGTATCATATTAATATAACTTTTATCCTTAACGTTCCTTTTTTTGAGTTTAACATATTCTTATATCATTAATATCACATAAGATCACAACAAATAGTAAACATACTCTTTTTAGCACGTTATAGCATTATTGTAAGTTAACCGTCAAATTGGATTCAAGTATCACATAACATATGATATCACATAGCATGTATTCATATTAAAGGATACTTTCATGCTCATTCAACCTTTTCACATTCAATTTACATGATGTAGGTTCTAAGTTAATCCTCTTAATAACTTAAGGCCATTCAAGGTTATGAAATTACAAAGTCTAACATGCTCACCTTGTAAACATATAAGGTAGTTATATAACTCATATTAGGCATGCTTCTGAGTATTCACATTGCATACATGTAACTATCATAGTTATTAATTTGAAAACATGCTTCATTTAGACTTAACTTGATTTCACTATATCTAGCATGGTAGGCATACATGTATGATGCGTGAGTGAGTCTAAGATTACTATCAAACATGTCCAAAATTATCAGATTCTACTCTCAAAGTAGCATGTTAAGGTTCATGTTCAAAGTTCGTATTTTCATTAGTAAAGCTCACTAATTAGTCCAGT
The DNA here is from genome assembly GCA_020205555.1 of Panax stipuleanatus. NCBI lineage: Eukaryota > Viridiplantae > Streptophyta > Magnoliopsida > Apiales > Araliaceae > Panax > Panax stipuleanatus. The sequence continues at coordinate 92,675,086 of CM035123.1, read as the reverse complement.
ATGTTCATGCTTCCTTACGAATCATATAAACACAAGTTAACGGTTTATTCATGCATTTCTAAACCATATTAACATGCTTGCAAAATCAAAACCTCAATATGTTACACATATGTCAAAGTTTGTTTTCAAAACTTTCATTTTCATTAGAAATGTGCTCTAGTGAGGTTCACATGTTCATGTTATATTACGGAACCTATATACGCGAGTTAACATGCATTTCATGTGTTTCTAGGTCAAACTAATATGCATCAAAAGTCCAAACGTCAAAACGGATATAATAAGTCGACGTCCATTTTGAAACACTAAGTTCATTGTGAAATCTGTAACTTCACCATTCAAGCATGCGATCCTAATATAACATGCTCACATTAGTTCAATGTATTCATATATATATATATATATATATATATATATATTACCCAAGCTTGCATGCTCATCTAAGTTATATAAGTAAACCAACACTTGACAGATTTGCAGCAGATTGCAGAAATTGGAACAGGCTGCTGGCGCAGCTGCCCAGTTCAAAACTGGCGCAGCTGCGCCGGCTCTCGGCCATCGGCAGACAGTTCCTGCAAACGGCAACTACAAACCCAAATTTCAAATTTTGCAATAATTTTGACTATAACCAAGCCGCATTGCATACTAAACATGTATATATATATAACCATTAAACAAGTATTCTCTATTCCAATCACAATCCAATTCGTTATGACCAAGAATTAAGAATTCAAAAATCTCAGAATTTGCAAAAATGGAAATATGATAAACATAGAAATTGTTATATGAATTTTATTGCTAGTAAGCCACATTGTATACTCATATGATTGTAAGTTTTATACAACAATCAATAAACATTATCCAATCATTACTTCACGGATTTCATACTAAATTCAAGAATAGAAATTCTTTTGACAGAGAATGAAAATGAAGGACAAGGAGAGGAATTATACCTCTGTAATGCGAAATGGGTTTGCTGCTATATGAATTCTCAAACTCTTAGAATACTTGTATGCTCTCAATTCATACACTCAAGAAAACTCAGCAATTAGAAATGAAGAAACATGGCTGCTATTTATAGAAGAATCCTTACACAGACAATGCAATTATATCCCAAATCAAACTAACGGATTATAGGAATGTTTGATGGCTAATGAAGGGTTGCTGATTTAGTTGGTGAAATCAATCATAACTCCCACTCCCTTGTTCATCATGATAGCTAAGGTTTGCTGAGTTTGATAAATAGAGAAATAGACTAGCCTTTTTGCCATACACGTGAGGAAGAAATGGTCTCTTATAATGGGACAAGGCAACAATACTCAGCATTCTAGTAACACACAACACTTAAATTATTATACACACATAACATAATTCCTACTCTTATGTTATATTATATATACCTATTATCCATACATAGGCTATAACTTAATGTCACAATATAAATTTTACATAAGTAATACTTCAATGTAGTGAAGGTAATTTGTATGCATATTACTCATGTACATTCTATCACACCGATATATTTTAACCGGATATTATCGCATTACATTGTCTTATTTATTATTTAAATTCTATTTACAATATATCCATAACATATTATTTTAATGTATACTCATACACAATTGTCACCTAAGCATTATCATGTAGCTTTCTCAATTCAATATCTTTACTATATAGTTTATGTATAATTGTATAGCCACATTGCACTACTTCATACAACATATAGGTAGATACCATACCTTATACATTTAACAATTAATATAACCTCATTTTATTAATAACTTACTTATTTGTTTTATTATTCATAATGTCAAATAAATAAATTATTTATCTTATATTGATTAATTAACAATAATATTAATTAATCCATTGCTCATCGATTATTAATTTCTATAATAATTAACTAACATTTACATGATTAATTATCACGTTAAATAAATATAAATCTTATTATATTTATAAATATGTTGCTTATTATTACCATGTCTCTTGCAATAATAATAATCACATATCCTTAACTAATTGATAAGAATGAAATATGTTATATTTTATTCCTTTAATACTTATTCTTTTATATTTATTTTGTACCTAAATACATTCACTGTTCTTATATTCTTATTTAAGGTACAATTGGGTGATTATGTGATTTTGGGAGTAAAATGGATGCAAAAGGTCGTAACGTGTGGGCCATGAAATAAGTAAATGACATCAGCCTGCAAAAGAGAAGCCACGAAATTATGTAAAAGGCAAAGTAGGGACTAGCAGCTTGATTGGAATTGAATGCTACAAGTGGGCCACGTTGGCTAGCAAGCTTGGAAAAAGAATGGCCCACGGTTGCCTTAGTAATTAAAGGAGTAGCTTAAGTCCACTTAATGAGTGGGGAGGCGGTAGCGGCAAAGCTGGCATGTCTCCTTTTCTTATTCGGATAGTGTAAAAGGGAGTCTGAAGGGAAGCAGCTTAAAATCCTTTCCTACTTCCAAGGCTGCTACACATATAATTCCTTGTCCTATGCGGATATACTACAATAAGGAATTAAAAGGTCTAGGGCAGCTATTGCTGGGATATTAAAGGTGACGCAAGCAGCATGAAGGCAATAAATAAGGGACTTAAAAGCTGACGTGGGGGAGAGCCTATTAAAAGAGAGAGGTGCTGACTTCTTTTCTAGTGGGCCGACGGATATATAATTTAAAGCATAGAGAGCAGCTGATTTTCGTGTCCTACTTGGATTGTGCAATCAGGAGAAATAAAGAAAGCAGCTAGGGCATATGGAGGCTTATGTTATAAATAGGGGGCTTGGAGGAACTCAACTGAGACCTTGTATCTATTCAGAAAAAACTATTCTTCTCTCTATATTTCTTGGTGATTCAATAGCCATGTGCGGCTAATTTCTTGTTCTTGGATTAAGGAGACGGAAGCCTTGGATTAAATACACTGTGAGATCTAATTGATTTTAATTGTTCAATTATTATTTTGAGTATTGATTATTCTTCTGTGCTTGAATTATATGATTGATTTGTTTAATTGCTAGGTGCACACTAGTTTATTATTCATTGAAATCTACTGCTAAATTAGATATCGAATCCGTAATTGTTTGGTCACTCTAATTTGCGAAGCAACTAAGATTAATAATTGACTGCAGATCACGAGATTATTAGATCTTAGGAAGAATATTCGACTAAATTAAATGCAACCGCTTGTGCTTGTGTTGTTTAGCTTCATCGGTTTTTCTAATTCTTAAAGCTTCTACTAGATTAAACTTTTAGCGCTTGTCTGAAGTTGTTTAGTAGTTAGGGTTATTTAGATCGCTTGTTTCTATCTAACTAAAATTAAGGAAAGACATGGAATTAATTCTAACGATGAATATTCAAGATATTAATTGTGTATGCTTGAGTCAATGATCAGTGTATGTTTCTAAGGTGGAAGTTGACTTAACCCAAGGTTTGTTCTCTTGATTTTATTCGTTACAATATTTTACACATTAGTTTATTTTAATTAATTAACAATAATCAAAAATCCCCCTCTTTTAGAATACAAAGTATATAAAAATAGATTAATCAGTCTCTGTGGGATCGACTCTTACTTGCACTACTACATTATTATCGTTCGCAGTAAAATTTATTTTTGGTTGTCTGCGACAGCACACCAAATTTTGGCGCCGTTGCCGGGGACTGATTTAAGTCTATATTTATATTTTTGTAAACCTTATTTTATTTTTGCTTTTATATTTTTTTAAGTAATTTGAATTTCCTTGATTATTTATGCCCAAAACTCGATCTACTAATCAAGGTGATTTAAAGTGTGATCCAGAGATAGAGAGAACTTTTCGCAGATTAAGAAAGGAAGCTCGGGAAATTCGTGAAGAAAAGGAAGTCATGGCAGTAAATCGAACCCTGAAAGAGCTTTCGGCTCCTGATTTGAATCAACAGCCCTTATGCATAACTTTCCCTAATCTTGATACTAACACTCATTTTGAATTAAAATCTGGACTGATACATCTTCTACCTTCTTTTCATGGTTTGACAGGTGAAGATCCCCATAAACACTTGAAGGAATTCCATGTGGTATGCACGAGTATGAAACCCACCGGAGTAACCGAAGAACAGATCAAGCTAAGAGCCTTCCCATTTTCTTTGAAAGATTCAGCTAAGGATTGGCTCTACTATCTTCCCTCCGGAAGTATCACCACATGGGAAGAGATCAAAAGACTCTTTTTAGAGAAATATTTTCCAGCTTCAAGGGCAGCCAACATACGGAAGTCAATTTGTGGTGTGAGGCAGAACAACGGAGAATCCCTACATGAGTATTGGGAACGTTTCAAGAGATTATGTGCTAGTTGCCCTCACCATCAAATCAGTGATCAGCTTCTCATCCAGTATTTTTATGAAGGTCTCAATTGTACCGAGAGAAGCATGATTGACGCTGCTAGTGGCGGAGCGTTGGTGGATAAGACTCCCGAGGCTGCAAGAAATCTAATTGCAAATATGGCAGCCAACTCTCAACAATTTGGCACTAGACTTGATTCTGTATCTAGGAATGCTAGTGAGGTACAAATTTCTGCTATTGAACAACAACTTGCGAGTTTAACTTCTCTTGTTCGTCAACTGGGTGCAGGTAACACACAGCAGGTAAAAGCTTGCGGGATTTGTGCGGTAGTAGGACATCCGACAGATGCATGTCCAACTCTTCAAGAGGAATCCGTTGAACATGCAAATGCAGCAGGAGGATTGCCTGGACAACCACAAAGAAAATATGATCCCTTTTCAAACACATATAATCCTGGATGGAGGGATCATCCTAACTTTAGCTACGGGAATCCACAAGCGAATCAACCCATACCTCAAACTTTTCCAAATCAGCAGCATTACCAATCGTCGTACCCCAATAGACAACAACAGGGCCAATCTTCTAACCCTAGTATGTCATTAGAAGATATTGTTAAAACACTTGCCACTAACACTTTTAATTTTCAACAGGAAACGAGGGCAAGTATCCAGAATTTGGGTACGCAAGTGGGACAAATGGCAACTGCAATCAGTCGATTGGAAGCGCAAAGCTCTGGAAAATTACCTTCTCAAACAGTGGTAAATCCAAAAGAAAATGTAAGTGCAATCACTTTGAGGAATGGTAAAGAGATAACAATACCAGAAAAGATAGTGCCTACACCACAAAATCAAAACAATACAGATAAGGAAAAAGATGAAGTAGACAGCAATGTTCTGCATGACAAGGGTGAACCAAAGCGTAAATTTCCTCCTCTCTCTGAATATAAACCGGTACCTCCTTTCCCTCTTGCTTTAACAGAAAATAGAAAATACGAGAAAAATTCAGATTTATATGAAACTTTTCGTAAATGCGAGGTAAATATTCCATTGTTAGATGCTATTAAACAAGTACCTCGTTATGCTAAATTTCTAAAAGAATTATGTACACACAAGAGGAAACAGGAAATGAAAAAATATGAAAAGGTAAGGGTAGGAGAAAATGTTTCTGCAGTCATCCAAAGAAAGCTACCTACTAAGTGCCCAGATCCGGGTATGTTCACTATTCCGTGCACGATTGGTAGCGCAAAAATTGAAAAAGCCATGTTAGACTTAGGAGCCTCGATAAATGTCATGCCATATTCTATTTATGTTAATCTATCACTGGAACCTTTGAATAAAACTGGAGTTGTAATACAGCTGGCTGACAGATCTAATGTCTTTCCCAAAGGAGTAGTTGAGGATGTCCTTGTGCGAGTCAATAATTTGATCTTTCCTACTGATTTTTATGTGCTTGATATGGAAAACGGTGACCAAAATGCTCCTATTTTGCTAGGAAGACCATTTTTAAAGACATCAAAGACTAAAATAGATGTTCATAGTGGTACACTTTCAATGGAATTTGATGGCGAAAGTGTTAAATTTAATATTTATGATGCCATGCAATACCCCACTGATGATAAATCTGTTTATTCAATTGATGTGATTAACTCTTTAGCACAGAAAATCAGTGAACTTGATGGTAAGGATAAATTAGAAAGTGTACTGAGTAAGAACATTGATGAAGAAAGTGCGGATTTGACCTGGAGCGCCGAGTTGCAAGCAACTGTAACAGCATCGAATGACGCTTCAAAAATAGGTAACAGATTTTATGCTAAAGTGCCGATTTCTAACAAGAAGGTTTTACCCCCTGTTTTGCAGGCACCACTTTCGGGTTTGAAGCCTCTTCCTAGTCGACTACATATCTCTATGAGGGTGTTTGCGAGGAAAAAATGGAGAAGGTGGACATTAAAGGATCCGGTCTACAACAGTTCACTCCAAGGAAGCGTGGGGTCGAGCCAACGACCATAAACAAAGGCGCTGCATGGGAGGCAACCCATAGGGGAGTATCTCTCTACTTTTCTTTGCATTTTACTTTACATTAGGGACAATGTAAATTTTAAGTGTGGGGGGAAGCATTTAGATATTTTCCAAATTTTTTATTTTTTTATTATATTTATTTTGAATTTTGTGGGTACATTCACTGCAAACCCTCACGAGACAAAACTCGTCCACTTGGGCTAACTTTGGGGTTTAAAGGCTTGTTGCACATGCTAAGTGCAATCGTGTTTCCTACGAAAATGGAGTAGTTTTAGGATATGTCACTTGAGTAATAAGTTAATTTTGAATTTTAATTTTTTGACCAATGATAGAATTTTGATTTCTTTGTGATAACTTCTGGGAGGACTGATAGACATTGGGTAATCTAAATTTGGTTTTCTTTGTTGATCACTACTTTATTTGAGACCCTTCACTATTAAGCACATATCCATTTGTTCGACCTAGTTTTGACTTAGAAGAATTTTATCTGATTGAATGTCTAGGGAAGTAATTTTTAACTCTCTCAATTGTTTGATCACCACTTGAAGTTGATATGAGGTATTGTTTAAGAAAAGGGAAATGATTTAGGCAAAAATTTTGCAAGATTGAAAGAAAAAAAAATTATTAAAAGAAAAAGAAAGGATTCATGTGGTGGGATGAGATGGAGCGTAAAACGCACTCACTCATAAACACGTGACATGCGAGAAGGAGCGTAAAACGCACTCACTGGTAAGATGGAGCATAAAATGCACTTACCAAATAAAAAAAAAGAAAGAAAAAAATAAGACAAAGAAAAGCCTTTTGATCCTTTGATGTTATTTGCTGATGTTAACTGAAAATTGGTGGGGAAACAAGTGGTTGAGTTTATGTTTTTCTTTTAAGACTGTGATTCTATAGATTTTTCTGTAGTCTGACTAGTTTGATACAAGTGGATACACACGCACGCACAAAGGGTTGAGAGTAAACTAAGGTTTATAGGTAAATTTGGGTTTCAGATGATACATGGTTTTGAAGTTTCCCAAGAGTTATTAATTTGAATCTTTGAGGTCGATGTGGAAGTTCATGTTAACTCGTGGCTCAAGTTCGACGTATTTGTTTAGTTGATTGTTTTTGTGTTATAGTTTATTTTTGTTTTGCCCGAGGACGACCAAAAGATAAGTGTGGGGGAATTTGATAAGAATGAAATATGTTATATTTTATTCCTTTAATACTTATTCTTTTATATTTATTTTGTACCTAAATACATTCACTGTTCTTATATTCATATTTTAGGTACAATTGGGTGATTATGTGATTTTGGGAGTAAAATGGATGCAAAAGGTCGTAACGTGTGGGCCATGAAATAAGTAAATGACATCAGCCTGCAAAAGAGAAGCCACGAAATTATGTAAAAGGCAAAGTAGGGACTAGCAGCTTGATTGGAATTGAATGCTACAAGTGGGCCACGTTGGCTAGCAAGCTTGGAAAAAGAATGGCCCACGGTTGCCTTAGTAATTAAAGGAGTAGCTTAAGTCCACTTAATGAGTGGGGAGGCGGTAGCGGCAAAGCTGGCATGTCTCCTTTTCTTATTCGGATAGTGTAAAAGGGAGTCTGAAGGGAAGCAGCTTAAAATCCTTTCCTACTTCCAAGGCTGCTACACATATAATTCCTTGTCCTATGCGGATATACTACAATAAGGAATTAAAAGGTCTAGGGCAGCTATTGCTGGGATATTAAAGGTGACGCAAGCAGCATGAAGGCAATAAATAAGGGACTTAAAAGCTGACGTGGGGGAGAGCCTATTAAAAGAGAGAGGTGCTGACTTCTTTTCTAGTGGGCCGACGGATATATAATTTAAAGCATAGAGAGCAGCTGATTTTCGTGTCCTACTTGGATTGTGCAATCAGGAGAAATAAAGAAAGCAGCTAGGGCATATGGAGGCTTATGTTATAAATAGGGGGCTTGGAGGAACTCAACTGAGACCTTGTATCTATTCAGAAAAAACTATTATTCTCTCTATATTTCTTGGTGATTCAATAGCCATGTGCGGCTAATTTCTTGTTCTTGGATTAAGGAGACGGAAGCCTTGGATTAAATACACTGTGAGATCTAATTGATTTTAATTGTTCAATTATTATTTTGAGTATTGATTATTCTTCTGTGCTTGAATTATATGATTGATTTGTTTAATTGCTAGGTGCACACTAGTTTATTATTCATTGAAATCTACTGCTAAATTAGATATCGAATCCGTAATTGTTTGGTCACTCTAATTTGCGAAGCAACTAAGATTAATAATTGACTGCAGATCACGAGATTATTAGATCTTAGGAAGAATATTCGACTAAATTAAATGCAACCGCTTGTGCTTGTGTTGTTTAGCTTCATCGGTTTTTCTAATTCTTAAAGCTTCTACTAGATTAAACTTTTAGCGCTTGTCTGAAGTTGTTTAGTAGTTAGGGTTATTTAGATCGCTTGTTTCTATCTAACTAAAATTAAGGAAAGACATGGAATTAATTCTAACGATGAATATTCAAGATATTAATTGTGTATGCTTGAGTCAATGATCAGTGTATGTTTCTAAGGTGGAAGTTGACTTAACCCAAGGTTTGTTCTCTTGATTTTATTCGTTACAATATTTTACACATTAGTTTATTTTAATTAATTAACAATAATCAAAAATCCCCCTCTTTTAGAATACAAAGTATATAAAAATAGATTAATCAGCCTCTGTGGGATCGACTCTTACTTGCACTACTACATTATTATCGTTCGCAGTATGATTTATTTTTGGTTGTCTGCGACAGCACACCACTAATCATCATTAATATTCTATAACAATTAATTAATATTCTATAATAACAATTAACAATTAATATAGATTAATTGTTCACTTAATAATTTCTTCATTAATTAATATCATCATTAATATTTTTCATCACTGTGCCACACAAGGCTTTCAACAAGTTTATCCCAAACTCAAAAATTCCTCAGTTATTATAATTATTTAATTTAATATAATTGAGTTAACTCTCCTCATAACACAAAATCATTTAATTTCAAATAAATACTCATTTCCATTAACATATGCTTTTATTAATATTCGAACATTCTCGGGTATTACATATATAGCCAAAACAGCAGCAGCCTGCAGAATTCCAACAGGGCACGGTTGCGCCTAATTCAAGGACAAAAGCAGCGCGTCCGCGCCTGAAATATAATTCTCCTGCATGGACCGTGGTCGTGCCTGATTCAAGGCTAAAAGCAGCGCGACCGTGCCTGTTCAAGTCTGACCAGAGTTTGACTTTTCATTTAAGTGGATTTTTTCTTGGGCAAGGAGGCACTTGACATTAGGGGTCTATATTAGGGTTTATTTTCATTATTTAGAGGGATTCTACCCTTTAGGGATCACAAGCTTTCATATGTTCTTCTCTTTTCTTTATTTTTCATTAGATTAGATTAGAATATAGTAGATAGATTCTAGGTTAGATTAGATTTGAAGATTGAAGCAATTGAAGAGCATTAAAGATTCAAACTTGGAGCAAGACATATCAGATTTGTTATTCCTATTCATATTTTCTCTTTGACTTCTATTTGTACTCTTCTAATGTTTATTCAATTTGTGGATGATGGATTTGATTCATTTATGAGTTAGAGTTTATTTTGAGATTACAATGGAATCTATTGAGTAGTTTATCTTGATATACTTCCTTGATAGTCTTGTTAATTATTATTGGATTGTCTATTGTGATTTGTATTCCATTGTTTAATTGCCTAGCTATCAATTACCGTGATAATTCATATAAAATTGAGAAATGGATTGTAGGTTTATATCTGATCATAATAGCTTGTGTTTGTATGTTCTACATGGTGTTGGAATGTATGATTTATGATTCGGATAGACATATACCGAAGCATCGCTTGTAGTCATTTGAGAACTTGCGCTTAAACCCTTATTCATTAAGTCACATAGACATATAGTGGTTTATGTAATTTGAGTGTTCACGTGCATTCTATCATTTGTGGATTATATGTGATATGGACTTGGTACATCGAGAGATGGCTATGTTTCGCTTTCGTGTTCTCGACTAACAATCCAGTGATAATTAATTTGGCTTAATAGGAAGTGTATTGATTTAGATGAAACAATAGGTGATATTGTAGTCTCATATCTTCATTATCTAGTTTCATTCTAGGGATAGTTAGTATTAGTTTAATTGCATAGTATTAGTAAATATATTAAATCATTCGTTTAAATAAGATTGAGATGGTTATGGGTTAGTGCTTGGTGAACTTTATTAGTTAATTCTCTGTGGGATGATACTCTAATTACTCTTTATTACTTGTTGACCGTGTATACTTGCACGCATATATTGATCGGGAATACGACCAACAAGTTTTTGACGCCGTTGTCGGGGAATTAGTTTAATAAATTTTTGCCAACATTAGCTGCAATCAAATTTGTCTTAATTTAAACATTTTATTTTATTTTATTTTTAATTCTCTTCCTATATTTCTATCTTTTCAAGTACCATGGATGACTTTGCTTATCAATGGCCATACACTAGGATGACTCAACCAAGAGAAATAGGGATTGATAGACTCAACACAATTTCGGTATTATCAGCATAGCTTGAGACGCTTTCGAGGAAGTAGGACGTTCTTGCAGCCCAACGGAGTAGAAGGATAGCAGTTACTTGTGATTATTGTGCTGGTAACCATCCGAGTCATCAGTGCACCGTCAGTTTTGGACAAGTGCAGTATGGGGGTGATTACTTCAACAACTATGCTTATCCCAATTATCATCAAGATTGGGGGTATCACCCAGATTCTTCATGGAGCTATGATTATCAAGACCAAAAAGAGGGACCTTAAAATGGTTATCCGGATTTAAGGTCTCAATATAGTAAAAGCATTGTTTGTAACGTTCGGGACACTTAGATGGCTTTCATGCCCAAAAGGAACCCCGACAACTATATATATATATATATATATATATTATTTTGTCGAGGATGCTTCGCATCTCGAGAATAAAATCAAGTCAAGCCGAATGCGAAATAAAATAGAAGTATCAAAAGGCTTCAATTCATATGTGAGTGAAAGGGTTTGAAAACCACTTTTAAAAATATCACTTTCTTCTATTGTCTAAAAATAGACTTTTCAATAAATCAATAGTACCAACGAAGCACATCACTATATTCAAATAAAGCACTTAGGCCCAATTAACTGCAACACACACACACACATAATGATTAGGGAATTAAAAAGATGCGATAACCGTGTTTCACGGAAGTCGGGGGGTGCCTAACACCTTCCGCCCCGCTTAATCAAGCCCCCGAATTCTATGAATCTCGGCTTCTAAGACCAATTAAACAGAGTCCAATAATTGGGCCATATTGCAAAATCTTTCAAAACTCGGTTGAGTTGGTTCAACCATTAAATCCATGCCAACTAGCGTCTCTGTCTAATTCGGACCTATAAAATCAATCTTTTCAAAATCTTCGACATTGTATGTTGGTCTTTTTTTAAAATTCACCCTTCAAATCAATCAAATCGTAAATAAAAAAAGGGTAGAAATACTTAGGAAAAGAAATCAAGATTTTTCCCGACATCGACAGGTGGCGACTCCGCTGGGGACAGTAGAGGGCTTAAATCGCATTTCAATTTTAAAAAAAAATTCCCTTTTATCTGCATGTGTGTGGATGTTGTCTTTACATTGAGTGGATGTAAATAAATCTTTTACTGCTTTATATTAGTACTTCGCACAATGTTATCATTTCATACAGTGAGACGCGTTGTATGTGAATGTATGTTATGTGATTCCTCCACCGAGAGGCGAACCCGTCGATGTTTGATTACTGGACTCAAAGGAGACTAATCCTGCGAGGCTCAAGAAAGGCGCCACTCAGATCCGCTCTAATTGAAAGATCGGATTAACTTTCCATCTAGTAAATTGCAATGATCTGGGGACCTTCATGCCGAAAAATCACTAGAATAGCCTAATTTAGGTCAGCCTCTGATAAACCAAATGCGAAGGGAAGTCTTTGCATACCTTTCTCTTTCAAATTCTATGTAAATTCAATATAAATTTTAATTCCATGTAATTATCAAATAAATGAAAATATACATTCCATTCCATTCCGTGTAAATTTTATTTTTTCACAGATATTTAATCCTGTCATGTTATCATGCCAGCAAAATAACTAACTGTTGTTTTTCACGAAAAGATTAAAAAACCCCTAAACCTGACACATTGCATAGCATGTATATTATTATTGTCTATTGATGAGTTGGTTTTATACATACGAATCGATGACCTTTCTAGCTTGATTCCTTGCTACTTTGAGTAGTTTTAGTGTTGTTTTACTCGATTTTTATATTGATATTGCAGGAACCAAAATGGATTGAAACAAGGATGTGCAAGAAAAATTTAGCAAGTCTTAGCCAGCACACCAGCCGGGGTGGGCTTTTATAGGCCAAGTTACTCGCCGGGGCGGGGGTTGCATTCTCAAAATTAGTGGACACCCGCCAGGGCGGGCATCTCCATGTTAAAATACCCGTCGGGGCAGGGTGTAAGGCAGAGCATGAAGGTTTTCATCTTTGAGAAGGATTATATAGATATTTGGAATGGGAATTCAGACGCGAATTAGGAAGATATAAAGGGGTTGTCGACGTCGGAAAAAATCCGCGGGTTGGGTCATAACCTGGGTCTTTCTCTCTTCGTAAGTTATCTCTACCTTTACTCTTTTTATTTTGAAAAGGGTTTTGAAGGGTTTTTTAGGAAAAGACCAACATGTATCATGTCGACGAGTAAATGTTTTACAGAGTCACTAGTTGGTAGATTTGAAATGGTTGTGCCAACTCAACCGAGTTTTGTTTGAAAAGAGGCCCAATTGCTGGACACTGTCGAAACTTAATCTTTGAAAACAAAGTTTTGAGTTCAGGGCTTGGTTAAGTGTGGGGTAGGTGTTAGGCACCCCACAACTCTCGTGTAAACACGGTACAACATCTTTTCAATATTTTCCTTTTAAATTTGAATGTGTGTGTGAATACTAGAAGAAATTGGGCCTATGTTTGATTTGAAGTATGTTTATGCATCGTTGAACCTATATAAGAAATGTTTGATTTGATTTGCCAAAAGTCCTTAATTTGATTTGCAAACGTGTTTGATTTGATTTGCAAAAGCTTCTTTTTTCGATAAGGTTATTGAAATGATGTTTTGAAAGAAGGTTTTCAAACCCTTTACCCTAACACAGGAATTGAAGCACATCGATACTTCAGTTTTATCTTTTCAACCTTAAGGCTCAATTTGAATTGTGATTGTCAGGTTGCGAAGCATCCTCGACCACAACATATATACAAGTGTTGGTCTCCTCATGGGCATGATAGCCATCGGAGGGACTCTGACATGACAAACCATATTTTCACTATGTTGAGACCTTAAATCTGAATAACCGTTTTAAGGTTTTTTGTATGTATATTTTTTTACAGAAAAATTGGCATGGTACATTTGTAAAGTAGAGTTTGTCCATCGTGGGAATCAGATTCTGATCAGTTTGATCATGAATCCCACGATTCCTAGGCTCATATAGGGAAGCCAATAAACCTGCACAGATCAAATTTGTACAGAAATATATCCAAATATTTCCAGAATCAAGGATTCATCAGTAAATCCTGGCTCGCACATGGCCGAAGCATCTCGTTCCCAATAAATAGCGATCTAAGGGCTGCGAGGTAGCTTTTATAACTGAAACTAGAAAAATGCTAGATTTAAATAAATCTCAGCCATTCTATCTTCCCTGTTTTGTCTGGACCTATTTTGAACAGTTTGAAAGCTAGAGTTGGCGAGATTTAAAGAAATCTAGTTCCCCCGCAGAAATGTCAGTGTCGATTCATATCAAATGAATATTTAAAGAAATAATTTAATAAAAATGAGTAAAGCAATATATATATAATTATATATACAAAAGCTGTAAAGGGCGATGGGTTTTCACTCGCAAGCCCGTATTAGAATTGAAGTATATATATATAAATTTTTAAAAGCTGTAAATTGCCACGAAATGATCCAGGCTTTGACAGAATTGAAATATATATACGAAAGCGTAAAGGGGGCGATGGGTTTTCACGCCTGTGCCCGGACTAGAAAGTAAATATATATATATATATATATATTTATAAAAAGATGTAAAAGCCACGGAATGATCCAAGCTGGACAGAATTGAAATATATATATATATATATATATATATATATAGTAAAGGGCGGTGGGTTTTCATTCCGAGGCCCGGACTGGAAAGTAAATATATATTTAGACAGAAAAATAATCAAACCAGGACTAGGAAGATAACCCAGTATGGTGAATAGTGCAAATATAGTAAAAAAGGCCACAGAATGATCCAGGCCAAAGGACTAGGAAGATAACCAAGTATGGTGAATGTTACATATATATAAGCAGTAAACTACCGCAGATTTGACATCCGGGCTTAACATAATTGAGATGTTAGTATATATATACAGTTAAATATATAAAAAAAACCCAAACCCAGACTGGGAAGATAACACAGTTCGACGAAGTTGCTCAATACGAAGATGCAAGTATATAAAAGCTGCGGGAAGCGACGGATCGTCAATCCAAGTTGTAGAAATGCCAAAAAATGCATGTAGGTACCAAAATATACCAAAAGTTAACAAAAACGGCCACGGAACTGAGTTCCGGGCATATTTAGAAAATAAAACTTGATATGCAAGTGTGTAAAAGTGCGAAGAAGTAATAATAACTTTCTGATCGTAAAAATACTCACAATGGACTGCTGCACAGGCTTTTTGACAAATCGTAGGCTTTAAACGTCCAAACCTACCAGTTATTTTCTGATATATCGTAGTATGTGGGTATATCTACGTGTTAGAGTGAAAAAATTTGGGTTTTGAAGACAAAAAAATAGCTGGAAAACCAAACGGGCAGGGTTCAGAGCATTTTTCTTTTTTTCAAATGAGCTGGGGGTGAACTCATATGTATAGACCCAGGAGCCTCCACTCTACCTGCTGCTGTCGCAGGTAAACGTGCGGCTCTACGTGGCAGGGCCCATATGGTGAGTCCCGTTGCATCGAAGTACGTGCACTCTGAGCAACCCGAGGTCTGATTCAAAACTTTCTAACTTTTGATCGGAGCCTCCGTTTGAGGCGTGTTGTACCTTTTCGGAAAGCCCTCGCCGATAGTGTCTGTAACAGATGAGAATTTTTTTTATGTTGTGATTCTGGGGACAGTATCCTTTTAAGGAGGGAAGATTGTAACGATTGAGATTTTATATAATAATTTTAAATATTTATTGGGTTAAATAAATATTGTATGTGATTTATTTATTGAGCTAAATAAATAAATTATGTGATTTTGTGAATTGATTTAATTAAGAGTAATATTTAATTAAATTGATATGTTATAGCATAATTGTAATTTAGTTGAGAATAATTCAATTAGATTTAATGTTATGTGCTAAGTGTTAATAATAATTTGTTACATGAATTTTGTTTAATAAAGGAATTACAATTGTGTAATAATTTGGTATTATGTGTTTTTATTAATTAATGAATGTTAGCTTTTATTTAATTGAATTGGAATGTTGTAATTTAATTAAATAAGTGTATTATTTAATCTATGGATTAAGGATTTATTAAAATAATGAAAAGGGTTTTAAATTAGTTTTACCAAACGAGACCCTTGTACTTGTTTAAAACTTATTCTACCAAACATGGCCTTATTTACTATTAATCTGTTTTTTAAATATAATGTTATTTTGGCCAAAAAAGCCTTAGGGCTTTTCAAATTTAAAACTTATAACTTATGTGATTAATTGTATTTATGATAATTATTATAGAGTAATTATATTGTATAAGTTATATATCATATGTATATACAATATACGTTAAGTTAAAAGAGTTAGTACGTTAGTTTTTACAAAGAAAGAAAGAAACTGAGAGAAAGGGTTAGAGAGAATTGTCATAGAAGAAGAAGAAGAAGAAGAAGAGAAGCTTGAGAAAATAAGAGAAGAACATCATCATCTCCATCTCTTCTCTTAATTCAAACTAGAAAAGGTATAAACTTAGAACTTTATAAGTTGTAATCATGTTCTTCTATGTTTTCATGGTTTTAGAATTTTCTGTAAAAAAATCTTTATGTGAAAGTTTTTATTTTTGATATATGTATGGGATGTGTACATATATATTTATATATATATATATGTGTGTGTGTTTTCATATCATTTTTATAATTGTTTAAGTGTTTTAATTCACAAAGATATGATGAACATAGAGAAATCATGTTCATAGTAGATTATTATGAAGTTATTTTGAAAATAGTTCTTAAATTGTCAAAGAAATTGATGAAAGCATGAAGTTATATGTAATATGTGATATAGCATGATTATATATGAGTTATATGGTTGTTTTAACAATTTAATTCATGAAATTTTGATAAACAAAAAGAATGGTGTTTATAGTGATTTTCTGTGAATTAATTTCTGAAAAATGGCTTTTGAAACTATTAAATTGATGTTTGATTTTGAGTTATTGATAAAATTGATCATGTATTATGTTAGTATGTTATGAATAGAAGTTATTACAATTGGAATTACTTGAATTGATTGAAAAACGAATTCGTAATAGCAATTTCCGTCAAGAACGCTTAATATTGTGTTTTTCTTCAAAAATCATGAAATCTTGGTTTTGATTATGTGATGTATGGAATTTATATGTTATAATCATGTTAAAGAGTTTAAAATATTGGTTGTATCAAGTTTCAGGTTTATCATGTTGGGAAAAATCGAATTCGGTGTGAAGGAATAAGCCAAATTGGCTTATTTCTCCACCAGTTCGTGAACCAGCCCTTGTGCCAGAGGGAGGACCCGCCCTAGCGGGGCTTTTTCCCTTGGGGGACCCGCCCCAGCTAGATATGTTGCTGTCTGGAAAAGTTAGTTTCTGGTTTTTGAGTTTTCATGCCCCGTTTGTTTAGCTAACTTATTTCTATGACTTGGAAAGTGAAATAGGTAATAAGATAACATGTTTTTGATGTGTTTAAGATGGATTGAAGTTGTATATGAATGTGTTACATGTGAGTGGGTGTGTTACTTTCAAAAGGTACACAACACGATTCATAGCGTTATAAGCGTTATGAATGTATGTTATGAGTATAGACTCACGTATTTAACTAGTTAGCAACCTATAATGTAAATTACATTGTGAGTTGGACTTGGATATGAAGTTCGACAATTTGAACGTTGTAGTTGGATACTAATAGACGTTTTAAACGAAATGTAATGTGTAGGGATAATTGTGGAAGTGACTGTAGATATTAAAGTGTAGCTTGCGCTTGAGGCAAGTTTCCTATCTCTAAACTTATTATTGTGCAAGTTTTCTAATCCTTATTCTCTTACGTTAAGCAAGTTTCCATTTCGAACTTGTGGTTTACTTTGTACAAGCTTTGTTATATTCTAATATTCTTATTGCACAAGTATTAAAATATTATTGAAGCATTGTGATCTTTACTTAGTTATCTATGCGAAAGCGTTATGATGGTTGTGCACAATTCATGATACAAAGGGATTGATCCCCCTGAGTATGAGTTAAAGGTCCATAGTCTTATTGACTGTTAAAGGTTTAAATAGAAATATTATAACCTAGGACATAGTTCAAGGTCTTATGACCCTCAAATGATTCTATATTTGAATTTTAAGTATTGATGAAAGAATTATAATTCAATTCTTTATATTGACGAAAGTAAAGTTATTCAATGTCTTTTGAAACTATTCACTTATGTCATATCACTGTTGTATTTCCAAGTGAGCTTTTATTTGCTCACTCTTGCATGTTTTATCACCACTTGCAGTTGAAACCAATAATGTTGACATACCGTCAACAAGTAAAGGAAAAGGAAATATGAACAAGTGAAGGCTTGTTGTTTCAAGTTTTGATTGTAATAAGACTTAGTTGGTTATGTTATATTTCCGCATTTATTTGATTAATGTTAAGGTTTAGTTAACCTTGGGATTATATTTCGACAATTTGTAATCCTTTATCAAGGAAGATTTTATTTAAGTATTACAAAGGTTGTAATTTACTTTGTAATTCTTTATTATTGGGTAGATGTATGTTTTAGTTAGAAGTGAACACCAAATCATATGGAAACGAAGTACCCAGATTTGGGGAGTGTCACAGGGTTGGTATCAAAGCTATAGGTTATGAACCTTAGGTGGGGGAAAAACCTTAGGTATTAGCCTTATAGGAAGATCGAAAAGACAGTGGTGATAGGTAAAGATAATAAACTACCTTATGTGCTATGTGTTTACGTTTAGGTATTCGAAGAGTGATGATTCGATATCACGTAATAATAAACTTTAAAATTATTTTATCAGGATGACGAACATTGGAGAATCCAGTCAGACTAGAGAGGATATACCTCAGGTTCCTAAAGAGGAAGAGCCCGAGACATCCATGTTATCTGAGAGCAGCTGGTTAGGAGAGAGCCATCTCCAGTGATCACCGTAGCTGGTCAGGAGCGTGAGCTAACACCTATTCCAGAGGACGAGGACGAGGACGAGTCTGAATAGTAGGAAGAGGAGGAAGAGGATCTCGTAGAGGAATTTCCACCTCACTCTGCTAGCGCTGAGATGTACGAGGCAGTTTACGATAGTAATGTGGAGCTTTATGGTCGAGTCAGAGAGCTCGAGGAAACCATCCAACAGTGGGGCGAGACTATCGAGGATATGGCTAGTAACCAAGGAGAAGCACAATGGAACCTAATACACGCAGAGAATGATCGAGACGAGGCACAAGCCGAGCTAGCAAAACTGAAGCAAGATATCCAAGAGGAGTCGACGAAGTGTGCCAGAGCTGAGGAAACAAGCTTGAGGGCTACTCAACGAGCCAATCGAGCTGAGAACGAGGCTAAAACCAAGAGAGTTGAGCTAAGGGAGACAGAATATGCTTTCCATACGGCCATAGATAGGGCCTAGGACCGTATCTTTTATTACCTAGCACAGTTCCAAGGGTTACCATGGTATGTGGTGGACCGAAAGGACAGCGTTTCAGATGATAGAGGAAGAACGTAGAGAGACTGTGCGACGTCTTAATATGCCTAGACATTAGAACTTTTAAATTATGTGCTTCCTTTTGTAATAAATAAATGTAAATCCCATAATTTGAGATAATAATGGGATAAAGTGATGATGTAGTCCTGTAACTTGTTCCAGTTCAGGAAAGATGATGTAAATAGCAGAAATGCTATCTATCCGATGTTTTTTTTAAAACTACGAGTAATGAATAAAAGAAGTTTATTGATGTGCTATGTGTTCATATATGAACTGAGTTATTGATTGTTTAAGTTTAACTTGAATACTTAAGAATTGAATAAAGGAGCTTATAATAATTTTTCTTAACAGAAAATGCCTCCTCGAAGAAGACCAACACTTAAAAACCCTGAGGGTTCGACGAATAATAACAATAACGATGGAACAAACCCTAACTCAATTCAGCAGTTAGTGAACTTGCTGACAGAAGCAATGGCGAATCAGCAGCAAGTGCAAGCCACGATGTTCAAAGAGTTTAAGGCAGTTGGATAGCCTGAATTCAAGGGATCGATGAACCCGATAGATGCACAGACGTGGGTTATGGAAATGGAGAAGGTCTTTGACGTGGCTAAGGTCGGTGAAGACCAGAAGATAGCATTTGCGACTTTCATGTTGAAGGCAGATGCTAGTTTCTGGTGGCAGGCGAATAAGACCCGAGAGGGAGAAGGAGTCATAACGTGGGAACGTTTCAAGGAAATGTTCTACAAAATTTACTTCCTAGTGAGTTCGCAGGACCATATGGAGGTCCAATTCTTAGAGCTTAAGCAGGGATGAATGACAGTGTCGGAATACGCCGTAAAGTTCAACGAGTTGGCCAGGTTTGCTACTTACCAGGTTAGTACGGACGCTAGGAAGGCGAGGAGGTTTGAGCCAGGACTTGAAACCCTTGCTCTACAACAAAGTCTCTATGTTCTAGCTGTACACATTTGTAGCTGTGCTAGAAAAGGCCATTCTAGCTGAAGGAGGGAGCGAAGCCGTAACTAAATTCAACCAAGACAAGAAGAATAAGATTGAGACAGAAAAAATGGCTGGTGGTAGCGGGGCTATCCATCAGAAAAGGAAGTGGAATGACAACACTTCTGCTGGGAGTCAGCAGGAAGGAAAACAGAAGAGGAAGCTCAAAGCATGTGCTACATGGGGGAAGACTCACACTGGAGTGTGCATGAAAGGGAAACGGGTGTCCTACAACTGTGTTCAAGAATGCCACATCCCGCCGAATTGCCCAAACTCAAAAAAGAGAGCTTGCTATACATGTGGATCTAAGGATCACATAGCTCATAATTGCCCTAAGAAGCCAGCGGCAGGGTCAACATGGAATGGAGGAAATGGCAGTTGCAGCACTATGATTATTGCCGGACCAGTCGCCACTGCAAGTCGTTCGACCCACTGCCCGTACAGTTCAACATGACGGTTCAGGACGCCGTGCAATCAAAGGATGTGGTGGCAAATATTATTCTGATGAATAATATTAATGCATATGTATTATTTGATTGAGGTGCTACTTGTTCATTCATATATGATGATTTTGCTAAAACCCTAGACTTACCTATACAGGAGTTAGTTTACCCCTTGAACATAGAAATTGCGAATAGGGAAGTCATTCCTATTAGGTTTGTATATAAGAACTTTAGATTGGATATTAAGGTTCAGGAGCTGAGGGTAGATTTGATTCCGATAAAACTTGGGGAATTCGATGTCTATTAGGGATGGACTGGTTGTTCAACCATAGGGCGATAATCGATTGTCAGAAGAAGTCGGTAAACCTTACGACTCCATCGAAAGTAGTGTTCTATGATAGTAAATAGCCTAGACATGCGAGTTGTCTGACGGTGATGCAAGCCAAGAAACTTTTAATGCAAGGCTGTGTAGGATATCTAGCCTACATAGTAGATACGCGTAAGGAGAGCTCGAAGGTAGAAGAGATTTCTGTTGTTAAGGAGTTTGTGGTCGTGTTTCCGAGCGACTTGCCAGGACTTTCACCAGATATGGAGATAGAGTTCGTGATCGACTTAGCGCCGAGAACTGCTCTAATTTTGAAGGCGCCGTACCGAATGGCTCCAGTTGAGATGAAGGAATTGATGGTTCAACTTCAAGAATTGCTAGATAAAAAGTATATTCAACCAAGCTATTCGCCGTGGGGAGCGCCAGTGTTATTAGTGAATAAGAAGGATGGAACAATGCGTCTTTGCATTGATTATAAGGAGTTGAATAAAGTTACGATCAAGAATATGTATCCCTTACCTAGGATTGATGACTTGTTCGACCAACTGAAGGGTGCTAAATAATTCTCAAAAATTTATTTGAGAAGCGGGTATCATCAATTGAAGGTGAGAAAAGAAGATATACCGAAAACTGCTTTTAGGAGTCGATATGGTCATTACGAGTTCTTGGTGATGTCATTTGGATTAACGAATGCCCAGCTGTATTTATGGACCTAATGAACAAGGTGTTAAACCATTTCTAGATAAGTTCGTAGTGGTGTTCATAGATGATATCCTGGTTTATTCCAAGACCGAGGAGGAACACGCTGAACATTTAAGGCTAACCTTGGAATCGCTGAGACGAGGGAAACTTGATACGAAATTCTCGAAGTAAAAATTTTGGTTGGAACGTGTGCAATTTCTTGGCCACGTGATCGACAAGGATGGTATTTCAGTAGATCCTTCGAAGGTTGAAGCGGTAATGAATTGGGATCAGCCAAAAACGCCGTATGAAGTAAGGAGTTTCTTCGGATTGGCAGGTTATTATCTGAGATTTATCTTAGATTTTTCCAAGATTGCAACTCCGTTGACGAATTTGAATAGTAAAATAATTAAGTTTGTGTGGACTAAAAAATATAAGGAAAGTTTTTAGGAATTAAAGAAGAGGTTGAGTACTGCGCCGGTGTTGTCCTTACCGGATAGTACGAGAAATTTTGTGGTATATAATGATGCCTCATATAAGGGTTTAGGCTGTGTGTTGATGCATAGCGGCAAGGTTATTGCTTATGCATCACGTCAGCTGAAGGATTACGAGAAAGGGTATCCGACCATGACTTAGAATTGGCGGCAGTGGTGTTTGCTTTAAAGATTTGGAGACATTACTTATATGGAAAGAAGTATGAAATATACACAGATCACAAGAATCTGAAGTATTTCTTTACTCTGAAGGATTTTATCATGCGCCAAAGAAGATGGTTAAAACTGATCAAAGACTACGACTGCAAATACTTTACCATCCGGGTAAAGCTAATGTTATCGCCTACGCTTTTAGTAGAAAAGGTCGGGAGAAGCTGAATATGTTAACTGATCAGGATCAGTTGATAGAGAAGATGGCTAGATTAGAGCTGGAAGTGAAGTTTTCGAAGGAATCGGATGAGAAGTTGTTTCAAGTAACTACTGGTTCTAGTCTGGTAGACAAAGTGAAAGAAGCACAACTTCACGATGAAGAATGCGAGAAGATTCGGAAGAGAATAGCCGATGGAGAAGAGTTTAAATTCAGAATCAACAATGAGGGATTGTTACGATTTGAAGGTAGAATCTGTGTACCGCCAGTACCAGAAGTTAAAGAGGAGATTTTGAGCGAAGCTCACAGTTCGAAATATTCAATTCACCCTGGGAGTACGAAGATGTACCAGGATCTTAGGCATCATTTCTGGTGGCCGAATATGAAGAGGGATGTTGCTGAGTGTGTTGTGAAACGTTTAACGTGCCAGAAAGTTAAGGCAGAACACCAGAGACCTAGCGGATTGCTGCAACCGTTAGAAATTCCAAAATAGAAGTGGGAGCATATCACGATGGATTTCGTGGTTGGTCTTCAAGCGACTCAGAATGGATTTGACGTAATTTGGGTGATTGTGGATCGACTTAGTTAGTCCACTTTCTACCAATCAGGATTAAGTACAACTTAGAGCAATTGGCAAAGCTGTACGTTAAGGAAATTATTTCTCGACACGGTGTTCCAGTGTCGATTGTGCCACTTTCTACCAATCAGGATTAAGTACAACTTAGAGCAATTGGCAAAGCTGTACGTTAAGGAAATTATTTCTCGACACGGTGTTCCAGTGTCGATTGTGTCAGACAGAGATTTATATTTTATATCAAATTTCTGGAAGCGTTTGCAAGAGTGTCTGGGAACGCAATTGCGAATAAGTACAGCATATCATCCTCAGATATATGGTCAGAGCGAGAGAACAATTCAGACGCTTGAGGATATGCTAAGAGCTTGTGTGATGGATTTTAAGGGAAGCTGGGATGATCATCTACCGTTGGTGGAGTTCGCCTACAAAAATAGTTACCACGCGAGTACCGGCATGCCGCCTTACGAAGCGTTATACGGCAGGAAATGCAGAACTCCTTTGTGCTGCGATGAAGTCGGTGAACGTAAACTGATGGCACCGAAATTGGTACAACAAACTACTGAAATTGTGAAGCTGATCAGAACAAGATTGGTTGATGCTCAAGACAGACAAAAGAAATATGCCGATCAACATCGACAGAACCGAGAATTCTTACCAAGGAGCTTCGTTTTCCTGAAAGTATCTCCCTGGAAGGGGAAGATTCGATTCGGCAAGAAGGGGAAGTTGAGTCCCTGATATATTGGACCTTTCGAGGTACTGCGAAAGGTGGGCGAGGTTGCTTACGAGGTGGGATTACCTCCGGAGCTTGACAATATACATAACGTCTTTCATATTTCGGTGTTACGATCTTGCAAGCACGACTATAAACATGTAATAGAATATTAGCCTTTACAATTTGATAAAGACTTAACTTATGAAGAGGTCCCTGTTCAAATAGTTGATAGGAAGGTTAGGAATAAAGTGATACCTTCTGTTAAGGTAATTTAGAGGAACCGCAGTGCTGAAGAAGCTACGTGGGAACTCGAAGATGTAATGAGGAAATTATATCCTTAATTATTTGCTTAATTGACTTGTGTTACCCCTTATATATCGATTCTGGGGACAGAATCCTTTTAAGGGTGGAAGAATGTAACAGATGAGTATTTTTTTTATGTTGTGATTCTGGGGACAGAATCATTTTAAGGAGGAAAGATTGTAACGATTGTGATTTTATATAATAATTTTAAATATTTATTGGGTTAAATAAATATTGTATGTGATTTATTTATTGAGCTAAATAAATAAATTATGCGATTTTGTGGATTGATTTAATTAATAGTAATATTTAATTAAATTGATATATTGTAGCATAATTCTAATTTAGTTGAGAATAATTCAATTAGATTTAATGTTATGTGCTAAGTGTTAATAATAATTTGTTAGATGAATTATGTTTAATAAAGGAATTACAATTGTGTAACAATTTGATATTATGTGTTTTTATTAATTAATGAATGTTAGCTTTTATTTAATTGAATTGGAATGTTGTAATTTAATTAAATAAGTGTATTATTTAATCTATGGATTAAGAATTTATTAAAATAATGAAAATGGTTTTAAATTGGTTTTACCAAACGAGACCATTGTACTTGTTTAAAATATTATTCTACCAAACATGGCCTTATTTACTATTAATCTGTTTTTAAATATAATGTTGTTTTGGCCAAACAAGCCTTAGGCTTTTCAAATTCAAAACTTGTAACTTATGTGATTAATTGTATTTATGATAATTATTATAGAGTAATTATATTGTATAAGTTATATATCATATGTATATACAATATACGTTAAATTAAAAGAGTTAGTACGTTAGTTTTTACAAAGAAAGAAATAAACAGAGATAAAGGGTTAGAGAGAATTGTCAGAGAAGAAGAAGAAGAAGAGAAGCTTGAGAAAGCAAGAGAAGAACATCATCATCTCCACCTTTTCTCTTAATTCAAACTAGAAAAGGTATAAAAATAGAACTTTATAAGTTGTAATCTTGTTCTTCTATGTTTTCATAGTTTTAGAATTTTCTGCAAAAAAATCTTTGTGTGAAAGTTTTTGTTTTTGATATATGTATGAGTTATGTACATATATATTTATATATATATATATATATGTTTACATATGATTTTTATATTTGTTTAAGTGTTTTAATTCACAAAGATATTATGAACATGGAGAAATCATGTTCATAGTGGTTTATTATGAATTTATTTTGAAAATAGTTCTTAAATTGTCTAAGAAATTGATGAAAGCATGAAGTTATGTGTAATATGTGATATAACATGATTATATATGAGTTATATGGTTGTTTTAACAATTCAATTCATGAAATTTTGATAAACAAAAAGAATGGTGTTTATAGTGATTTTCTGTGAATTAATTTCTAAAAAATGGCTTTTGAAACTATTAAATTGATATTTGATTTTGAGTTATTGTTAAAATTGATCATGTATTATGTTAGTATGTTATGAATAGAAGTTATTACAATTGGAATTACTTGAATTGATTAAAAAACGAATTTGTAATATCAATTTCCGTCAAGAATGCTTAATATTGTGTTTTTCTTCGAAAATCATGAAATCTTGACTTTGATTATGTGATGTATGGATTTTATATATTATAATCATGTTAAAGAGTTTAAAATATTATTTGTATCAAGTTTCATATTTATCATGTTGGGAAAAATCGAATTCGGTGTGAAGGAATAAGCCAAATTGGCTTATTTCTCCACCAGTTCGCGAACCAGCCCTTGTGGCAGAGAGAGGACCGGCCCCAGTGGGGTTTTTGCCCTTGTGGGACCCGCCCCAGCGAGGTATGTTGCTGTCTGGAAAAGTTAGTTTTTGGTTTTTGAGTTTTCATGCCTCGTTTGTTTAGCTAACTTATTTATATGACTTAGAAAGTGAAATAGGTAATAAGATAACATGTTTTTGATGTATTTAAGATGGATTGAAGTTGTATATGAATGTGTTACATGTGTGTGGGTGTGTTACTTTCAAAAGGTACACAACACGATTTATAGCGTTATAAGCGTTATGAATGTATGTTGTGAGTATGGACTCACGTATTTGACTAGTTAGCAACCTATGATGTAAATTACATTGTGAGTTGGACTTGGATATGAAGTTCTATAGTTTGAAAGTTGTAGTTGGATACTAATAGACATTTTAAACGTAATGTAATATGTAGGGTAATTGTGGAAGTGACTATAGATATTAAAGTGTAGCTTGCGCTTGAGGCAAGTTTCCTATCTCTAAACTTATTATTATGCAAGTTTTCTAATCCTTATTCTCTTACGTTAAGCAAGTTTCCATTTCGAACTTGTGGTTTACTTTGTACAAGCTTTGTTATATTCTAATATTTTTATTGCACAAGTATTGAAATATTATTGAAGCATTGTGATCTTGACTTAGTTGTTTATGCGAAAGCGTTAAGATGGTTGTGCACATTTCATGATACAAAGGGTTGATCCCCCTGAGTACGAGTTAAAGGTCCATAGTCTTATTGACTGTTAAAAGTTTAAATAGAAATATTTATATCTTAGGACATAGTTCAAGGTCTTATGACCCTCAGATGATTCTATATTCGAATTCTACGTATTGATGAAAGAATTATAATTCAATTCTTTATATTGATGAAAGTAAAGTTATTCAAACTCTTTTAAAACTATTCACTTATGTCATATCACTGTTGTATTTCCAAGTGAGCTTTTGTTTGCTCACTATTGCATGTTTTATCACCACTTGTAGTTGAAACCAAGAATGTTGACATACCGTCAACAAGTAAAGGGAAAGAAAAGATGAACAAGTGAAGGCTTGTTGTTTCAAGTTTTGATTGTAATAAGACTTAGTTGGTTATGTTTTATTTCCGCATTTATTTGATTAATGTTAAGGTTTAGTTAACCCTAAGATTTTATTTGGACAAGTTGTAATCCTTTATCAAGGAAGATTTTATTTAAGTATTACGAAGGTTGTAATTTACTTTGTAATTCTTTATTATTGGGTAGATGTATGTTTTAGTTAGAAGTGAACACGAAATTATGTGGAAACGAAGTACCCGAATTTGGGGGTGTCACAGTGTCACAATGACATGGGATAAAACATTTTTTGGGTCCAAGAAGATGGGTTCATAACCAGGTCTATAATTCCCCGCAGTTTGTCCGTTGAGTTGTCTTGCGCTGTTTGCACTCGGGATCATTGTTATGGTTCGTTCTAACCTTGGTGGCATTAATTCTGCTTGAGTTTGACTGAATCAACTTTGAGTTGGTAAAATGACTGTTTTACACCTTCCGGGTTGCCTTCAGTGTCGGCATGGCCTTTTGCTGACTTCCTGGGGTTGTTTCCAAGGTTTGGATCCTAGTTGATTATGTTTGTCCTTAAGGTTATCTCTGAGGCTGACTTGGTCATTCCAGGTGTTCCTCTTGAGATGTTTTTATGCTTCAAGATTATTTTCGAAGGTAACTTGACTTCCCAGGTGGAGACCGGGGCTGAACTGTACCTCCCGGGTTGAGACCGGGGCTGACTTGTACCTCCTGGGTTGAGATCAAAGTTGACTTGTACTTCCGGGGTTGAGACCGGGGCTGACCTGTACCTCTCAGTTTGAGACCGTAGATGACCTATACTTTTCGGGTTGAGACTGGGGCTGACCTGTATCTCCTAAGTTGAGATCGGGGATGACCTGTACCTCCCGGATTAAGACCGGGGCTGACCTGTGCATCCCGGGTTGAGACCGAAGCTGACCTGTACTTATTGGGTTGAGATCGGAGCTGACATGCACCTCTCGGATTGAGACTGGGGCAGACTTGTACCTCCCGGGTTGAGACCGGGGCTGACCTGTACCTCCAGGGTAGAGACCAGGGCTGACCTGTACTTTTTGGGTTGAGACTGGGGCTGACTTGTACCTCCCGAGTTGAGACCGGGGCTGATCTGTACCTCCCAGGTTGAGACCGGGGCTGACCTGTACTTCTGAAGTTGAGATCGGGGCTGACCTGTACCTCCCAGATTGAGATCGGGGCTGATCTGTACCTCCCAGGTTGAGACTGGGGCTGATCTGTACCTCCCAGGTTGAGACCGAGGTTGAGTTGTACCTCCTGGCTTGAGATTGGGGCTGACCTGTACTTCTCGGGTTGAGACCGAGGCTGACCTGTACCTCCTGAGTTGAGACTGGGGCTGACATGTACTTCCCGGGTTGAGACCGGGGCTGACTTGATGGCTCGGTATTGAGATTTGACTTGGCAGCTCAATCGTGTAGCAATTTTTCTTCAGATTGACTTGGAAGCTCATATGAACTCCGTTTTAACTCTAACCAAACCGAGCCGGAGAGAGCAGGGTCCACCTTGAGGAGCCTCAGGTAGAGGTGCGATAACCGAAAGTGGGCCCACTTCTACCTGTGGCTTTATATTTGCTGCGGGAGTTCATTTAAAATCAGTTTCAGTTCGAGTTTTAAACGGAATCTGATTTTTTTTTTCCAGATCTGCGGAGTTCGGGCAGCCTTTTTCAGATTCCGTCAGTTCCCTTGCGTTCAGCGCATCGCAAGTAACGTTTTAAGTTCTTTTGTCGCAAGTTTTGACCATTAAAAGCATGTAAACCACGTAGGGTGCTTTTAGATGCAATGTATGATAAATGTATGCCTATATAACCTGCTAAAAATTTTCTGACTTCATATATATGCATATCTTACTGTAATGCACGTTTTGAAGTAAGAAAATTCAAATTTTGAGACAGTCATATTTTGCTCTTTTTGATCAGTTTAATCAACCTTCTTGAGGCCTATTGATCCTAGACTTTCAACTAAAAATGTCCATGGTAATTTGGCTACCATGCGAGGTTTAATTTAGATTTTATTTCATAAATATGAATTGTTCCTACTTTTTGGAAGGTGTGCTACTGAATGGCCACCTAGACATGCTTGTGTGCATGCGGACAGTCCATTTTACAAAGGAAACTCTGGCGAAATTTTCAAAAGCCCGAACATTTAATAAACATGTAATTTTGATTCTACTAGGGATTTTTGACTGACTCATGCACGTTTTTAGGGTTTAGCTTTTGAAAAACATGCAGTTTTGACTATACTGGGATTTTTTGACTACCCCATGCATGCTTTAGGACTTAGAAATGCATAAAATACTAATTTAAATTAATAAGTCACAGGTTTTAGGCTTACCACACCCTTTCTGAGGTGATTTGGAGACTTTGTCTAGGTGATGGACCAAGAAAGACCCAGCAATGCTAGCAGGGTAGTTTCAGGCGTTAGACGGAGGCGAGCTTCTAATGTTCCTCAGCCACGTCCTACTTGACCGCCTCGCAGATTAGCAGAATCTGTGATTCGTCCAGCACAGGACAAGAAGCTGATTGATATTGATGATGAGCAGTATCCTTTTGCTACTCCTGCCTCAGCTCAGGCCCCACGTGCAGAGCTTCCGGGCATTGTTGTGCCGACCCAAGAGTTGTTGGGAGACTTGAGTCTTCATCCATCGCGATTTCTTCATGTCAATGAGGTGACTTGATGTATTCTTCTCTCTGGATTCTCTTTCTTTTTTTTGCCATTCTTGGGGCACAGGTTTTTTTGACATGGGTTGGTTTTTGATGCAGGTTCCCGGCTTTACGCAGCCCAAAGGGAACTGGTTTAATGTGCACTGCCTTTACCATACTTTGCACCAGGAGTACAAGGATATCGTTGACGGCTGGGGGTTTCAGGCCTTCTTCTCTATTCTTCCCCGTCGTTGCCCCTAGGGTTATATGAGAGCTTTATTTGAGCGGTGGTTCCACTAGACTCAGTCTCTTCATTTGTTGGACTGTGAGGTGATGATGACGCCTATGGATTGGAGGTTCATCACAGGCATTGAGTTTAAGGGTGATCACGTGCCTGTTGTGGCTGACATCACACCCACTGTCGTTCGGTCCCTGCTGGGAGTTCTTGTGATGGCGATTAAAGGTCGAAAAGTCCGATCTGGTCCCTTGAGCTTAGATGCCCAGAGTGGGGCTTTACTTGAGCCTCTACCTAATGATTAGAGGGTTACAGATTTCATCTTGAGACAATTGTTTCTGGTGATCATCAGGGGTTGTTTTGTGGCGAACAACTCATCGACTATGTCCTTAGCCCTGGTCAGTGCTGTAAGATCCCAAATTTTATGAATAAAGATTTAATTTTCTTTATATATTATTTTGAAATAGTAAGGTGTTGATTTGATAAATGTGATAAGTTATGGGTGGAATGTGCAAATTTTATAAAGTTAGAAAGTGGTAATAAAATATTAATTGTTGTCGGGAAATATTTGTTTGGTCGAGGAATATTCTTTTTGTCGGAGAATATTCGTACGACGGCACAGTCATTAGTGGACCCCACGACGGAATGAATATCGAATATAGAAAGCGACAGAAGTAATTTTATAAAAATAATGGTAAAACTGTTATCGTTAAACTATTGAAATACCCGGTGGTTAAAATATAATAATACACGGTGTTGCACAGTAGCACACGGTATTGCACAGTAATTCTAATTATTGATTCTTACGTAAGAAGTCACTACTCAATAATTGTTACAGTAATTACAGTTCAGTATTTTATATTATTGATTCAATAGTTGCTACATTGATAATTGCATAATATTTTATTGATTCAATAATTGCTACGTTGATATTATATTTTATTGATTCAAAAATTGTCACATTAACCACTGCACAGTATTTTCTATTATCAGATCAATAATTCAAATTATTTGAACAATAATATTAGATAGCATTATTGACAATGTCTAAAGAAGTTCTGTCTAGGAGAGGTTTGGTCACCTAATTGCGCGCCAGTAAGGAGAAATCCTTATCGAAAAGCCCTCACTTTCTTGGGAACGACCTGGTTGTCAATATTATAGTTCTGTAATATTATTTATGAATAATTAATTGTTGATTTATATGATAAGAAAATATTTATTTTTGTGGATATAAAAGAAGGAATTAGTGCTGAGGTGTTTTTATCAGTATTTTGGTGTGAAAAATCATCCGTTTGTGGATTTCGGCCATTTTTCGTTGGGAATTTGGGAAAACTTTCTTCTACAAAGTTGTAGAGAATTAAATTTCCTATAATATGGACATTGAATTTGTATTTTTTTGATAAAAGGGCTATTTATTATCAATTATTAATGTTTTAGAAATAAATATTTGTATTAAAAACATGGGTGGGCCCCACTTTTGTTTTTTGTGAAAAAATGCTGAAATTTCAAAGTGTGGTGTTCGTGAATGGCAAAGGGTGGAAGCTACCGGTAGCAGGTTAGTCAACATTGGTGTTCTGGCATTTTCCTATAAATAGGGTGCTTAGTTAGAAATGAAAATCACACCAGAATCAGAAAATTTTCTCTCTATAATATCGAGCGTATTTCTTGTGAGTATTTAGATACTTTGAGTGTTGATAGCAGTGCAAGTTTTCGTCCACATAAAATTCGATATTCCAGTCAAAACTACTCTCCTGTTAAAGTAAGGAATATTATTTTTCGAGTAAATGATGTTATTATCTTTCAATATACATAAAGAATATTATTTTCTTTCATATTCCATATTATGAAAGTAATAATATTTCATTTCATATTCCTATATCTGAACTTACTACGGTAAGTATTGCTTCTATAAATCCTGAAATGATCAGAAATTTCTTGAGTTTTGCGCTTCATCTAGTATCATTTCACTGGATAAATTTTCTGAACTTTTTATGAAGATTTTCAACTTTTCATGACGAGATACTATTCACGATAAAAAAAATTATCTTTGATTGGATCCAAGTTTTGATCTTCATTCTTGAATTTTGCTCCACAATTGATTTTTACGGAGTATTATTGAACTTGGATAAACTAAATTACGAGTCCCTAATCTTTGTCATTTATCTCACTTGATTCGTTATTCGTATTATTTTTCATCATCCTCAGTCCCGAATGGTGATATAGCTGAATATCTTTGGCCTGTAGTGTAAAGATGAATGATTACCTGATGAATATCTTTGGCCCGTAGTGCAAAGATGGTCAGGTGTTAGGATGAACATGACCAACTGGTGATACAAATGAATATCTTTGGCCCGTAGTGCAAAGATGAATATTTGATTCAAGATGTATATTGATTGATGTTACAGGGATAAAATATTGATGATGGACTTTTAAAGCATAGAAGATAGTAGACTTCATTCTCTACTTAACTTTTCTAATGAATTGTTATTTTCAGCTGCGAATATTGATCTAAAACTTGTTGTCCATTATAATTTATCTGATTTATTGAATGCTAACGATAATTTATTTTTCATTATCTTAGTCATAATATTCTTACTGGCTAGTTGAGCTCACCCTTTTCTTCCATTGTTCTCTTCAGGAAATGAGAATGTCGCTGGAACTAGTCAGGGATAGGGGTGATGGTTAGAGTTAGAGAAATAATAGTCATCACTATTTTGTAGAATAGTGTGATAATAATTATAATTAATGAGGACTGAATTTGAGTATTTATATTTTGTATTATATACGATTTGTATTGAAACTCACAGTTGCGTTGACGTATTTTGCACGACCGTATGTTATAAAAGATTGTATTTGGATTCTGTACCATGTATTTGACTGACTCAGAATGGGTTAAGTATTAAACCTATTTTGGGGGCGTCACAAGTGCTACCCGATATGTAGAGCATCTCAGTTACTTTGATTGGGGTTCCTACACCTTTGCCTAGTTTTCTTAGAGGTATGCGCATGCTTTCGGAGGGTTTAACGGAGGCTTGGTTAGGGTTCTACCCGTTTCTGCTGGTGAGTACATCTTTCTTGTACCTTTTTGATTTCTTCATTTACATTTGTCAGTCTTAATCACTGAGGACTTTTGATATTTATATGGCCAGTTCTGGGCGTATGAGAGGCTACCTTGCCTACAACCAGCCACTGCCTTAGGTCTAGAGACCTATCCCCGGGGACGGCGTTGGCATCACTCCACTCTGACGAAGGTCCCTGTTGCTGAGGGTTTTACTCATTCCCGCCTGCAGTTGAAGCTTTTGACAGTCGAAGCCATCTCGTGGATCCCATATACCTCTGAGTTTTTGATTGTTGGATTTGAGGTAGGCTTCCCCACTGGTCGAGAGTTTGCATTGTCGACTCGCAGAGTCCCGTTTTAGACAGAGGGAGGCTAGGAGCTTTATCTAGCAGAGTGTGCTATCCGGAGTATCACGGGTCAGATCCGTATTCCCATTATTCCTCCTGCTTGGCATCATTAGCCATTGGTCCAGCCACTGAAAGATATCCCTATGGAGGGCATAGACTGCTTTGCCTTATTAGAGGGTCCTTACAGCCAGGATGCATTTAGCAGTTAGTGGAGCCCTCGCATGATTGGAGCTCAGACTCGTGCTACCAAGTTTATGGAAGATATGGTGCCTAGGTCTGCGATGATGACAGACTGGATAGCTTCCTACTCATTTAGACCAGATCACAGGGCTGACCCAGCAGTTGGAGAGAGCTCATTTATTCATCAGGCATCTTGGCAGAGATTTCATCAGAGGCATCTTCTTTTGACCCTTCCATCTCAATAGCGGTCCCCTCTTGATGTCCATTTTCTAGCAGTTTTGTAGGAGCTGATCCCCCCTTGTACCTCCCAGACATGCCTGATGACCGCGACTTTGTGTCCGCGAAGGAGATGGAGCAGGTTAACCACCTGAGCGTAGCTGTTTTGGATCTTTTTAGGATAGCTATTGTAGCTATATCTTTTGGTCGGCCACTGTTTTGACTTTTTGGGCGGCTGTGCCCCATGTTGATAGACCACTGTTAGTAGTTGGGTGGTGGTGCCCCAGATTCCTGTACTTTTTATTTTGCTTTGTATTTATTAGACAGGAATGATGCTTGTAGTAGATAGTTTATTGTAGATATACATGATATTTTCTATCTATTGCATCATATTTTAATATTGTCATTATGCACGTATTATGTCATGTGTATGCATTTAGATAGATGAGTTCAGATTTAACCCCTGGATGGTCTTGTGATACGGTGATACAGATGGCGTCGTCCACCGTCAGTTGTATTGAGCACTTACCACCATCTGTGGCGGCATCATCCTTGAGATCCCCAGCCAGAGGGGCAGTGGATCAGATGCTAGGGCATTCATTGGCCCTTGAAGACTTTCAGGTTCCGTACGGGTTTGTAGATGGCCTTTTACCCTTTGGATACCTGAGAGATAGGTTTTCTACTTTGGGTGGCACGAGCTGACTCCGACTTTAGAGGAGTACGAGCAGTTCACTAGTTTGGCTTTAGACTTGCCCTGCGCTCGTACTGTGATCAGCGATACGAGGAAACCATTTATACGGATGTCAAGTCTTTGCCATAGCGTATTTATGGATGAGGTCATCTCTGGATGTGAGATCTCCATCGACTTTTTGATCGATATGTTTGATGATCTTGACAATTATGATCGATATTCCGAGGATTTTATTGTATCGGCAGAGGCATGGCGTTTGGCCAGGAAAGACAATTTGCTGATGTACATTGTAGCCTACGTCTATATGCCGCTACGCTTGGACCATTTGGATGTGGGATTGATAGTTGTGGTTCGAGCCCTTAGGCAGGGTAGCACCATCATACCAATGATATTGGCTGAGACTGTTGAGAACAACCACATACTGCAGTACCCACCTGGAGGGGTTTTTTAGAGGCAGTTAGGTCTTATTGTATGTATGGCTCATGTCTCATCTACGACCGATTGGATTTTTTCGACCCTAGGGGTATTGCTTCACCCGTGAGGTAGCCACATCTTTCTCCTTCCAGCCTGTGGAGTGCTCAAATGCGGGGTCATGGTCAATATTTTTGTCTGACATTGCGTATCCATTCTCAATTCTGCCATGCTTAGAGCTACTCTCCCCCTATAGTTTCATCACCCAAGCATCTGGCATGGACTACTTGCCCCTAGCAGGATTAAGGGGAGTGATTACTTACCACCCTCTGGCTGTTATGGGCCAGTTCGATCAGTTTCAGAGCCTGAATCAGTTTGAGGGGGCTATTGATCAGAGGGTGTCATCTTTGTCTATGTCGTCTGCCAATTTGGTCTGAGTGTATGAGTGTTGGACTCATAGGGAGAGGGCTGAATTCTCCAGTAGCCATCCGAATCAGTTCTCCAGAGTACTCAGCGTGGTTGGAGGCAGATATCGCATCAGCTGCATTCATCTAGTCAGCTCCGATAGTGGATTTAGACGAGGAGGAGCCCGTGGAGGATCCGGAGTCTCCTACTGAGGATGAGTTGTTCTTGGATATGACAGCAGCATTAGTTAGTGACCCGCCGATCATTGCTGCAGGGACAGATCCAGCTTTGGCAGACTCACTAGCTAGGATGACTTTTGAGAGAGATCAGGCTAGAGCGCTGATTTTGACTACCCTGTCTGGCAGAGATATAGCTTTTGCTAAGAGGGATGCGGGTCG
The DNA here is from genome assembly GCA_020205555.1 of Panax stipuleanatus. Lineage (NCBI taxonomy): Eukaryota > Viridiplantae > Streptophyta > Magnoliopsida > Apiales > Araliaceae > Panax > Panax stipuleanatus. Next base: position 92,639,381 of record CM035123.1, on the reverse strand, counting down.
AGCCGCTCGGGATATGACATTGATTGAGAGAGACGAGGCTCGATCTTCTCACGACACTGCCTTTGTCGTTATTAAGGAGACTTTGATCGCCAGAGACGCAACTTTTGCGGAGAGGGACGAGATTCGATTTGCCAGAGATTTAGCCTTTGAGGATATTAGGGAGGTTTTGATTGCCAAGGATGATGCTTTTGTGGAGAGGGATGAGGCTATAGTTTCTCGGGATTTCCACATCGCTGACAGTAGTGCTCTCTCCGATCTTATACTCATGGTCTAGTTACCGAGATGAGTGCATACATTGATGATCACAGTGCCACACTGCAGATGAGTGTGAATGTTCTGACTCATATGAAGACTGAGGGTATTGTAGTTGCAGCTGCTCCTCCATCTTCAAAGAGAGATGTCATGTTGGCACTGTTGGCCCGCTTATCCATAGGTCCATAAACTAGCTTTTGTTTTTCCTACAGATACTAGATCAGCCATTTTTGTCATGTATAGGACACTATGTATATATCAAACAATATTATATATCAAAGAAGTATATTTTGATTCACTTCTCTGTTTGGATATATGTTGTCATTGCTGAGTGATTACCACTTCTTTCATGGCTTGCTATTGTTGATGTATCTTGAGCTTCTCTTTGATGGACTGACAGTGAGATGTCACAGAGTTTCTCAGTAGGGCCTATTGACAAAAAAGGCTTGATAGTATTTGGGTTTTATAGGGTTTCAGTGTCCTGAGACTGGTTTTTATTGGTTTTGTCTTTTTCTTGAAGGTCAAACCGCACCATGAATGGCTGCCGACGTACTCTCGGTGTAAGGAGATCAGGTCATTCGTAGTTCAGTTCTTTGTGCGAGAGTGTTTTGAAAAGTATTTATCATGGGATTTGAGTTTGGTTTGATGAGCTTTTAAAATTTTTATTTGGTTTGACCGCACCAGAAATGGCTGCCTACGTACTCTCGGGTGGAGGGAGATCAAGTCATTCGTAGTTCCGATTTCTAGTCCAAACCGAACCTGATTTGATTTGTAGGACCCGGATGCTGGTACGCAGGCGTTTCAGACATAATACCTTTTCACGATGTCTGAATTGATGAGTTGGGGAAACTCGCTCCCGTCCATCTCTTGTAGTCTGATAGCTCTTCTTGTCAACACTTCCTTGACAATGAATTGGCCTTCCCAATTTGGCTTCATCTTGATTAGCCTAAACTTTCTTCAGCACCAAGTCATTTTCTTTGAATTATCGTATTCAGACTTTCTTGTTGTAGGCTCGAGCAATCCTTTGCTGATATAACTGCCCGTGGAAAATGGTTGTAGCCATCTTTTCATCTATCAGGGACAGTTGGTGGTACCGGATCTTGCAACCACTGATCTTCGTCCATCTGAGCGTCGATGAACACTCGCAAGGACTCTATCTCTACTTCTATGGGAAGGACTGCTTCCATGCCATAGACCAATGAATATGAGGTAGCCCGAGTAGAGGTGTGCATTGATGTCATGTATGCTAACAGGGTTAGAGGCAGCAGGTAAGGCCAATCTTTGTGATTGGCAGACATTTTCTGCATAATCTTCTTGATGTTCTTGTTGGCAGCTTCGACAACACCATTCATCTTGGGCCGATAGATGACAAAATTGAGATTTTTAATATGGAACTTGCTGCATAGTTTTCTCATCATTTGAATTGTTTAGGTTTTTGGCGTTATCTTATACGATCACTTTTGGTTGTTCATATCGATAGAAGACATTGTTTTTGATGAAACCAATGATGACCTCTTTGGTGACTTTGGCGAAAGAGGCAGCTTCAACCCACTTGGTAAAGTAATCGATCATGGTAAAGATGAATCGATGACCATTACTGGCTTTTGGTTCTACTGGACCGATCACATCCATTCCCCACATGGAGAAAGGTCATGGTGAACTCATGTTGTGTAGCTCATTTGGAGGAGCGTGTATGGCATTTCCATGTACTTGGCATTGAAAGCATCTCTATCACAGTCAGCTTTGAGAGAGATCCAATAATGTCCAGTTCTTAATATCTTCTTGGCCAGCAGATGACGGCTCATGTGTGGACCACAGACTCCACCGTGGATTTCATCCATCAATCTCTGGGCTTGCTCTTTATCAAGGCATCTTAACAAGCCTATTCCAGTATCCCTTTTGTATAGTGCATCTCCACTCAGATAGAACTTCATAGCTATTTTGTGAATCTGCTTTCGTTCGAATTGGCTTGCCCCGGTGGGTGTAGATCCATCTAGGAGATATTCATTGATGTCTTGATACCAAGGTTATTTGATAAGAGGTATTTCATCTGATATGTCTTCAATGTAATTCCCTTATGTCGGGGCCTTCTGACTTGTGAATTTGATGCAGGGAAACCTACTCTTATCAGATATGTGGATCAAGGAAGCCAACGTCGCTAATGCATCAGCGAAGTCATTCCTTTCCCCGAGGTATATGGATGAAGGTTATAGTCTTGAAAATTGAGAACTATGTTAACGACCTTGTGACACCCCCAAATCCGGGTCCTCTAACCTCGATTCGGTCAGTCACGATACAATACAAATATCCACCTCTAAAAAACATACAATAACTAAATGCGGAATATACTAAACGTATGTCGTTCATTCAAAAGGTGTTACTAGTCCCAAGGTTCGATAACCTTAATACAATTATACAAACATACCCTAGAATAGTCATTAGGTTTCATATTACATAACAGTAATTAAACTAATCATAAGGCAAAGTCTGCTCCTTGCAAACTATTTCTATATCTTTCCTTTACCCTTGTCCTTCCCTGAAGTCTCGAGCTTAACAGCAATAGAAGTCATGATATAGCAAGAATGAGCAACAAGTTTGCTCAGCAAGTTTAAATACAACAATAAAGGATATATCATGATGAACGGAATATATCTGACAATGAATTCAACAATATGAATATCGAAAGCAAGGATAATAATTACTTTTAGAATAATTGATTGTCAAGTAGACTTTGAACTATAAAACTCCAATGGAATCAATATCTGATTGACCCTTTGGTTACTGGGTACAGAATAAGTACTTGAGGAGATCAGCTCGCATACGCCATATATATACATAACATTGAACTCTGCTGTTTGTATCTTATATTAGATACATGGGGTACTCCCCTATATATAAGGGGTGTTCTTTTTAGTCTAAGAATCCATGCCATCAATCAGGTCTGGATAGCTTTTATAAAATTTCATACAATTTGTCTGACCGAACAAGGGTTCAGACTCTATCTGACGCAGTTCAAGAATTATAGAACTTTAAATAATGTACAAGTCCAAGACTGTACGAACTCAAGTGCACCAAGTGCGAATATCAATAAGATCGATGTGGAATAATTGTAAAGTAATTAAACCACCTAAAGCATGCTTGGAAATAAATTTCAAGCTTAAATAAATAACTTTCAATTCAGCAATAACCTGCTCAATACAATATGAGAAGGATAGGAAACTTGCACAATAAAGAGTGAAGTCAGAAACTTGCTTTCAATATAACAATCAAATGAAGTTAGGAAACTTGCTTATAAGATTCATTGAATAAAGTAGTATAAGAATTTAGGTTACTTGCTCAAATAATAATACAAGAACGAGTTCAAAGAAACTTGCATGTTTGCTCAGCTATAAATAGTCTAGCTTTAATTAAATTGCGTTGAAACAACCTAACATTAACAAGTCGGTCTTTCAATTAGCATGTGTAAACTAAAATGAGTCTACACTTACAAGAATCTAATCATCAGATAGGTTTATCACATAGTTCACGTAAGTCAATTTACTATGCATGAGTCTATAAACATCTAATCCTGTCTTAGATTTAATAATTATAGAATATCTAGTCTCTATGCATCAACATAGGCTTGAACACTATAGCACTTCAATTTAAGCATGCAATACACTTTAAGATACACATATTGTAAGGTTCTGTCCACAATTCAAAGTTATAAGGTTCAATGCCGGTCATTCTTACACTTTAAGCAAATCAAATTCATGCTTCAAGGGTCCGCTACTACGGTCATATTACCAAATAACGAGGCCAAACAATACTAAGTATACATGCTCGTGCGCATATTACTCATGTATACTTTAATCAAATAGTTCATACTTGAAATTCATTTCTTGAATACGTGTGCATAGGTGATATCCATGTTTAACCAAAATAATTCTCACGTCACCAAGTCTATAGGCATAATGAATCCTAATATACATGCTTGCTTGATCATAACGTAACTCACATGGTAATTGATGATATTAGCTTCCAAACCCTAAGTTTTCTTTAAAAATTGCACTAAGTCAACTTAGTACATGCAAGGCACCTCAACAAATAATTCATATGCATTTGAAACACATATCTAAACCATATAAACGTATTCAAATGGTCAGAATTTAAAAGACATAAGTCTTGGTCAAGTTCACTTCAAAAAGTCTTTAAGTTTTTCTTCGAAAACCTCTTAATCTTCAATCATGTATGCTAGTGTGTTCAACACTTTAGACTTGCATTTCATATCTATTTAGACCATACGATCATGTTCACAAGGTCAGAATACATATATGATATGTTCATGACAAGTTCACTTTAACAAATTTTAAGTTCATTTATAAATTATAAACCTCTTTATCAATAGTGTACTAATCATAGTTATACATGCTCATGTTACGTCTACGTACATATATATGCATATTAACCATGTCCATATGCTTGTCAAAAGAGGTACCACATGTTAACATATAACAGATTCTGCAACAGAAATCAAACTCAGAGACAGGGCCCGGCGCAGCTGCGCCGCTGGCCATTGGCCAGTACAAAACTGGCGCAGCTGTGCGGCCAGAGATAGAGCAGACTGCTTCGGTAGCATAACAAACCCAACTCAAAAATTTCATACGAAAATCATTTCAAACAATCTTATATCAGTTCTAACTTGCTTACTAACTTACATAACACATAACCAAGTATACTCCAATCAATTAACATCTATTTCAACAAATCAAGAATTTGACAATGTAGAGCATGAATGGGAATTGCCTCTGCTAAACAATTGAGTTGCAATATAATTTCTTGGTCTTCTTCACAATAATAGTACACTCACTCTCCATAAATTCCTTAGCAAATATAACTCTCAGCAAATGCAATGAGGAAGGTGAGGGTCTTATTTATAGAAGAATGGATGCACAGACAATACTCTTATCCCTCATTTCAAACCAACAGATTGCAAGATTGTATAATGGTTAACAAGAAGTTGGTGAGGAGTTGGTGAGTTCAATCATGAATCCCACTCCCCTAATACTTATTAGCTAGATTATTGCTGAGTTTGAGAAGGAAGATAAAGTAGTAGCCTATTGGGAGTTCACGTGTGGGAGAGAGGACTCTCAAGCAATCTCAGCAACTTGTATTCCACATACTAATGTTATATATATATATATATATATATATATATATATATATATACATATAGTATATACTTAAGTTATACATTTAAATGGGTGTTACAATGTTATTTCAAATTAGTTATTAATAATACAATGTATCAAATAGGTACATATACACCAATAATATAACCCATGTATATTTTCCTTAATGTCAACCATGTCCTATGATAACATAAAGTTGTATGTGATTAGACATCTTATATGATAATGGCAACACACCCTTCCAAAGTCGGGTTCACCTCACCTAAGTCAGGTCACCAAAATCAACTATTAAATGACGTATAAAATACAACACACACATTTTAAAACCTCAATACAATTATTCTCATACTGTTTTATGGGAAACTTCAACAGTTATAGACCATCGTTCTATTCCCTTGTTATCCCCGCTCGACCCAGCTACACTTTTATTACCTGAAAGGAATTGTGAAGCTAAAGGATGAGCACAAATAGCCCAGTAAAGAATATTAGGACTAAAGATAATTAAATTATCAATAGTCTTCATCAGTAATGAATTAGATCTTTAGAACCTTAGTCCTAAACAGTGAAAAATCTGAGTGAATACAATAGACAACAAGTTTTAGATCAACAACTGCAGCAGAACAGACAATCCATTAAAAGAGTCAAGTAGAACATAATGTCTACTATCTTCTCCATGTTAAAAGTCCACCAACAATATTTTGTCCCTATAACATCAATCAACAATTTCTCTCCACAATCATATAAATAGTTCATGATCATAATTATGTTGATAAATTCCTCTTCGCACCCAGGACGAAGATAATTTTCATCACCTGTCTTTACCTGAAACACAAAAGATTATGGTTATACCAAATCACAGTTCATTTTCATAATCATGCTAATAAATTCATCTTTGTACTCAGGCCAAAGATATTCATTTGTAACATCAATAGTCATGATTATACTAGTTTACAGCCTTTAGTCATAATCATGTTAGTCAATTCATCTTTGCACTACGGGCCAACGATATTTAACAGTAACATCAAAGGTCATAATCATGCCAAACACATGTTCATCTTTGCACTACAGACCAAGATATTCATCAATCAACAGTTCTTCTTTGCACTACGGGCCAAAGATATTCATCAATCAACAGTTCATCTTTGCACTACGGGCCAAAAATATTCATCAATCAATAGTTCATCTTTGCACTACGGGCCAAAGATATTCATCAATCAACAGTTCATATTTGCACTATGGCCAAAGATATTCAAGTTTCATATTTCAAAGATAACGATTAAAATTTAATAAGAAGATTTAGGTAACTACAAATTCAAGTGAAATGATATTAGATGAAACGCAAATCTAAAAGAAATATCTAATCATTTCAGAATTTGTAGATGCAATATTTATAACCATGTTGATCAATTCACCTTTGCACTCAAGCTAAAGATATTCAATTGTAATATCAATGGTCATGATCATACCAGTCAACAATTCATCTTTGCACTACTGGCCAAAGAAAACCCATAGTCATGGTCATACCAATAATCTACCCATCTTTACACTCAAGTCAAAGAGAACTTCCATCACCATAATTATAAAATATAATCAAGGATAAGTATTAGAGATTGATAATTCAATTTATCCAGAGTTCAAGAATATCTAAATTATGGACATGAAGATAAAAACATGGATCCAATCAAAGATAATTTAGACAAAAAATATAATAATTTTTTTTGTGAATAGTAACTATGAATAGTAACTCATAAATAGTAACCCGTGAATATTACCCCGTGACTAGTACTCTGTGAATAGTAATCTATGAATAGTAATTCGTGAATAGTAACCCGTGAATAGTACTCCGTTATGAAAAGATTAAAATGTTCATAAGAAGTTCAGACCAATATTCTAGTGAAATAATATTTCATACGAGTATGAAAGAATATACGAAACTGTAAATAGATTTTCACCCGTCATGCGATAATCTGCGTAGACAGATCATTTCCACGATTTAATAAAATGAATACGAAGGATTATTCACCATGCATGCGGTATTCGGCGTAGACAGGTTACAACCACAGCTTAATAAAGAAATGAATACGAAGGGTTAATCACCATGCATGAGGTAGTCCGCGTAGATATGTTATTCCCTACATATTAATAAAGAATGAATACGAAGGGTTAATCACCATGCATACGGTAATCCGCGTAGACAGGTTATTCCCACAGCTTAATAAGGAATAGAATAACAACTCTTACGAGTATTGTAAGACAATAACATCCTTTACCAATACGAAATAATTAATACCCCTTACGAGAAAAACAATATCTCTTACCTCAGTAGAAGATTAAATACTGAAATAATAATAGAATACTCTTCTTCTTTCTCTCTTATTCTCTCTCTATAGCTTGATTATAACTTTGCTCTTCAAGAATGGTGAGAAATGAATGAAATTAGCTTGCTATTTATAAGCTAGAAAAAGATTGGTTAATTACACTTTAGTACCTCCATCTTTGCCTTAATTTTTAATTTAGTCCCTCAAGTTTATAAATCTTGCACCTCCACCCCTGCAACCACCCACCAACTATTTATTATCGACCAATAAGTGGGTCTCACATGTTAACCACCCATAAATTACTCATTTATCCGATTAATTTCCCGTTTGGTCAATTTAACATCCGAAAATCAACTATTATCGAAATAAATGTCTATTTTCACTAACATTAATATTTCCAACACAATGAAAATATTTTTATCAACCATCCATCATTAATATTATAATTCACAATATTGACAACCAGATCATTCCCAGGAAAGAGGGGCTTTTCGATAAAGATTTATCCTTACTAGCGCGCAATTAAATAACCTAACTCCTTTCCTTGACAGAACTTTCTAGACATTGCCAATAATGCTATCTAATAATATCATTTAAATAATATGAGTGATAATTATTAATTTAATATTGTAAAATACTGCGACAATTATTGAATCAATAATATAAAATATTAAACAGTAATTACTTGTAACAATTATTGAATGAAATACTGAGTGACTTTTTACGTACGCATCAATAATTAGAAATACAGTGCAATACCGTGTGTCACTATGCAACAACGCGTATTACTATACTTTTATCACTGGGTATTTTAACAGTTTAACGGTAAAAGTCCTGCCATTATTTATAAAAATATTATTTCTGTCGCTTTCTATATCCGACAATTATTCCGTTGTGGGGTCCACCAAAGACTGCGCCGTCGTACGAATATTCTCCGACAAAGGAATATTCTTCGACCAAACGAATATTTCCCGACACAACGAATATTTTATGACAACTTGCTTACTTTGTAAAATTTTCACATATCACCCTTAACTTTAACCTTTTATCAATTTAATCAATTACTGAAAAAAATTGAATACTTTTATTTCATAAAATTTGGGGTCTTACAAGTGTCGTATACGTGAATAGTGTCATATACGTGAATAGTAACCCCAATATGAAAAGGTAAAAATTTCACAATAAAATTCATACCAATATTTCGGTGTCATAATATTGAAAGAAATAACCTCATTTTTGAAAAAAATAACATCCCTTACCTCAAAAGATAAGTACTTCTGACTGAAATATCGGATATAATGCTGAAGAACACTTGCACTGCTTATCAACTCTCAACTATCTAAATACTCACAAAAATACGCTAGATATTATAGAGAGAGAAAACTTCTGATTCTGGTGTGTTTTTTAAATTCTAACTAAGCACCCTATTTATAAAAAATACTTAGGACGCCAAAGCAGAAAATTTAATAAAATATTATTATATTATTTTTTCAACGGACGCCAATCAGCAAAATTTTCCAGCAATTAGCCAACCACAGGTGGGACCCACCCACACAAAACATGTTTTAATCACCTTTTGTAACAAAAATAATTCAGACCCAAAATTCTGGAACTTCAATAATTCATAATAAATAGCCATTTTATCAGAAAAAAATACGAATTTTATATCCATTCCATAAGAAATTTAATTCTCTACAACTTTGTAGAAGAAAGTTTTTCCAAATTCCGAACGAAAAATGACCCAAATTTAGATACGAATGAACTTGCAAGCTATAATCAAACTTCAGTCAAAAACGGGCCCACCAACATATTTAACATATTTTTTGTAACAAAAATACTTCGAACCCAATTTGCTCTCTTTTTCCTCATTTTATTCACATATCGTGAATTTATTATAAAAATATCACCATTATTATATTATTATATTATTACACCATACACTTATAATGTAATATTATAATAATATATTTGAATGAATTATTTTATCGAAGAAGATAAAATATCAACTCTCAATAATTGTCTCTTTAAAAATTCCTCCATTAAATAAATATTTCCTTATCATTTTTATTACTAATTAATTATTCACAAATAATATTACAAAATCACAATAATGACAACCAGGTCGTTCTCAGGAAAGAGGGGGTCTTCCGATAAGAATTTTTCCTTACTGACGCGCAATTACCTAACCCCTTTCCTAGACAGAACTTCCTTAGACATTGCCAATAATGCTGTCTAATAATATTATTCAAATAATATGAATTATTGATTTGATAAAGTAAAATACTGTGCAATGACAATTATTGAAACAACAATAATATAAAATACTGTATAATACCGTGTGCTACTGTGCAACAACGCGTATTACTTTATTTTAACCACCGGGTATTTCAACAGTGTTAACGGTAACCGTTACGCCGTTATTTATAGAAAACTTATTCTTGTCGTTTTCTTCATCATTTTCCGTTATGGGCCCCACAAATGGCTGCGCCGTCGTACGAATATTCCCCGATAACAAGAATATTCCACGACCAAACGAATATTCCCTGACAACAATGAATATTTTATAACCACTTGCTTATTTTAAAATATTTGCGCATTTTACCCATAACTTACCACATCTATCAAATCAACCCCTTATTATTCAAAATAATATATAGAGGAAATTCAATTTTATTCATAAAAAGTTGGGGTCTTACATGGATAAATGTGTTGTGCATTATTTTATGGAGATGTTATTAGCATATTATTAATTGGACCAACGAAAGATTGATAATTATGCACCAACGTCTCATTAAAATCTATTTTTGGTGTTGTAAATAGATTTTATGTAACTAACTGTTTGTCCTACAGTTGGTTTTATTATGATTAATTATTAATTATTGTTGTACATTGTGGATTTCTTTTAGTTTTTTGTAAGCATGCTTATGAGCTTGATTATGTTTCAGCATTAACTCCAACTAGTACTTCTGCTTATGTTGCTCATTTGACTACCACTAGATCTCATAAGAAGAAGGCTTATAAAAGTGGCAAAGGTTTTAAGAATAAGGATAAGCAAAGTTTTACTAAAACAAATAAGGTAAATTATTCAGGTAATAACTCTGATGCATGTCCTAAATGTCACTTCTGTAAGAAGCAAGGACATATTAAGGAAGAATGCCCTAAATTAAGAAAATGGCTTGAAAAGAAAGGTATATCGTCCTTCAATTATGTAACTTATGAATCCTTTCTAATTGATGTTCCTTTTAATACATGGTGGCTTGACACTGGTGCTATGGTTCACATTACTAATTTATTGCAAAGATTCTTTTTAAAGAAAACACTCCAAAAGGGGGAAAGAACTATTAAAGTTAGTAATAGAGAGTCCATATAAGTTGAAGCTGTAGGAACTCTCCCTTTAATTTTGGAGAGTGGTTTCACCTTGTATTTATATGATACTCTTTATGTTCCTAGTATGACACGGAATTTAATTAATGTATTTAAACTTGACGTTGATGGTTTTTCGTTTAAGTTTGAGAATAATAAAATAATTATTTATCACTATTCTCAAGTTATTGGTTCTGGCTCTTTAGAGGGAAACCTCTATAACTTAAATTTGGATAATGTCTTTGCTGAATCCTTGTTAACAATGAATGTGACAGAAAATACCTCTAAAAGTGAAAATAAGAGAAAACTAGATAATGAGAATTCTTTAAAATTATGGCATAAACGTTTAGGCCATATTTCAAAAGATAGAATGGAACGACTTATAAAGGATGAAATTCTTCATTCACTAAAATTTTCTAATCTTGACCATTGTATTGAATGTACAAAAGGAAAATTTGTGAAAAGTAATAAGAAATGAGCCACTAGAAGTGGTGCACTACTTGAGGTGATTCACACTGATATATGTGGACCATTTTCTCCAAGAATTGGTGGACACAAATCTTTCATTACGTTCATTGATAACTATTCTCGTTATACTTATGTCTACCTGATTAATGAAAAATTTGAATCACTAAATATGTTTAAAATTTTCAAGGCTGAAGTTGAAAATCAACTTGACCGAAAAATTAAAGTAGTGAGATCAGATAGAGGCGGAGAGTATTATGGTAAACACTCCGATACAGATCATAATCCTGGCCCATTTGCCTTATTTTGTCAAGAAAATTGAATCGTCACTCAATATACAATGCTTGGTACACCGCAGCAGAATGGTGTAGCTAGCTGAGAGGCGAAATCGTACCCTTATGGATATGGTACGTAGTATGTTATGCAATTCCAACTTACCGATATTTTTGTGGACTGAGACATTAAAGACAGTTGTTCAATTTTAAATCGGGTTCCTAGCAAATCTGTCCCTAACACTCCTTATGAAATTTGAATAGGTAGGAAACCTAGTTTAAAATACTTACGGGTGATGGGCTGTCCAGCCGAGGCTAAGATTTTTAATCCACAAATAAAGAAACTTGACTCTAAAACTATTAGTTGCCATTTCATTGGATATCCTGATAGATCTAAGGGTTTTTGTTTTTATTGTCCCTCTCATACCACTAGAATTATTGAGACTAGGCATGCAGAGTTTTTAGAGAATGGTGATTTAAGTGAGAGTGCTGAGCCTAGAAAAATTGATATTGAAGAAAACAGGTTTTATGTTCCTAATCCTGTAATTCAAGAGGTTGAGGCACAACAACCTCCTATTGAGGCGAATGATTCCCCTGAGATAGCTGAGCCACCACCTAATGTTGAACCCCACATTATTGAAAATCATATTCCTAAAATTGTGCAGCCTTTACGTAGGTCCGAAAGACATAGAAAGCCTGTTAATTTTGATGATTTTATAACCTATCTTAATGAGATTGACTATGATTCAAGTAAGATTAATGATCCTATCTCCTCTAAAGAGGCCATTACGAGTGCTCAATCAACTCAATGGCTTAAAGCCATGAATGATGAGTTGAAATCAATGGAGCTTAATAACGTTTGGGATCTTGAAGAATTAGCAAAAGGTATTAAACCTGTTGGTTGCAAGTGGGTCTATAAGACCAAATTAAATCCTAAAGGAAACGTTGAAAGGTATAAAGCTCGATTGGTTGCTAAGGGTTTTACTAAAAAGGAAGGTGTGGATTATAATGAAACTTTGTCTCCAGTATCCAGGAAAGATTCATTTAGAATAGTTATGGCTTTAGTAGCTCATTATGATTTAGAGTTACATCAGATGGATGTTAAAACTGCATTCATTAATGGTAACTTGCATGAGAATGTCTATATGACACAACCAGAAGGTTTTTTGGTTAAAGGCAAGGAACGTATGGTATGTAGACTTAAGTAGTCCATATATGAGTTAAAACAGGCTTCTCGACAATGGTATCTTAAGTTTCACAAGGTGATGAATACTTTTGATTTTAAGAAAAATATAGTGGATCAATGCATATACTTGAAGGTCAGTGGGAGTAAATTTATTATTCTTGTTTTGTATGTTGATGATATACTACTTGAAAGTAATAACTTAGACATGTTGCATGAGACCAAACGTTTCCTTTCTGGAAATTTTGATATGAAGGATCTCGGTGAAGCCTCTTATGTTATAGGTATTGAAATTCATCGAGATAGGTCTGAAGGGATATTAGGATTGTCCCAAAGAGCTTATATTGACAAAGTTATTAACAAATACAACATGCAAAATTGCTCCCCTACTGTCGCCCCTGTTGTTAAGGGTGATAAATTTAGCTCATATCCATGCCCTAAGAATGAACTTGAACGTGATCAAATGAATCTTATTCCCTATGCTTCTGTGGTTGGGAGTCTTATGTACGCTTAAGTTTGTACACGTCCAGATATAGCGTATGTAACTGGCATGCTTGGACGTTACCAGCCAAATCCAGGTTTGGATCACTTGGAAAGCAGCCAAAAAGGTTTTACGCTACTTACTAGGGCACTAAGGATTTTATGCTTACATTCAGAAAAATAGATAACCTTGAATTTGTTGGTTATTCTGATTCTGATTTTGCTAAGTGTAAAGACGAAAATAAATCTACATCAGGGTACATCTTTATGCGTTCAGGAGGCCCTATTTCGTGTAGAAGTCATAAGCAGGAGTTAACTACCACTTCCACGATGATGGCAGAATCTATGGCTTGTTATCATGCTACTTGTCACGCCGTATTATTGAGGAATCTTATTTTAGGACTTAAAGTTATAGATTTTATTTCAAGGCCATTGAAAGTATTTTGTGATAATGATTCTGCTATTAATTAGTTTTTCCAACAGCACCAGTTCGTGTGGTGCTAGACTATACCTCGACACTAAGTACTTATTTGTCAGGGAAAGAGTTGAAGATCAAAGCGTTGTCATTAAGTATATTAGTACGCATGATATGTTAGCGGATCCACTTACAAAAGGCTTACCACCCAAGCTCTTTTTAGAGCATGTTGCCGGCATGGGTTTAACTGGTAGTATTAATTAGTGAGTTATTTTGATGTAAGACAACAATTATGAGCTCGTTGTTTTGAACTTCACATTATGTTTATGATTTGCTATTCTGTTTATGGTTCACACTTGAGAATTTATGAGCAAACGGTGCGGTTATGTTTTGGACCATATGAATGAGTTTAATCTATTACCACTTATGTAAACTTTATTCATACCTATTATGTTTAATGTTAATCTTTGTTCTAATAAAAGTACTAATTGTGTAACTAATGTGGAGCTTGTGTTAATAGTGACACAAAGATTATATTAATTCACATTGGTATTTTTATTTAAACAGGATGTAGATATTAAATTAATACTTGGCCAAATTAATGATTGTAAGCATTATGTTTTGTATATAAATAGTATTTCGGCCAAGTGGGAGAATGTTAAAATATTTTATTCCTTATGTGGCCTCTATTATTTATGTAATTATTGAGCTTACATATTGTATTAATTTATTACTTTGTTTATGGGTTTGGTAATTAATTATGTGGCCCATAAATAATATTACTAATAGTATTTGGCATAATGGGCCCTAGGGTTTCATAATCTTGATGGACGATTTTGACTCTTAGCTATTCAATAAATAAAACAGTTAGGGTTTGGTCCCAGTTGTCGTCTCAAGAACTTTATACACACCTATACACTCATCATTAAGATTGAGAGATGCAATTGAAGATCTTCACTCTTACGCGCATCAAGATGTCTTCTCTCAATTCATGGGATCCGGCTATGGTGAAGTTGAAAATCAACTTCACCATAGTGAGTTGTATGATTTTTCACCAATGTGTTACCAATACATTAAAATTGTATGAAAAAATCATACAACTCGCTATGGTGAAGTTGATTTCAACTTCACCATAGCCGGATCCCAATTCATGTAAGTACTTAATATTATGATGATTGATTTTATTTTATTCTATACAATAGCACGTTCCGATATAATTTATTTAACAAACATACTTAATTTTGTTTGTAAAAATATCAATTTACTTTTTTCATTTATATTTTTTTCCTACACCTATAAATAAAATAATGATTCCCTCTATGTTTATATTCTTCTTCTATTACTTACAAGTGGGCAAAAAATGGTGTTGTGTTAAACTTTTGTTTCCTCAGTTGGGCAGACTACAGAGAAGTTACCTGGAGACGACGTGCCAATATCCTTCTGCACCAGTTATTATTCGTAAAGAGGCGCACATCGTCTTAAAAGAGCTGTTTAACCCGTGACTCAACCCGAGTCATAATATTTTATTATTTGATCTGAGTAGCATTTTCGTCACGAAGTATATTAATGTGATCAACCATTTGGTAGATAAATATGAAGGTAATATATATATTCTTATTCTAATTCAATTTTACGTGAAAAATTTGTAAACCTCGTTATTTTACATTTTGGATCTAATTCCAACGAATAGTATATATAAGGTATAGGGTGGGGAGCTAGGTAATACCTCGGAAAAAAATGGTCGCAATTCTGTCCGGCTGGTTGTCTTTTATGTATATACAATTGTATTCTTTTATATTTTGTACAGCTATGCATGCAGAATAATTTTTTTTCTGATTTTCCATTTTAAGAAAATACTATTACTGCATTTTATAAAATCATGAAGTGAAAGGGCTGTCAAATTAAAAGGAGAGGGTGCTAGTTAATGTGGCATTGTAGAACTTTGTCATTGGCAGCCTGCACATATAGTGGCCACTTCAAGGGTGATACATTATATAGAATGTAGGATTATTTGACTTAGGATCTGCATAACAATAGCAACACAACTTAGAAAATATATTTTAGTTTCTGAATGAAATACTTTCTTCCAATAAAAATAGCAGTTGAAATATAGTAGTGTATACTCCCTTTGTCAAAAAATGGCAGTCCTATACTCTTATTGACTTCTTTATTTTTTTTTCACAGATTAATTATTTGTGTAGGACATAGTTAAAAGAGAATTTTTCTCAATGAGTTATTTTTTCCAATATTAAATCTCTTAAGATTAAATTAATATTTGAGAAACGTATTTGTTTAAAAAAAAGTAAGTTTAAAATGTTTACACTAAACCGGTGTTAACTGGATCGTGATTCGATACGGCACGTGTAAAAACTAAAGTTGAAACAAAAAACATGACTTTTCATGGGAGAGAGTATGGTAGGAGTTTTCAAATTGCCTAACTAGTACAAAATATATTTATTCGAAATGTAATAGGATGAAATAAACTTTCTAAAAGGATATAGTTAAAAATAGTTGAGATATAATTAAAGTTGGTTGAGTTGTTTTTAAGTGTATTGTCACAACAAATGCATATTCAACGATATTACACCATATTATCGCTTGCATCATTCGGTGACTATAATAGGTGACAATCCCTAAAATATTCTTTTTTGCTATAAATTATTCTATATTTACTCGTATAAATTCTATATTTGTAAGTATCCTAGATATTTTAGTATAATTCTAGATAGTGGATCGCAACCTTTATTTGATCTAATTATTGGTTGTGTTGCCCAAACGCTATATATAAGAGGATATTCTTCATTTGTCTATCATAAATCAATGTTGTATATATATATACAATAAAAGTTTAAGTAAGCAAGAGAAAAATATTTTGGATCGTCATATTTGATATTTTGAAAGAAAGTGTACCATATTTTAGAACGTTCATACCAAAACAAAAATTAATATTTTTTTTAATAAATGATGTAGTTAGTTTTATATTGATGTGGATAAGAGTTGATTAGAAACACTTGAAGTATTTGGTTAATTAGGATGTAAGTAGGGTGGATGAGATGGATATGAGCTCTTTTAGGTGGACATGAAAATTAGACATAAAAATTGGACATAATTGTATTTGAATTACACATATTTGTATTTTTACCCATCATTAGGGATCAAAATACAAACAAGTAAAAATCAAATAAATTCATGTCCAATTTTCATGTTGATATAAATTTTTTGATTAAATATAGGACTAAATATAGCTCTCATTCCATTTACAAGTAAATGATGACAATCAGAATCATTTGTCCTGTAAGATATAATCCCCCTTACATTGTTTGCTACCCATCAGAATCAAAGTATGTCTAAGCATGTAGCTTTCATTCTTATAAAATCCCCTAGGACTGGCCAATACCGGAATACCCAATAGGTCTAATATAAGATTAATTTTTTGTTGGTTTATGATTTTAATAATGACAATATATTTAGGTTTGTGTAATGGTCTTATTTGATTTATTTGGACTATATATATTTTCAATATGTTTTTGCATAGAATGCATGGGTTATGATTCATGCATGTTGATTTTATAATAGGTTGATTAAATATATAATATATTACCTTGATAGTATAATATATATTTTATTAGCCCAAATAAAATTCCCTGCAGGTTGAATTAATCTCTATTAATGCTCCATCTATATCTATTTTGCTTTATTTAAAAAGTTCTAATTTGATGTGATTCAAAATTTTATCTTTAATATTATTTTGAAAAAGCTGGGATATATATATCATATATATATATATATATATATATGGTATTTGCTGTTATAAAATTCATAATATGAAATAGTGCTTTTTAAGGAGTTTTGAATTTGGAAGGATGTAGTCCACGTAACAGGTAACAAAGCTTGGTAAGATGAGATTTTATATTCTTTGTTTCCTTTATTAAACCTGCAGGACTTTTGTTTATATATATATATATATATATATATATATATATATATATATATATATATATATATATATATATATATATATATATATATATATATATATATATATGCCAATTCATATTGGATGTGCAGATTTTTTAGGACTCTAACAATATTATTAGATAAGGACTTTTTATTCAACTTAACCTCTATGCTTATCTATATTGTTGAGTATTATGAGATAACACATATCTGTTATCTTTTTGAATTGATTAACAGATTTTCAGCAAAGGAGTATTAACTCTTAACAGTATATCTACTTGCCTCCTTTTAATCGGGAAATTATATATATGGTTATCCTTATTTATCAATCTGTTAGAGCTAATATATATATATATATATATATATATATATATATATAATTATCTTTTTGAGTAAACTAGCCGTTGCAGACCACACTATATATATCTACAGTACTTGGCATCAAGAAAAACAAGACTCACAAGCTGACAAGATTACACTATATAAAAACGAAAAATATTCTGATATCTCACGTACAGTGCAATCATTCTTTAAGTCTCAGAATAACTAGCAGTCTTGTACTCTTTCTTTAATACATTGTAATTGGGTTTAAGCCTATGTTGGCTTAGGGGGTTTATTAATATAATATTCAGTCTGTTCAACGAAGGGATCAAAGTCTCAGTGGTGAGAAAGGTTGCAGAGGTGCAAAAGTTGTAGAGGTGCAAAGGGGACAGAGGTGTCTAATCGATCGTCGTTGTAACATGGAGTTTTCAATTTACTGTGTAATTGTTGAATATTATATTAATAAAGTGAGTCTCCAATACCTTTTGGTATTGGATGTGGATTACGCTACTAGACTAAAGGATAGGGGCTGAACCACGTAAAAAATCTTGGTGTCCTTTACTTTCTGTCTTTACAATTTGTTGTGCAGATTTTATATTTTCATTTTTCTGAAATTACAACTAATACGGACAGTCATTAACCATCCGTTATAGCAGACAAAGAACAACACTAATACGGACAATGTTAGGGTGTTCGTTTATAATCTGCATACATAGTTTTTAAAAAATTGACTATTGTAGATCACTATTGGATAATTACACCTATTCACCCCCCCTCTAGGTGTGCTATTTACGGAATTACATTTGGTATCAAAGCAAGACTCTACTAATATTGATCGTTGCAGGTCGTAGGGGAAGATCCTATGGCACACCTAAATTTTAAGAAGGTCAATCCACAAGCCGGCCACCTCTATTGATAGGAAGCGAGAATTTCAACTTCTGGAAATTTAGAGTGAAGATTTATCTCAAGAGAGACCCATGGGAATGGTGGGTGGTTGATAATGGACCCGTCATTCCAAGACATGATAATGGTAGACCCAAGACTCTCATGGACATGGATAAAAATGAAAGCTACATGTTTTCCTACAACTCAAGAGCCATGAACACCTTGCTACGCGGAATGGTCCAAACTGAAATTGATAAAGTATCGTCGTGCAACACGGCAAAAGAAATGTGGGATACTATCTTGACAAGCCACGAAGGTACTTCCAGAGTCAAGGAGGTGAAGTTAAGTATGCTAATGCAAGAATATGAACTATTCAAGTTAGAAAAGGATGAAACAATCAATGAAGCTCAAGGGAGATTCCTTACTCTAATGAACGCGCTAAGTATGCTTGGTCGAAAAATTGATCAAAGGAAAATAAACAGAAAACTACTTGTCATGCTTAAACGGTTCGCACCAAAGGTTAAAACTCTTCAAGATTCAACAACAATCAGTACCATGGAAACTCTCACTTTATTTGAAGAGCTTAAAGAATTTGAAAATCAACTAAGAAGGTATGATGAAGAAGATGAAGCTCTAATAAAGAAGACATTGGCACTTCAAATCGAGAGCAACAATGAAAGTGATCACGAAGATTTTGATGAAGAAATTGAAATGATCTCAAGAAAACTCGAAAGGCTACTTCAAAGGAAGAAACAAAGGAAGAATCAAAAAGGTAGCTCAACTCCAGTGAGCAAGTCTAAAACAGAACAAAAAGAAGAAACTGGACAAATCTGTTTCATGGGACTAGAAGACGATGATCAACTTGAGGTAACAAATTTTCATGAAGTTTTTAAAATATCTACATCTGATTATCTTGTTTTACAAAATGAAAATCAACATCTCATAAAGAAAAATGCTTATTTTAAGAATTGCGTAAATGAGCTAATGAATGAAGTTAAGTCACTTATTAAAGAGAGAAAAGAAAATGAATATCTTAAAAATGAAAATGAAGTTTTAAAAGAAAATTTAAAAATGAGAGATGCTTTCATAGATGCTTTTAATGATAGAAAAATGATGAATGTGCAACATGATGATAATGTAACAAATGCAGAAATAACATCTTTAAAGAATGATCTTACAAAATTTGTTCAAGGAGAAGAGAACTTAAATGTTATATTAGGGGCACAAAGGTCTAGTCTTGATAAACAAGGAATTGGGTATAATCCTATTAAAAATGTGAAAAATAGTAATAATAATATTAGAATGATTAATAGGAAACCAATGCATAAACCACTTTATTGTTCACTATTTGTTACTTGTAAAAAATATGATTTTAAAGGTCATTTTGATTCTAATTGTAATAAAATTAGAATAAAATAAATTTGGTAAAGAAATGTGATTTATATGCTACTAACCCAAAAGGACCCAATAAGATTTGGGTACCAAAAAGGTAAAGACTATTTGTTCATTTTGCAGATGTCTCAAGGTCAAAAAGGAGACGGATAGTACTTATAAATTATTTGGCAAAATCTAAAGAGAATGAGGTTACTACAGGAAATGACAATTTGAATCGTGATGCACAAACTGCTACATCCGGACAGCCTAAGCCGTTCGAATTAGAAAGAAAAATAGATGAAAACAGACAGCCTAAGTCGTCCGAATCAGAAGGAAAAATAGATGAAAACAGACAGCCTGAGCCGTCCGTTTTAGTTGAAAACACTGAAATGCAAACTCCTACAAACAGACAGCCAGAACCGTCCGGGTTAGAAAAAAATTCTGATGAAGAGTCTGATGCATCACATGACGTACTGGAGCCCGAACCTGTTGAACAAATGTCAAGTGTCAGGCTTCCTAAATCGTGCAGAACTGTGGAAAATCGTCCTCCAAGTCTGATAATCGGAAATCTCAACATTAGAATGTCCACAAGAAGAGGTTTTGGAGAGATTTGTTTGCTACAGTAAAGAGCACATCTGTCAAGCTTATTACTGGTAACAAAATGTTGATATATAAGTAACAAATCACAAAGGTATGATATATTTTGTTTACTTGCTATTTGTGATTCTGTTATAAGCTTGCTAAATTGAACTGATTTTTTTTTATGTGAAAGGGAGAGAGATAACTAAATTGATATGCAAACTTGTGCTTAATGATTACTATGCATGGTCTTTTTTTTTTATAATGACAAAGGGGGAGAGAAGAATATTTCATGTCATTTATTGCTCCTTAATATGCATACATTTAGGGGGAGCCATATATTTAGGGGGAGCATGTTAATTACAAAGTTTAATATATTGTCATCATCAAAAAGAGGGAGAATGTTGGTTTATGATTTTAATAATGACAATATATTTGGGTTTGTGTAATGGTCTTTTTTGATTTATTTGGGCTATATATATTTTCAATATATTTTTGCATGGAATGCATGGGTTATGATTTATGCATGTTGATTTTATAATGGGTTGATTAAATATATAATATATTACCTTGATAGTATAATATATCTTTATTAGCCCAAATGAAATTTCCTGCAGGTTGAATTAATCTCTATTAATGCTCCATCTATATCTATTTTGCTTTATTTAAAAAGTTCTAATTTGATGTGATTCAAAATCTTATCTTTAATATTATTTTGAAAAAGCTGGGATATATATATATATATATGGTATTTGATGTTATAAAATTCGTAGTATGAAATAGAGCTTTTTAAGGAATTTTGAATTTGGAAGGATGTAGTCCACGTAATAGGTAACAAAGCTTGGTAAGATGAGGTTCTATATTCTTTGTTTCCTTTATTAAACCTGCAGGACTTTTGTTTACATATATATATATATATATATATATATATATATGAGAGCTAATCCATGACAACCGGTTGTCGTAGCAACCTACTTTATCCCAGCCGCTACTCCTTGTAGTGGCTTATGTATCAATTTGAAAGTCAAAGCAATCAAGTACAGTGGGCTCCATTATGAGAAAAAAAAACCCAAGCCGCTAGCGGCTCTTTCAATTCATTTGTCCCACTTTTTTTGTCACTTCCATTATATTAACCTTCTAAAATTATATTATTATTATAATAATATTAATTATTTGATTTATTAATAATTATAAATAATAATTAATTATTTGATTTAATAAACATAATAATATTAATAATAACTAATAATAATATTAATTATTTGATTTATTAATAATAATAATAGTAATAGTATTAATTATTTTATTTAATTATTATTACCTTAAATTAAATTAAATTATTACTATTATTACTATGTGTAGCAGTTGGAGAATAAAATAATAATAATAGTATTAATAATAATAATAATTTAATTATAAATAAAATTTGACTCTTGGCATTGTAATTTGACTCTTTTTGTGGAAGGAACGTTAGAAGTCTAGAAATTAAAAACAAGTTTAGAAGTTATATCATTAGAATTTCTAATGACTTCAAGTTATATCATTAGAATTAAACGTTCCTTAGAATTTCTATACTTCTAAACTTCTAATGACTTCAAGTTATATATATCATTAGAATTAGAAATATAAAAATTAAAAATAAAAATGATATATATAATGACTTCAAGTTATATATATCATTGTAACTTGTATATTAAATATAAAATAAAGAAATAAAAAATATATTAAATCTATTCAAAAAATAAAAAATAAACTACTAAAACTAATAAAGAAATAGAACTACACAAAGTATATTAAATCTCCGGTGACGATCAAATATAAAGATGTTTAAATACATCAAATTTTAAGACAAACTAAAACTATATTTTTATATTCCTTTTCTAAAAGTAAGAGTCGTAATAATTTTTGAAATAAATTTATATTAATTATTTAACTTTGTAAATGGTAGAGGAAGTGTTAGCTTCTAGATATTACGTACAATATAAAGAGCATTCACAATAATTAAGTTATTCCTTTGCCACAAAATGGATGATAGACTTTTTCAGATTTGTTTTGAAGATTAAAAGATATTTTCTATGCTCAGCTAGAACACGTTTACTATACTTTCAATAACTTTATGTATGCTCTTTTTAATGTTAAAAATTAGAAACCAATATCATTCTCATATTTCAAAATATGGAATTAATTAATAATATATTTTAGAAGTTAATATCAGATATTTAATATTTGATATTAATACAAATTCTTTTAAATTTTAGAGAACATAATAATAATTGTATATTATGTAAAATGCTACTAATTGATTAGTTATAACTTTCAAAAGAAAACGAATCCCATCAACTTTAAAATTTAAAATATCCCATAGTGATTCTGAAGAAAAATAAATAATTAAACATTAGAATTAGAAATATAAAAATTGAAAACAAGTTACAATGATATATATAACTTGAAGTCATTATATATATCATTTTTGTTTTCAATTTTTATATTTCTAATTCTAATGATATACATAACTTGAAGTCATTAGAAGTTTAGAAGTATAGAAATTCTAAGGAACGTTTAATTCTAATGTTTAATTCTAATGATATAACTTGAAGTCATTAGAAATTCTAATGATATACCTTCTAAACTTGTTTTCAATTTCTATACTTCTAACGTTCCGTCCACAAAAAGAGTCAAATTACAATCTCAAGAGTCAAATTTTATTTATAATTAAATTATTATTATTATTAATACTATTATTATTATTATTATTAATACTATTATTATTATTTTATTCCCCAACCGCTACACATAGTAATAATAGTAATAATTTAATTTAATTTAAGGTAATAATAATTAAATAAAATAATTAATATTATTACTATTATTATTATTAATAAATTAAATAATTAATATTATTATTAGCTATTATTAATATTATTATATTTATTAAATCAAATAATTAATTATTATTTATACTTATTAATAAATCAAAAAATTAATATTATTATTATAATAATATAATTTTAGAAGGTTAATATAATGGAGTGACAAAAAAAGTGGGACAAATGAATTGAAATAACCGCTACAAGGAGTAGCGGCTGGGATAAAGTAGGTTGCTACGGCAACCGGTTGCCATGGATTAGCTCCGTATATATATATATATATATATATATATATATATATATATATATATATATATATATATATATATATATATATATATATATGCCAATTCATATTGGATGTGCAGATTTTTTAGGACTTTAACAATATTATTAGCTAAGGACTTTTTATTCATCTTAACCTCTATGCTTATCTATATTGTTGAGTATTATGAAATAACACATATCTGTTATCTTTTTGAATTGATTAACAGATTTTCAGTAAAGGAGTATTAACTATTTACAGTATATCTACTTGACTCCTTTAAATTAGGAAATTATATATATGCTTATCTTTATTTATCAATCTGTTAGAGCTAATATATATATATATATATATATATATATATCTAATTATCGTTTTGAGTAAACTAGCCGTTGCAGACCACGCTATATATATCTACAGTACTCGACATCAAGAAAAACAAGACTCACAAGCTGATAAGATTACACTACATAAAAACGAAAATTATTCTGATATCTCACGTACAGTGCAATCATTCTTTAAGTCTCAGAATAACTAGCAGTCTTGTACTCTTTCTTTAATACATTGTAATTGGGTTTAAGCCTAGGTTGGCTTAGGGGGTTTATTAGTATAATATTCAGTCTGTTCAACGAAGGGATCAAAGTCTCAGTGGTGAAAAAGGTTGCAGAGGTGCAAAAGTTGTAGAGGTGCAAAGGGGGCAGAGGTGTCCAATCGATCGACGTTGCAACAGGGAGTTTTCAATTTACTGTGTAATTGTTGAATATTATATTAATAAAGTGAGTCTCCAATACCTTTTGGTATTGGACGTGGATTAGGCTACTAGACTAGAGGATAGGGGCTGAACTACATAAAAAATCTTGGTGTCCTTTACTTTCTGTCTTTACAGTTTGTTGTGTAGATTTTATATTTTCATTTTTCTGAAATTACAACTAATACGGACAGTCATTAACCGTCCGTTTATAGCAGACAAAGAACAACACTAATACGGACAGTGTTAGGGTGTCTGTTTATAATTTGCATACATAGTTTTTAAAAAATTGACTATTGTAGCTCACTATTAGATAATTACACCTATTCACCCCCCTCTAGGTGTGCCATTTACGGAATTACATTTTTGTCATTTTGGAGTTAATTTAGTCGAATCAGTCTTCCTTCCTTCTTCCTCACTTCCACAATATATAGTATAGTATATTCCATAGCCCCTTTACGGGAAAGTATTTACTACATGAGGCGCCTAAGATATGTTTTTTTTGACCAATAGCTACATAAACACATTACATTTTTAGTATTCTTCCAGCCTCCCAGTTAGGATGGTAAACAATATAATTATAAAAAATTGTAAACAATTTTAAAAAATACTAATAATTATGTTATTATATTATTTTTAATATTAAATAAATTACATCAAATTTGAATTTATTAATATGTGTCTACTGTACTAAATTTATGCCGATTTATAATTGCCAAATTTATCAATATATGAGATTGATATAAATTATAGGTGAGTTCCACTTATTACACATTTGTCCAAAAAAATTATCACTAATACTTATTCAGCCACATACCTGATCACCAAATAGTCCATGTAAATATTCACAATATAAAATTTTTCATAATATCTCATGTTAATTTGAAATAGTTAAACTTAATCTAAAATGAAATATCTTAGAATAGAGTAAATATCTTATTCCCGCCATGATAACCAACAAGCAGCTCAAAGACGGACTATCCACCTCGTTCAGTACCCATCTTTGATCTGTCCCAAATTCACCAAAAAACACACAAAAAGACTTATCCGCACTGACCTAAAACCCTGATTTGAAAATGAAAGATCGAGTCACATTCGGACAGAAGCACACATTTCAACATTCCAACGATCGGATTGGATAAGATTATATGGTTAATCGAATATACTCCCCCCATCCCATTATATCTGACGTTTAAGGATTCTTTGCAACAATTAAGAAATATTAAATATGACTCTTTTGCCTTTAATAAATGAATTAACCAGACAAAAATTAACTAGATATCTGAAGATGCTATTAAGAAGAAAGGGTAGTATTGGAATAAAAGTGGACAATTTAGCTTTAAACTTGTAAAACGTCTATTATTTTGGGAAAAATAAAATCCCCTTAAACGTCAGATATAATGGGATGGAGGGAGTAACATATATATCGTTAAAATATTATAAAGTCGATACGTAAAGTCATTTTTGTTCTAAAATACTTCATCTGTTCCAAAATAAATTAGAAATATATTTTAAATTTTAAAATTAATTCTTGAAATCTTATAATTGAAATTTAATTTTTCAACCATAATATTTAATTTTTTGTCCACACCAACTATAGGATTTAATAAGCATGTTATTTCATATATTTACACGTAATTAGAGAATCAAAGGCATACCCCTTGAAGCGTGATTGAACTTTGAAGCGGAAAAGCTCCTGCTATTACTGAAACTCAGCGGACGTCTCCAAACTACGATCGAAAACGGAACGCTATATAACAGTTCGTAGCAATTGGGTTTGGTCTCTGTATGCGAGCGCTATGTAAGACCCCTATTTTTATGAATAAAGATTTAATTTTCTTTATATATTATTTTGAAATAGTAATGTGTGAATTTGATAAATGTGATAAGTTATGGGGTGATATGTGCAAATTTTACAAAGTAAGCAAGTGGTCATAAAATATTCATTGTGGCGGGGAATATTTGTTTGGTCGGAGAATATTCTTTTTGTCGGGGAATATTCGTACGACAGCGCAGTCATTTGTGGGACCCATAACGAAAAACGATCGGATGAAGAAAACGACAAGAATAAGTTTTTTAAAAATAACGGCATAACTGTTACCGTTAAACTGTTGAAATACCCGGTGATAAAAGAACAGTAATACGCGTTGTTGCACAGTAACACACGGTATTGCACAGTAAATTCTAATTATTGATTCTTACGTAAGAAGTCACTCAGTTTCATTCAATAATTGTCACAGTAATTGTTGCATAGTATATCATATTATTGATTCAATTATTGTTACAGTATCATCTGCACAATATTTTATTTATTAAATTGATAATTGACACGACATAATTATTCATATTATTAGTTAGCATTATTGGCAATGTCTAAAAAAATCTGTCGAAGAAAGGGGTTAGGTTATATAATTGCGCGCCAATAAGGATAAATCCTTATCGAAAAGCCCCCTCTTTTCTGTGAATGATCTGGTTGTTAATATTGTGAGCTTATTATATTATTTATGCATAATTATTATGTGGTGGATATTGGTTCAATTTTGATATAAATGAAGAAATTTGTTGAAAGTTTGGCAATTATTTTCTCCGATAAAATATTCATTCAAATATATTATTATAATAATATGACAATATAATAATATATTTTTTTATAATTTAAATGGTAATATTATTATTATTAAAATATATAATTTTCAGCATGTGAATAAAAGTGGAGTGAAGGCTATCATTTTGATTTTGAATTATTCTTCACGTGCATTCATTTGAAGGAGTAATCCTCCTTCAAACCATTTCTTTGTTTTCAAATATATATGGGCCCTCAACCTTGAAAATGAGAGGAGTTAGGCAAAATTTGACAAAGAAAAAAGAAGAAGAAAAGTTAGGCAGGTGGGCGGAGGAGGAAAGGTTAAGCAGAATACTTTGTTTTTTCTCCCTCCGTTGCACTATAAATAGGGGGTAACCCCTCCTTCCCTAAACACATCATTACAATATCAGAAATTCTTATTCTATAGTATTGTGAGTATTTCTCTTCAGTATAAGGATACTTTGAGTGTAGCTTTTTATGCAAGATTTTCTCAGAATAATATACGATATTCCAGTCAAATCCTGTTTTTTACTAAGGTAAGGGATATTATTTTTCTCGTAATGATATTACTTTCTTTCAATATTCATAAAGAATGTTATTTTCTTTCATATTTCATATTATAAAAGCGATAATATTTTACTTCATATACCCAAATTAAAACTTACTACGGTAAGTATTGCTTCTATAATTCCTGAAATGATCAGAAATTCTTCGAATTTGCATTTCATCTAGTATCATTTCATTGGAATGTTGGTATGAATTTTATTATGAAATTTTTACTTTTTCATGTCAGGGTTACTATTCACGTATAAGGCACTAGTCACGTATACGACACTATTCACGTATACGGCACTATTCACAGAAAAATTAAAAAAAAATTTATTTGTCTAAGTTGTCTGTTATGGTTACTATCTTTGATTGTATCCATGTTTTGAACTTTATTATTGAATTTTGCTCCACAATTGATTATTATGGAGTATTCTTGAACTTGGATAAACTAAATTACGAATCCCTAATCTTTGTCATTTATCTCACTGGATTCGTTATTTATATTATTTTTCATCATCCTCAGCCCAAAATGGTAATATAACTGAATATCTTTGGCCTGTAGAGCAAAGATGAATGATTACCTGATGAATATCTTTGGCCCGTAGTGCAAAGATGGACAGGTGTTGAGATGAACATGACCACTGGTGATACAAATGAATATCTTTGGCCTGTAGTGTAAAGTTGAATATTTGATTTGAGATATATATTGATTGATGTTACAAGGATAAATTATTGATGATGGACTTTTAAATCATATAAGATAGTAGACATCATTCTCTACGTAACTCTTCTAATGAATTATAAATTCCACTGCAATTGTTGATCTAAAACTTGTTGTCCATAATATTTTATCTGATTTGTTGAAGACTAACGATAAATTGTTCTTTATTATCTTAGTCATAATATTCTTTACTAGGCTAGTTGAGCTCACCCTTTTCATCTATTGTCCTTTTCAGGGAATGAGAATGTTGCGGGAATTAGTCGGGGATTAGTGTGATGGTCAGAGTAGAGTAGTAGTAGTCCTCATTATTTTTGTAAAATAGTGTGATAATAATTGTAATAAAAGAGGACTGAATTTGAGTGTTTATATTTCGTATTATATATGATTTGTATTGAAACTCATAGTTTGTGTGGTCGTATTTTGCACGACCGTATGTTATAAAAAATTGTATTTGAATTTTGTACCATGTATTTGGCAACTCAAAATGGGTTGAGATTGAACCTATTTTGGAGGCATCACACACTATGTATTTGGCCAAAACTCAATGAATCGTATGTTAATTGATTGATTGGGGAATATGGGTATTTAATGCGTAAGTGGTTGAACCACTCCCCAATTTTCTCTCCACATTTATTCACGTAACGTTCAAATTAATGAATGGCAATTGACAAGGTCAATTGGGAAGTCAGTTAAGTAAATCTACTGGGTCGGACCCTCCATGGGTGACCCATTTGGACACCCAATATCCATCATCTCCCACTCGCCCATGACGGGAAAGATGTAATCATCATATCTGCCAAAAACCAGCTCAAACCAAAACATGTAAACCTCTAATTGTCGAACCGTGCGACCGCTGAGTTCACCTGCAATGCGGGAGCTCTATATCAAACCTGTTAGAGCCAACATAGAGACATTTACCCTTTTAAAGAAAACAATACGGGAGCTCTCACGCCAAACTTAATTAGTTCACGTAGAGGCTACAACCATAAACTAAGAGTACCCCAGACACATTTGAATTTTTATTAGGTTAAGAATCTCTAATCCCTCAGATAGCCTTTCTTAACCACCTTTGGGCCCAAGTCCATTTCGTATCTTACTTATTACTATATCACTATCAAAGCGTTATAGTTGTCGACAATAAGTGCAAAAAGAGGTGAAATCAAATTGTCTTCCCTTTGCCCTAATGCTACTCAAAAATGAATCAACTGCATTCCTAGAATCGGTCCTTATCACTACAAGAAAAAGGCTTATTAGCGACCGCCCTCGCAGATAGTGGTCGCATATATTTTGGTCGCTAACTGCATGACGGCGACCACTTTTAGCGACCAGAGTGTCAGCAACCGACATATAGCAACCGATGTCATCACTAAGCTGAGTCACGTCTCATTGTTGACGTGGCCCACATGTCTGCGACCACCGCCGATCACTGATATCCCCAAGTCACCTTCGGTCGCGGATACGTATCAGTGACCGTATGCGGTCGCTGATTAATAAAATAAAATAAAAATTGCCTATTTTATGGATTTCCCAAAAAATTTATACTTGTTTGTACCTGTTTTATATCTCATTAACACACATTAGTATATATAAATCACCAAAACTATTTAAGATAATCGATCCACGTCCATAACTTAACCAACACAATAAACAAATTGCTTGAGCGACTAAAATTTATATAAACTATATATATTGAATCTAAAACTATAATTAACTCAACAAGCAAATGATTAGAAACTCTTACCAGTCATATTTATAGACCTCCTGCAAAGAGAAACTCTTCCTGAAGAAAAGATACAATAGAAGAACCATAAGTAACTAATTAAACATGCATGCATAAAGCTAAAGTCATGACAAAATTACCTCGGCATCATCATCGATATCCTGCTATTGTGTTAACGTTCGCTACTGCATAAGCTAGCTAATGCCCGTGCCAAGTGTAGGAAGTATATTACAATCTTGATAGTCGGTCGTCGTCGATAAAGTTTATCCCCAGTACTCCTTGAGAAGTGTAAGCTAGTTGTGGTCCACCTCTCCATGAAATCGGGAAACATCCTTGATTTTATAGTCCTAGGCCTTTCAGCTTTACTCCTGTTTTTACAAGATCAACTGCCATAGAGTGAAGGGTTGTCAAATAAGACATTTTTTACTCGTAGTCTTATCTGACTCAAGGTCTGCATGTACTAAATGTGCAGTACTAGAGATTGTACCCAAGGTATGAGAGATAAAAGAAGAGTTGCAAGAAATTCAACAATTTCCCATAAGTATTTCACCATACTGTACTTCCTCTCGAATTCCCAAAACAAAGTGGTTAATTCCCGAACAAAGTGTTATTTCTCGAACCGTTAATTAACCACTTTGTTTAGGAATTCAACAGGAAGTACAGTTGAATTAATTGAACCACTTATTGGGAACTGTTGAATTTCATGCAACTCTCAAGGAGTCTCTCATACTACAGAACGTCTCACCTATTTTTCTGTGAGAACTACCCATCTGAAGAATTCTGAGTGGTTAGAAGCTGTTTATTTCATGGACTAGACTCATATCAAGCGATGATTTATTTTATAGATATGAATCATCGCCTTATACGGTTCCAGTCCATGACACAAACAGCTTCTAACCACTCCGAATTACTCAGATGGGTAGTTCGCACAGAAAAAATAGGTGATATTGCTATGTTCAACAACTTAATGGCACTACTTAGGGATGTTGTCATCTGTTATGATGGAATAGTGAGGAATGTCCTGAGTAATTCAATTAACTTATTATTCGAGTATGGGACACAAACAGGAACTACACGACCCTATTTTTTTGGCTATCGAGGAACCTGTTGGAGTATTAGTTGCAATTGCTATGTCGAATCCTGCATACAAGGAAGTTGTTGACTCTAATCCTAATAATCATTACTCATGGGCGATGATGATGGTACGTATTTGTGTTACATTATATATACTTTGAAGTTTCCATCTAATTGTGACAAGTTATATTTCAACAAGTTCACACTTTCATCTTTCTCCAATTTTGTTCTATATATTTCAGAGATACTGTTTTGTGGAGTCAGATTCAAGACTAATTACGTTAATTGATCGCAGCTTCATATTATATATATTTTCATGATAGAGATTGTGAGAGAAAGTATTTTTTAAGAAAATGCTGATATTTGGTTACAAAACATTCGAAATAAGTCGGTCTTAAGGATGCTGCAGTTGAGTTATTGATAGAGTATGTTCTCTCTTTTATTTATTTTAATTAAATCATTGTCATTCTTTTTTTTAATTAATTAATCATTGTCATTTGAGTTATTTTTTTTGTAATATATTATAAAATAATGCTACTATCACATAATTTTGGGTCACATAATGCTCACATACACACACATGCATACTATGTGTATGTGAGCTTTATGTGACCCAAATTATGTGCTAGTAGCAATATTTTATAAGTAATAATAATACTACGTAATTTATTTTAATTAGTATTGGGAAACTAATAAGTAATATTAACTAAGTAAATTAATACTACTTAATTTATTTTAATTAGTATTGAAAAACTAATAAGTAATATTAACTAAGTAATATTAATACTACTTAATTTATTTTAATTAGTATTGGGAAACTAATAAGTAATATTAACTAAGTAAATTAATACTACTTAATTTATTTTAATTAGTATTGAAAAACTAATAAGTAATATTAACTAAGTAATATTAATACTACTTAATTTATTTTTATTAGTATTGGGAAACTAATAAGTAATATTAACTAAGTAAATTAATAATACTTAATTTATTTTAATTAGTATTGAGAAACTAATAAGTAAGATTAACTAAGTAACATTAATATTAATTAATATATTTTAATTAGTATTGGAAAACTAATAAGTAATATTAACTAAGTACTATTAATACTAATTAATTTATTTTAATTAGTATTGGGTATATAATAAGTAATATTAACTAATTAGTAAATTAATACTACTTAATTTATTTTAATTAGTATTGGGTATATAATAAGTAATATTAACTATGTAATATTAATACTAATTCAAACTAAATAGTTATAAATTTAGTAGTGAAAACTAAGTAAATGCTACTTAGTTGATTTTAGTAGGGAAAAATTAAGTAAACTAAGAAAATTTATTTTTTTATTTTCTTTACTTTAGTTTGTTTTATTTTATGTTATTTTATTATGATTATATGTTATTATATTTAATTTAATGTAGATTAATATTTAATTTATGTATTTTAGTAATTAATATTATATAATAATACACTAACATAAGCCTCAATATCATATTATGAACATGCATGCACTCAAATTACACAAATTAAAGCCAAATTGAAACTAAATATCACATATATATAAATCTAACACATATTCAAACTAAATAGCCAAATCAAACACATATAAACAAATATAAACACATAATATGCAATATATATAATTTCAAATCAAATCCAAATTGAAAATATATATAAATGAAAGAGAGAGATTGAATACCTAGATGGGGTTGCCGGTGGCGATGGACGACGACGACGGACGATAGACAACGTACGGCGGACGGCAGACGGTGGAGGCAAGCGGCCGGGCGACGACTTCTTCTTCTCCTTTTCCTCTCCTCCCTCTTTCTCTTTTCTGTTTGTGTCTTCTGCATAAGACCGAGCTGATTGTATTTAAAAAGAATCAGCGACTGCCTTTGGCGACCGCACGCGGTCGCTAATTTTAATTGACTTAACGGTCGAACTACTGAGGAAGTTAAACAGTTCTGCGACCACTATCTGCGACCGGATGCGGTCGCAGACTTGAATTAATTTCCCCCGCCAACTCAGGCGCCAAAATTTAAGGCGGCAAACTCAACTCGACGACCGGTTAGCGACCGCACGGTGGTTACTAATTACAATAAGCGACTACTTTGGATAACCGTCGCTAATAGCGATCGCTAAGTCTGATATTAGCGACCGAATACGACGGTCGCATATAATATTGGTCGCTGGTAGGCCTGTTTCTTGTAGTGTATAGCCTCATCAATCCTGACCTTAGGAATCGAAACCAAAGTAGCAACATTAATCCATGTCTTTGCAGTAAAGTCAAAGATCACAAAGAGCACTTGACGTAGGAACAAAAACTTGTTCTACATGACTCACACAGTGAGAAAAAAGGGATTCATTCTCTCACCTCCTATACATGGTCGCTGAGCACATGTAACTCGCTCACAATATGCTATTCTATAGCCTTGTTGTGCGGACCTTAGAACATTTCAAATTGCTCGCTTATCTAAGCGCCACATTTGAAACTTCGCATTCCGGTTATCATGTCACGGCAGACAATCTCATCTACATGAGCATATGTCCAATGGTCATGCCGTACAGGATCTTAGTTCAGTCGCTTCATAAGCACCTAACTCGAATTTTCAGATTGCTCGCTTTCCAAGCGCTAAACCTGAAATATTGTATCCGGCTATCAGTACGGGTTAATATAGATCGTGTGACATACTATATTCGGTTAATCCAAGTTAACCTCATCTTGGCTCATGCTAAGGCGATATCGTTCTTCATTTTTCTCACTACTAAGCGCCAATTGATCGCTATCTAAAGCATCAACAGCTCGCTACTCAAAGCGCCAATAAATGAATTGTCTCAACCTTGCTCGCTTTTCAAAGCGCTAAGGGTGATTGCTCGTGTGAGTGAGCCAATCGACTTGTTGACATATATTTAGTGTGTGCATATCCAATATGCATAATAAACTGTGTGAACATCTAAAATTTATTATATGCGCTAAAAGAACCAAACATAAGTGGAAACAAATGAATCTCGCATAAATGATAAATAACTCAAAATAATAATGAATATCTCTAATACATGCCAAATGATGAGTGATATACAAGGAAAAGGGAAAGTACATCAAACCTTACGAAGCCTAATGAACTAACATGCCTACAAAAAGCATATTTGGGAATTGGCTTCGTCAAGGGATCAGCTACCAAAAGTCCAGTGGGCATGTACTCCAATATCACCTCATTATTTGCTATAATATCTCTGATGAAGTTCATCCTTAAGTTAATGTGCTTCGTCTTGCCGTGATACTTGGGGTCCTTAGTGTAATCTAGGGTCGTCGTGCTATCACAGAAAACAGTCACAGGATCTAAAGCATGAGAGACGACTCCAAGATCCTCGAAGAATCTCCTCAACCATATGGCTTTCTAAATAATTGACGTACAAGCCACAAACTCCGACTCCATCGTAGAAAGCGCAATGAAAGTCAGTTTCTTACTAGACCAAGTAATGGAACCACCATGTAGTAAGAATGCATATCCTGAGGTCGACTGACGCATCTCCTGGTTACCTTCCCCAACTGGCATCAGAGTAACCAATCTAACACAGGTCCGGTTCTCTATAGTATAACATGTAGTCCAAAGTATCTTTCAAATATCGCAAGATCCTCTTGATTACCTTCCAATAAGCAATCACAGGGTTTGACTGATACCGACCGAGATAACCGACTGCATATGCTATATCAGGTCGAAGTACACACAACTGCATACATTAACTTTTCTATAGTATTGCCATACGAATAATGGGACATCTTCTTAATTTCCTCGGGAGAAGTTGGGCATTGCTCAGGTCCAATAGCGTCGCTTTTAGCAATAGGAGTGTCTATGGGTTTGCAGTTGTTCATTTGGAATTAGTTCAAGAACCTTCTTAAGGTAAGTCTCTTGAGACAAACCAAGAAGCTTTCTTGAGCGATCTCAATAGATCTTAACCCCAAGAACATAAGCTGTTTCCCCATGTTCTTCATCTCAAAATTAGAGGACAACCACCTTTTTGTGGCGACAATCATCTCCTTATCGTTCCCAGCTAGAAGGATGTCATCGACATACATAGATAAGATAAGGAATTTATCTTTGGATCATTTGATATATACACAATGGTCTTCCTCGATCATCGTAAACCCATCACTAATGATGGCTCGGTGGAATCTCAGATACCATTGTCTGGACGCCTGTTTAAACCATAGATAGAACGTTTGAACTTGCATACTTTGCGCTCTTTTCCTTCCATGACGAAGCCCTCTGGTTGATCCATATATATCTCTTCAGCTAAATCTCCATTGAGAAAAGTTGTATTAACGTCCATTTGATTTAACTCTAAATCTAAATGCGCGACAATCGCTAGGATGAGGCGAATTGAGGCAAACCTCACAACTAGTGAGAAAGTTTTCTCCGTAATCAATTCTCTTTAGCTAGGGTGTAGACCTTGGCTACAAGACGAGCTTTGTATCTTTTAAGTGGAACCATCCGCCTTGCATTTGACTTTAAGATCCCATTTGTTCCCGATAGCCTTTCGTCTTAGTGGAAGGTCAACCAAGTCCCAGACTTGATTAGTCTTCATGGACTCCATTTCTTCTTCCATTGCAATCATCCACTTATCTTTCATAGCAGATGATAGAGCAACTCGATAATATCGTGGTTCCTCATCGTCCTGCGCATCAGCCACAAAGGCATTCCCCTCAATCTTAAAGAGACGACGTGGAATGTTACCCCTTTGACTTCTACGCATTTGAGGAACAGGAAACTCTTCATTTGATGGATGAGAACTGTTTGAAGATATGTTACTCCCACTTTCTACAGGAGCTTGAGGAATGTCCTCTTCGGCTTCTATTGTACGAGTTGGGGAGCCTAAATCTTCAGTCCATCTAATAAAGATTCATCTCCTTGCTCACATCACCTCTATGAGGGAAATCTATCTCAAGAAAATCTGCATCTCGGGACTCTATCTCAGATACAGTCCCATCAGGTTGCTCTCCAACAAACATGTAGCCTTTAGAGTGTTCAGAATATCTTACAAAGATTCTTACCCCTCGGGCCTAACTTCCCATGCTGATGAGAAATGTTGTGCACATAAGCAGCTGATCCCCAAGGCAGCATTTCGCCCAATTCGAGCGTTTTATAGGTCCATATTTTATATGGGGTGGACTGAACTGATTTTGAAGGCACACGATTAAGTATATATATCGCAGTCAACAATTCATCACCCTAATAGGAGATAGGTAAATTGGTGTGCGCCATCATAGACCTAACCATGTCTAATAATGTCTGGTTCCTCCTCTCTGCCACACCGTTTTGATGTAGAGTTCTAGGGTTATCAGTTGCCTGATTATCCCTTTTTCCTCACAGAGTTCTTTAAACTAATCGGACAGATACTTGCGGCCTCGATCAGTTCAAAGTGCCTTAATTAACACTTTTATCTAACTGATTATAGACCTCAATCAAATAACATCTAAAGCAATCTAATGCCTCAGACTTATGAGAGATCAAGAAGGTGTACCCAAAGCGCATATAGTTATATATCATTGTGAGAAAATAGGAACGTTCATGCCTTTCTTTTACATTCATAGGGTCACAGATATCTGAGTGAATGAGTTGCAATGATGTTTTTGCCCTTGAAGCTTTACCAAATTATTTTCTAGTTGATTTCCCTGCCAAACAATGTTAACATGTGGGTATATTGACCTTAGCGAGTGGGCCTAAAAGACCTGCTCGAGCTAACCTGGCCATTCTATCTTGTCCAATATGGCCTAATCTAGCATGTCATTGAATTGAACCATCATGATCATTTTAACAAGTAAGAAATAAGAATCACTACTATTAATGCTAGAATCAATAGTATCCAAAGCCATAAAATCATTCATCATAAAACAATGTCCAAAAACATTTATCCCATGCAAAATTATTACAGAATTATTCTCAAAACTAACAAAATAGCCTAAACGAATTACTGATAAAACAGAAAATAAATTTTACAGGATATCCAGCGCATAAAGTACATCATAAAGGATCAATGCTGAGCATCCTAGCATTTCCAGTTTGTAAATGCCAATGCCTAGCATGTCCACACTAGAATCGTTCCCTATGTATAATTTTTTGTCAACCGGAATGCGGCGGTATTCCACGTATCCACTATGATCTCTAGCTATGTGGTCCGTTGCTCTGGAGTCTATAATTCACATATGGAGAGAATGAGCAACAAAAATAGTACTTGATACTAAGCACATAGATAGATTAGGACTAGGAATTACCTTCGTCGGCTCAGTGGACTCACGAGCGAAGTGTCCTGCCTTGCCACAGTTGTTGCATGTCATCTTAGTTTTGTCCTTTTTACCAGAACCTCGTTTGCCCCTTTTTCGATTGGCAACACCTCCATTCGCAGCCACTCTAGGCGTAGTAGGATGAGCAAGTTTCTTCCCCTTCCTACGAGAGTTTGATTCAGCCACATATGCTCTGGAGGTCTTGACTACATCAAGGCGCTCAGCTTCGAGCTCCAAGTGACGACGAATATCATCAAAGGTCTTGATATTCTCGTTATGAGTCATGTTGACCCGCATATGTTCCTAATTATCGAGAAGGGAACGAACCACTGCTAAAATTTGTTGTTCGTCTGACAATTGAGTACCTCCGAATTTTAATTCCCGGATCATATTAGCCATGATTCGAAGGTGTTGTTTCATAGTGAGGTTATCTTTCTTTTTGTAACCATCGAATCTTATGACTAATTTCCTCATCCTTGTCAACGAGGTGCCACCAAACTTAGTTTTGAGAGCCTCCCATATATCGTGTGCAATAGAGTATTTCTCATACTCAAACAGAAAGTCATTGTTCATGCAGCTCAGCAACGTTATGCGAGAGATACAATCCTTTTTGCGCCAACTTTCGAAGGCTGCAACCTTGATCAGATCCTTTGCATTTTCACCATAGGGTCATCTTGGATAGCAGGGTTTCTTCAACCTCTTGCTCCTCCAAGACCATCCTGACTTTTTGGTGCCACACGCCATAATTATCTTCGTCTAGCTTATTTCCTTGGTTAAGATCTGCAATAATATGTTTTGAAGCCATTTTCTATTTTGATTTCAAATATGAGAACTATTAGAGATATTCAATGTTCACCACAGTATATAAGATATCTTTGCCGCATGAACCAAATTAACATAAAAATAATGAAACATAAATATGGAAGGGAGACTTGGCTAAGCTTAGGAACCACAATCCATATAAATGTCTAATTATTTAAATTTAACTTCTTAGCGTACAAGATATTGTAATTTAGGGAATAATTTAATTAAATTACCATAACCTAAATTACTCCACTAGGAACATGGGTATACTTGTAATTACAGCATAATAATTTAATTCCAAGCATCACATATTAATATTCCAAAAATATTAACAAAAGAAATTAAATAATAGGCATTAATACTCAATTAATATATCAAGTATGCTATAAAAACATTAAAATGCATCCAAAAAAAATTCAACAGTATATTAACATCACTAAATATCATTGTAATTTTCTGGAATTTATTTTGATAATTTTACTAATTATCACAATTAATTAATCATGCATAAATAGATGGAAATTAACCAAAGATATCCAAATCTGTTAATTTCTTCCAAAAAAAATTTGTAACATTAACTTATCATCATAAAATGTTATTGTAATTTTCTGATAATCAAGATAATTATCATAATTCATAAACTATCGCATGATTAATTGAAAATTAGCTAAAACGATCAAAATCAGTCATTTACCTCTGAAAAAATTACAACAGTAACTTAACATCATAAAATAGTCACTGTAATTTTCCTAGAATTTTTATGACAAGTTTGCTAATTTTCATAATTAATAAACCATTAATTAGTAGATAGAAAATTAACCAAAAATATCCAAAATAGTTAATAATTCAAAATTCCAGTGCAAACATTAATTACAAGCTAACAATTAATTTCTGTTAATTTTTCAGAATTTAATAATCACAAGTACTATTTATTAACTAATTTCCATGATTAAAATAATTAATAAACCATTTACAGGAATTAATAAAAAAAAACTTAAATTTCAGCTGAACTTGGTCAGACATGCGGGTCAGGGGTCAGGTCGGGCGGATCAGGCGCGGGCCAGGAAAGGAACGCGGGTGGGCTGGCAAGCGCGTGCACTACACGCGTCAGCTGCAGAGGACAGCCGCGGTGCTCTGGTGCGCGTGCAGGCCATGCGCCGCCTTCCGACACTCCGATCCCAATGCTGCTTTTACCAGCGTGATTGACTGGACATGATGAGGCAATTGGTATACTCAATACCCATTTTGGGAGGGGAGCTTCCAAGAGGGAGGTGAAGTGCACAAGTTTCTATCAGAGACTGAAACTTACACTTCTCCTTCAACCTTCAGCCATCAGATTTTCTAATTCGAGATTCGAACTTTGAGAGGCAAGAACTCAGCCAATTTAAGTGTATAATATATCATTGGAAAGCTTATAAGATATACCACGCATACATATAATAATCATTCAAAACGGACAATCACAGAAAAGGTTATGGCTGTTCAAAGAAGGATATTTGCAAATTAGGGTTTCCAATTAATTGTAACATACAAATCCAATTAAACCCAAAATATGCATATCATATACACTGTGTTTTGGCTACAATATACTGCAATATTAGCCCCTAACATTTAGTGTAACTATAATTGTCATTAATGATGTTTTTAAGATTTTTAAACATGCAATCATGGCATAAAGTGTAAATATAACATACATAGCATACATCAGATCTTTAAACTCTGCTCTGATACCAATGTAGGATTTAATAAGAATGTTATTTCATATATTTACACAGTAATTGGAGAATCAAAGCATACCTCTTGAAGCGTGATTAAACCTTTGATGCGAAAAACCTCCTGCTATTACTGAAACCCAGCGAAAATCTCCTGAACTACGATCTAGAATGGAACGTTATATCATAATTCGTAGCAATTGGGTTTGGTCTCTGTATGGGAGTGCTCCGTATTTGGCCAAAACTCAATGAATCGTATGTTAATTGATCGACTGCGGAATATGGCTATTTAATGCATAAGTGGTTGAACCACTCCCCAACTTTCTCTCCACGTTTAGTCACGTAACGTTCAAATTAATGAACGGCAATTGACCTTATCAATTAGAAAGTCAGTTAAGTAAACCTACTTGGTCGGACCCTCCATGGGTAACCCATTTAGATACCCAATATCTAACACCAACTAAACTCAATTCCAATAAATTCTCTTGACCCAAGTCCCTGAGCAATCACTTGAAAGTAAACCATTGGTTAACCGGATCAGACTTCTCCTATAGTGACTTTACCAATGCAAGTGGTTATGTATAACTTGTCATTGGCAGTGGTTAGTATGAAGTTAACTTTGGTCAATAGATCAATACAGTGTCGACACGTAGGTTGCTGATCTCTTTCTGTGTGTCAGCACTAAACCTGATAATTTAGGTTGAAAATCATATAGTTAACCAAAACCACTTGGATCTATTAGGTTGGTTAACTAGTTTTTAGGTTATGGATATTAATTACAAATATTAACTACAAATATGGGTTGGAACTAATTTAACTAGTTTTGACCCATATTCTATAACACTGTTGGACCAGTGCTTCTGGAATATGAAAATTTTGACATATTTATGTAGATACAACACACTTGTGAATTCAGTATATATATTTTCACTATGGACATAGTTTTATCAACATTTTATCTAAGGTAATTAAACCACCCCCCACCCCCACCCCCACCCCCACCCCCACCCCCCTCAAAAAAATAATATTAATTGATTATGTATACACACCCACCTCGTCCACTGTAAGACCCCAATTTTTTATGAATAAGATTTAATTTCCTCTATATATTATTTTGAAATAGTAAGGTGTTGATTTAATAAATGTGGTAAGTTTTGGGTGAAATGTGCAAATTTTATAAAGTAAGTAAGTGGTTATAAAATATCCGTTGTGTCGGGAAATATTTGTTTGGTCGAGGAATATTCTTTTTGTCGGAGAATATTTGTATCATGACGTAGTCATTGGTGGACCCTACAACGGAATGAATGTCGGATATAGAAAGCGACAGAAGTAATTTTTTATAAAAATAACAGTAAAACTGTTATCGTTAAATTGTTGAAATATCCGGTGATAAAAATACAGTAATACACGTTGTTGCACAATAGCACACATTATTGCACAGTATTTCAAATTATTGGTTCTCACGTAAGAAGTCACTCATTCAATAATTGTTACAGTAATTGCTGTTCAATATTTTATATTATTGATTCAATAATTGCTACATTGATAATTGCATAATATTTTATATTATTGATTCAATAATTGCTACGTTGATATTTTATATTATTGATTCAATAATTGTCACAGTAATCACTGCATAGTAGTTTACAGTATTAAATCAATAATTCATATTATTTGAATAATATTATTAGATAGCATTATTGGTAATGTCTAGGAAGTTCTGTCTAAGAAAGGGGTTTGGTCACCTAATTGCGCGTCAGTAAGGTGTTGATTTAATAAATGTGGTAAGTTTTGGGTGGAATGTGCAAATTTTATAAAGTAAGTAAGTGGTTATAAAATATCCGTTGTGTCGGGGAATATTTGTTTGGTCGAGGAATATTCTTTTTGTCGGAGAATATTTGTATCATGACGTAGTCATTGGTGGACCCTACAACGGAATGAATGTCGGATATAGAAAGCGACAGAAGTAATTTTTTATAAAAATAACAGTAAAACTGTTATCGTTAAATTGTTGAAATATTCGGTGATAAAAATACAGTAATACACGTTGTTGCACAATAGCACACATTATTGCACAGTATTTTAAATTATTGGTTCTCACGTAAGAAGTCACTCATTCAATAATTGTTATAGTAATTACTGTTCAATATTTTATATTATTGATTCAATAATTGCTACATTGATAATTGCATAATATTTTATATTATTGATTCAATAATTGCTATGTTGATATTTTATATTATTGATTCAATAATTGTCACAGTAATCACTGCATAGTAGTTTACAGTATTAAATCAATAATTCATATTATTTGAATAATATTATTAGATAGCATTATTGGTAATGTCTAGGAAGTTCTGTCTAAGAAAGGGGTTTGGTCACCTAATTGCGCGCCAGTAAGGAGAAATCCTTATCGGGAAGCCCCTTCTTTCTTGGGAACGATCTAGTTGTCAATATTGTAATTCTATAATATTAATTATAAATAATAATTGATGAATAAAATAAAATTTGTTGATAAATATGATAAGTAAATATTTGCCCAATTTTGATATAAAAGAAGAAAATTTTGGAATGTGACATTTATTGAAAGTTAGCATTTTATCTTCTCCGACAAAATTAATTCATACAGATATATTATTATAATATTACATTATAATATTATAATATGATAATATAATAGAATAATTTTATAATTTTAAGTGGTAATATTGGTATTTTATGGCATAAAAATAAAATGAGGGGGAAGAGAAAAAAAAGGGATTAGAATTCTTTTAATAATTATTAATCTTCTAATATATATATATATAAATGTGGGAATTGGTGGAGGCTTATTTGAAGTCTTTTTAAGTGTAATGGAGATTTTCAAGAATGGTGGCTTAAGAAAAAAAAAATCATCCGTGGGTATAAAAAATCAACATTGGTGTTCTGACATTTTCGTTTAAATAGGGTGCTTAGTTAGAAATGAAAATCACATCAGAATCAGAAAATTT
This sequence comes from Panax stipuleanatus, assembly GCA_020205555.1. Lineage (NCBI taxonomy): Eukaryota > Viridiplantae > Streptophyta > Magnoliopsida > Apiales > Araliaceae > Panax > Panax stipuleanatus. The sequence goes on along the minus strand of CM035123.1, from coordinate 92,596,026 downwards.
TCTCTCTATAATATTAAGCGTATTTCTTGTGAGTATAAGAATAGTTTGAGTGTGGATTATAGTGCAAGAATTCTTCAGCATAATATCCGATAATCTAGACAGATCTAGTATTCTATTCAGGTAAAGGATATTATTTTTCTCGTAAATGATGTTATTTCCTTTCAAATATTCATAAAGAATTTTTTTTTCTTTCATATTCTATATTATGAAAGTGATAATATTTCATTTCATATTTCTAAATCTGAACTTACTACAGTAAATATTGCTTCTATAATTCCTAAAATGATCAGAAATTCTTTGAGTTTTGCGCTTCATCTAATATCATTTCACTGGAATATTGGTTTGAACTTTTTATGAAATTTTTATCTTTTCATTACGAGTTACTATTCACGGGAAAAAAATAATTTATTTTTTTCTGTCCAAATTATCTTTGATTGTATCCATGTTTTGATCTTCATTCTTGAATTTTGCTCCACAATTGATTGTTATGGAGTATTCTTGAACTTGGATAAACTAAATTACGAATCCATAATCTTTGTCTTTTATCTCACTGGATTCGTTCTTTAAAATATTTTTCATCATCCTCAATCTTAAATGATGATACAAATGAATATCTTTGTCCTGTAGTGCAAAGATGAATGATTACTTGATGAATATCTTTGGCCTGTAGTGCAAAGATAAATGATTACCTGATAAATATCTTTGGCCCGTAGTGCAAAGATGGATAGGTGTTGAGATAAACATGACCACTGGTGATACAAATGAATATCTTTGGCCCGTAGTGCAAAGATGAATATTTGATTTGAGATATATATTGATTGATGTTACAGGGATAAAATATTGATGATGGACTTTTAAATCATAGAAGATAGTAGACATCATTCTCTACGTAACTCTTCTAATGAATTGTTAATTCCGCTGCAGTTGTTGATCTAAAACTTGTTGTCCATAATATTTTATCTGATTTGTTGAAGACTAACAATAAATTATTTTTTATTATCTTAGTCATAATATTCTTTACTAGGCTAGTTGAGCTCACCCTTTTCTTCCATTATTTTCTTCAGGAAATGAGAATATCACGGGTACTAGTCGGGGAATGGAGTGATGGACCGAGTTAGAGCTGTAGAAGTCCTCACTATTTTTTTGTAAAATAGTGTGATAATAAATGTAATAAGGACTTAGTTTGAGTGTTTATATTTTTTACATATCTGTATTGACACTCACAGTTGTGTGGTCGTATTTTGCACGACCGTTTAATATAAAAGATTGTATTTGAATTCTGTACCATGTATTTGGCCACTCAGAATGGGTTGAGTATTGAACCTATTTTGGGGGCGTCACACCCACCCCCCAACTTTCTCTCCACGTTTAGTTACGTAACGTTCAAATTAATGAACGGCAATTGACCTTGTCATTGGAAAGTCAGTTAAGTAAACCTACTTGGTCGGACCCTTCATGGGTGACCCATTTGAATACCCAATATCCAACACCAACTAAACTCAATTCCAATAAATTCTCTTGGCCCAAGTCCCAGAGCAATCACTTGAAAGTAAACCATTGGTTAACCGGATCAGACTTCTTCTAGAGTGACTTTACCAATGCAAGTGGTTATATATAACTTGTCATTGGCAGTGGTTAGTATGAAGTTAACTTTGGTCAATGGATCAATACAGTGTCGACACGTGGGTCGAGAAGTGATCTCTTTCTGTGTGTCAGCACTAGACCTGACAATTTAGATTGAAAATCATATAGTTAACCAAAACCACTTAGATTTATTTGGTTGGTTAACTAGTTTTTAGGTTATGGATATTAATTACAAATATTAACTACAAATATGGGTTGGAACTAATTAACTAGTTTTGACTCATATTCTATAATATTGATGGACCAATGCTTTTGAAATATGAAACTTTGACATATTTGTGTAGATACATCACACTTGTGAATTCAGTATATATATTTTCACTATGGACATAGTTTCATCAACATTTTATCTAGGGTAATTAAACCACCCGCCACCTCGCCCCCCCCCCCACCCCACCCCACCCAACAAAATAATATTTATTGGTTATGTATACACTCCCATCGCCCACCCCCTCCCCCACTCCACAAAATAGTATTTATTGATTATGTATACATCCTCATCCCGCCCACCCCCACTCACCCCGCCCCACCCTTTAAAAAATAATATTTTATTGATTATGTATACACCTCTCCCCATCACCACCAAAATTACTTAAGTACATTAGCATGATGATATTATATATTGTCTCGGTACGTCACTATATTAATTAGTATAATAAATTTTTAATTAATACTTTTAAATATATTATTGGTTAGTTATGAGATTATATGCAGGAATGTTTAAGCAAACAGATCGGTTATTATTTCAGACATTCCGTTATAATAATTTTACTAGAAGAGTTTTTTTTAAAAATAATATAGATGTAATTCAGTTCAATACCTTAGAACAAGTAGCAGTGTACTTGTCATGGAGCCAACATCTTACTAATAAATAATATTTATTATTTATTAGCACCCCCCCCCCCCCCCCCCCAACCTCCAACCCACCTCCCCCAATTTTTTTTTTAACATTTAGTTAATCTAATATAATATTTAGTTATCAATGTTTTATTAATCTATTTTAGAGATAATTAATTAAAGGAAGATAAGAAGAGAGAAAGTACATAAATCTCAAAAAAGTAAAATATATATTAAACTATAAACATTTGGGTTCAACCCATACAAACCATATTGAAAATGGATAATATAGTTTTAGTTCTTATTTGGACCTATAACTATTTTATGTAATTCAAAACCAAACCAAATTCATATTTTGTCAGGTCTAGTCATCACTATATTGGTCAATTAACCAACTTATAATGAAGTTAATTTTATGATAACTGAATCCCATTTTAGGGGTGATACATTATATAGAGTACGACTATTGCACTTAGGATCTAAATAATACTAATAGTAACGCAACTTTGAAAATATATTTTAGTTTCTGAATCAAATACTTTCCTCAAATAAATATAGCAGTTGAAATATAATAGTTTATACTCCATTTGTTTAAAACTGGCTGTCTTATCGACTACTTTATTTATTTATTTTTGGCACATATTAGTTATTTGCATAGGTCATATAATAAAATGATAATTTTTCTCGATGAGTTATTTAATTTTTCAATATTAAATCTCTTAAGACTAAATTTCAATATTTGAGAAACATATTTTAAATAGCATTATGTTTAAAATGTGTACCCTAAATCAGTGTTAATTGATTCATGATTCAATGATGTACGTAAAATGAAGTGAAAATCGAAAACATCACTTTTTCGTGATAAATAGTATGATAGGGGATTTCAAATTGCATAAACGTTATAAAAATTTATCCGAAAGGTCGTACGATGATATTAACTTTCTAAAAAGATATAACTAAAATTAATTGAGATATAATTAAAGTTGATTAAATTATTTTTAAGCAGCGTATACTCAACAAGATTACATCATATTATTGTTTACTTCACACGCACAAAATCACCTAAAATCTTCTTTTTTCTAATAAACTGTTTTATATTTACTCATGTAAATATTATACTTATAAATATACTAGATATTTAAGGATGATTCTAGATTGTGGATCGTAAATTTTCATTAGATTTGATTTTAATAATTAGTTGTGTAGCTCAAAAGCTATATATATATATAAGAGGTTATTCTCCATTAACTTGTCTATCATAAATCAAAGTTGTAATTATGTTTGTACATATATAGAAGTTTAAATAAACAAGAGAAAAATATTTTAGATAATATTTTAAAATAAAGTGCACCATATTTTAAAATGTTCTTACCCAAAATACAATTTCCTACTATATTAAAGTTTTCTAATTACTCAAACAAACTTTAATAAAAAAATTATTTTAACAAATGACATAATTTATTTTGATGCGACTATATATGACTTACCAAATGACATAAGATTAATTTGCACTATGAGTTAATTTAAAATATTTCGCAATTTAAAATTGATATGTTATTTAACGGTAAACAATACAATTATAAAATTGTAAAATATTTTAAAAAATAATAATGGTTATATTATTTATATTATTTTTAAAGGTAAATTAATCACACCATCAATTATGAGTTTGACTTTTGGTAACAAATAAAATATCCTCTATCAGAATATTGGTTTGGAGTGCATTTCTAATCTCACAATTAGATATCAAATTGTGTGACTTCCATTTCGAATTACAAGGGGGCGAAACACTAGTTTCCAAGATTTTACTAACCTTAGTGTTTAAAATTAAATAATGTTACTATCATATAAAAAATGGTCATATAAAATTCACATATACACACATCACACATGTATACTGTGGGCTTCACGTGAAAAGCGAGGCCTACAAATATGTATGTGTGTATGAGCTTTATATAACAAATTTTTATGTGAAAGTAGCATTGTTGTTAAAAATTTACCGCTTGGCTACCATGGTTAAGGACCTCCATGGCTCCACTATGTAACTATGTTTGTACATGTTTGACCTGTAGCGTTTATTGCGTTTCAGAGGTCCAAACGCATTTCAAATTATATAAGTCAACATTCCAAACGCACTAAACCAATCAAGCTTCCAAGCTCATCATTTAGAGCCTTTTGTGCATCAACTTGGGCAATATTAAAATAATATAAAATAATATAAATTAGGTCAAATAGTCTGGTAGGTTGGCTTAACATATAAGCACTAATAATATGTTTGAATAGAAGGAATGGAATGGGGAATGAAAAATGGAATGATTCAATCTATACTCTTCCAGTCTCTCTCCCCAAAAGAATAAAATTTATAAATTTGGGAGAAATAAGAATGGTTCAATCCATTCCAATCGCAACTAAAAATATTTTTTTGGATTAGTTACATATTATAGTATATTTTAATAAAATATTACAAAAAAGTGCATAAATAAAATATTTACAAAAAAAGTGCATATGCAATTTTTAATTACAAAAAAGTGCATTCTTATCCCTTTAATTATGGCCCATGATTCTCTCCCTTATCTCTTCTCATTAATTATTATTTTATTATCTCTCCTACAATTCTCTCCCACTCCATTTCAACGCCACTGCAATTCAATCACCACCGCCTCCCTTCTCCTCCCCCGCCCACGCCCCACCCCACCCCCTCCCTCCGCCTCCCACCGCCCTCCTCCTCCTCCCGCCCCCATTTCTCCTCTTCTCGCCCCGCCCTCGCCCCAGCCCTAGCCCCTCCCCTCCCTCTGCCTCCCCCTCCTCCCGTCCCCCTTTCTACTCCCCCTCCTCCCGCCCCCCTTTCTCCTCCCCCCGCCCACACCCACGCCCACGCCCCACCCCCTCCCTTTCCTCCCGCCCCCTTTCTCCTCCCTCCGCCTCCCACCGGCCTCCCCTCTTCCCGCCCCCCTTTCTCCTCCTCCCGCCCCACCCCTCCCCTCCCCTCCCCTCCCTCCGCCTCCCCTTCCTCCCGCCCCCCTTTCTCCTCCTCCTCGACCACCACCGCCTCCGGTTAAATCTCCACCACCTCCGGTTCATTTTCCACCACCATCAGTTCAGTCCCATCCACCACCCGTTGCCTCCCCTCCACCACCGGTCCATTCTCCACCTCCACCGGTAACAAAACCTTCATACGTTGGTAACCAAACAGTCATATCAAGGTAACCAAACCGTCATACAAAGGTAACCAAACATTTATATAAAGGTAACCAAACATTCATACCAAAGTAACCAAACTTTCATACCAAGGTAACCAAACCTTCATACCAAGGTAACCAAACCTTCATACCAAGCTTAATATGAAGGTTCGGTTACTTTGGTATGAAGGTGGTTACCTTGGTATGAAGGTTTGGTTACCTTGGTATGAAGGTAACCAATTCAGTTTTATTAGGTTACCAATTTATTTTGAATGTGATGCAGTTAGTTACCATACCTTCCGATAAGGTAACCAATTCAGTTTTATTTGATTACCAATTTTATTTTAAATGTGATGCAGTTGGTAGCCAAACTTCGTATAAAGGTAACCATTTTAATTTTTTTGGGTAACCAAATCGTCAAAAAAAATTAAATCAGAATAGCAACTCCGGCGATATAGCGGCGGCGGGAGGACAGGGGAGGAGGATGATGAAAAGTAACTCCTTCATAATTTTTTGTTTTTAATTTTCTCATTTTGATTTGAATTTTGAATTATGGATTTGAAATTGTTGTTAGATTCAAAAGATTTGAATTTCAATTATTAGTTCTCCTTGATTTTAGGTTTTCTTATTTAATGTGAAATTAAATGGTTTGAATTTTTTGCACTTTTTTGTAATTATTTTGTGGATGCACTTTTTTGTAATTACTTTCTAATTGTTGTATAGTTCTGTAAAGGACTCAATTTTTTTGAGTCATTCCATTCCTACATTCATTACACAAATTCAAACGTAGCATAAGCATATGTGTAGCCCATATGAATTGTATCAAATATGAAACTTGAGCCCATTAAATCAACCTACCATACAATTTTGCAAGGCTTCTTATCTAGCCCTTTTTTTTTTGCTAAGTAAAAAATTCAAATAATTCGGGCTCAATTATTCTTATCTAGCCCTTTTGCTAATTGGGCTTCACACTACTCCGTTTGGTGGGCTCCTTGCTTAAATTAGTAATAAATATTGGATTAATTACATATTTTAGTACATTTTTAGAAATAATTACAATAATGGTGCATCCATAAAATAATTACAAAAGTAATACACTTTCCTATATTTATTTACAAAATTAATGCAATTAAGATTCCTTTAATTTAGGCAGGTTTATCGCCATTATCCATCTCTCGCAACGGCTTTATCCTCAATCTCTCTCTCGCCATTCTCGATCTCTTACAGTTCTCTCTCTCTCGCCATTCTCTCCCTCGCAGTTCTCTCGCCATGGAACTTAAAAGGACCGTGAGTGATATAAAGCACGAGGTGTACTCCCAACTCATACAAAATGAGAAAACCCAAAGAAGGGTTTCTGGTATTGCTAAAGAAGTGAAGAAAATTCAACAATGTGGGCTGCCTGCATTAGCACTTATGGGGCATTTCTGTCTATAGCTTTTGTGGTTGTCGGGAAAGGAAGTTCATGGATGGCGATCACGATTGCTGTAGTGGGAGTTCCTATTCTTATAGGAACTCTTGTTAGCTTGTGCTACTTTGTTTTCAGGCAACACTTTGGGGGTTTTGGTTTTGGAACCAAACATTCATACCAAGGTAACCAAACTTTCATGCCAAGGTAACCAAACCACCTTCACACCTGCAGTTTTTTCATAATGCACTTGGTAACCAAATCTTCATACCAAGGTAACCAAACCTTCATACCAAGGTAACCAATCCACCTCCACTACCTGCAGTTTTTTCATAGTTCAGTTAGTAACCAAACCTTCGTACAAAGGTAACCAATTCAGTTTTATTAGGTTATCAATTTATTTTGAATGTGATGCAGTTGGTAGCCAAACCTTCATGCAGTTGGTATCCAAACCTTCATACCAAGGTAACCAATTCAATTTTATTAGGTTACCTTCATAATGCAGTTGGTAACCAAACATTCATACCAAGGTAACCAAACCTTCATACCAAGGTAACCAATCTAGCTCCACACCTGCAGTTTTTTCATAGTGTAGTTGGTAACAAAACCTTCATACCAAGGTAACCAAACCATTCATACCAAAGTAACCAATCCACCTCCACACTTGTATTTTTTTAATCGTGCAGTTGGTAGCCAAACCTTTATACCAAGGTAACCAATTCAGTTTTATTAGGTTACCAAGTTATTTTGAATGCAATGCAGTTGGTAGCCAAACCTTCATACCAAGGTAACCAATTCAGTTTTATTAGGTTACCAAGTTATTTTGAATGTAATGCAGTTGGTAGCCAAACCTTCATGCAGTTGGTTGACAAACTTTCAGACCAAGATAACCAATTAAGTTTTATTAGGTTATTGAATGTGATGCAGTTGGTAGCCAAACCTTCATACGAAGGTAACCATTTTAGTTTTATTAGGTTACCAATTCAATTTTATTAGGTTACCTTCATAGTGCAGTTGATAACCAAACTTTTATACCAAGGTAACCAAACCTTCATATCACGGTAATCAAACCTTTATACCAAGGTAATTAATCTTTGTTAGTGCTTGAAGTTCTCTTTCGAAAAGGCTGGTATGTTTCTTTTCATCTTTGTTAGTGATTTATATTAGAATTATTGGTTTCTACATGTTGCTTATTATTTTTCTTTTAATTCTGCCAGTCTGATGAATTAGAAGAAGGGGAAATCGCCAGTGTCTGGAGATTCCCTTATGGATGTCCAGCAATCAGGTAGTTGGAACCATGAGCGCGATGAAGGTGAGGAACTGAGGGTGAACAGATTCTGCAACAAAAAATAAAACGGAACCTGTGAAGAAGGAGATTCACGGCGAAGTAGCGGAGGAGAGGGCTACTGTGAGGGAGATGAAGATTTGAATTTTAATATTTGAATTTGAATTATTAATTTGAATTTGAATATTTGAATTTATTTTTGTTGTTAGATCCCAAATATTTGAATTTGAATTATTAATTATGAGAGTTATTTCTTCTTGATTTTAGGTTTCTTATTAATGTGAATTGCGTTATTTTTATAATTATTTTGTGAATGCACTAATAGTGTAATTACTTTCTAATTATTGTATATTAGTGTTAAGGACCCAATAGTATTTGAGTTGGTTGAGAGTGCTAATAAAATAAAAGAATTTTGCACCCCAAAAAATAAATAAAAAACGAAAGAATTTAAACCTGAAAAGAGAAAAGAAACAAAGTTGGAAGAATGACGCAGGAGATAGTAGAATATATTATTTTTGGTTAAAATGGGCCTTAATTGGGATTTTATATATTTATTAGAGTAAAGTACACTGAGATCCCTCTTTAGATAATTATAATAACATTCCCCTCCGCTCTAGTTTTTTAAATAACAGTTAGTACTCTATAAGTTTTTAGGGTTGACTAAATAGATAAAAATTACGTATTTACTCATGTATGTTATCAAATTTTAGTTCCTGAATAATATATATATATATATAGATATATGTTTAATTATCTTTTTTTAATAAAATACATTTTAATTATAATTTTATTTGTAATTAAGACTATCTCATTCAAATAATTTAATTTAATTAACACATATTTTTGGATAAGTGATACAAATATTAAGAATTTTAAATTAAATTATTAATTGAGGTTTTCTAACTAAAGTAATTGAGTATGTTGATAGTTTAGTTTTTGGTGTTTAACAACAAAACTTATTATTTGAATTCTTAGTTTCATATTATGATTTTTATATGTTAAATTTTCTTGAGTATATGTCAAAATTTGGAATGTTTATGATTTTAATTACATTTTTTAGTATACAGTTGGTGTTGTTTTTATACAATATTGAATAAAAGAAAGTATAATAATATTTATTACTACCTCTATCTTATTAAAAGAATTTTTTAATGTATTTTTTCTTTTTTTGAGTAATAACATTTGTCATTTTTATTGTAAATAATTATGCTTAAGAGTTACTTATGTTTAGTTTAATATTTGAGAAAAATAATTAATATAATTTTTAATACTTTTTATATGAATAATAAGATTCGTTATGTAATAATAAGTTTATTTTACGTAAATTTTAATATTTGGGAAAAATAATTATATTTTTGTTAATTTGTACTTTTATGCTTATTAAAATTTTACTTTTTTAATTACAAAAAATATATTTGAATGTATATTACGTAAATTTTAATCTTTAAGAAATTTAATTAGCAAAAAGTGTATGACTTTATTTTTTTGATAAATAAATATTTATTATTTTTTTAGAAATATGTTATTTATTAATACAAAAAAATCATAATTTAATTAATTAGATCAAGTTAAGTAAAAATTATAACATAAAAATTTATATTTAGTGAATATATATATTAAATATTATAACTTAAAAGGTAGATTAGACATTATATTAAAAATATTTTTAAATATTAGTTGGTCAACCACACTAGGAGCAGTGAATGTTACATATTATACACTAGAGATGTAGTAACTGTTACTTGAAAAGTAGAGGGGTAGTAAATATTATTATGGTTATCTACATATGATGTCAATATATTTTACTCTATTTATTACTTCTCAAAAAGTACATGCAAATTAGGTTACACATGAATGACATATTCATTACGTCCAGCAAACAGAGCATCCATGTAATTATTAATTCACCAAGTTATCCATATTCACTAACTCATTTTGTTCTTCCTAATTCTTTGTAGTTAAAACAGCGAAAACTAAATAGAAATAGAAAATATCATAAGAATTAAATTATGTAATTTTATAATCACACGAATTCACAAAAGTTAAATAAATTGATTAAGCAGCTACAATATTATTATAAAATTTGAATAATAAGAGTTAACTCTAAAGCACATTAAAACATCATTTAAATACTAAATAATAAGCTAAAAACCCTAATTACAAAAAGAATAACAAAATTATAAAAAAATCAAAACTGGTAAAACTTCAGAATGCCCAAACGCATCTATCCAGACCTTTTTTGGGCTTAAAATGGTGTTCGACATGGCGCGAGGGTAATAAATCTTGTAGGAATCGTCGTAAGCTTCGATTTGATATATTATGGGGTTCCGTAACTCCAACGAATCAAAAGTTATGATAAAAACAGTATCAATCCATCTTGAGTTTGAATTTTCTTACTTTTCTTCTTTGTGGATCACGTCAATAGTTCAACTCTATAGTTTGAATAAAGTTGTCTTGCATTTCAATTCTAAACCCTGAAATTATTCTTGAGTGCCAAATTTTAATTACATAAAACTATGCTTTCAATTTAAACCTCGATATTGAGTTGTCAAACATAGTCAAGGTAAAGATACGTATCACTTGTATCTATAATAATAAAATGAAAAGAATAAAAATATCTTTTAATGCTAGTACTAGCCGCATAAATTACTATTCTCATTATCAGTTTATCACATCAATACATATCTCCCGAAAACACTAGAATAATATTTCAATTTTCAGTAAAAAATGAAGAAGAAAAAAAACTCTACACATTTATAATCAATACTTATTTGTTTGAATAAGCTTAAACCACTGCCTTTGTGGATTATCACTACACCAAGAAACATCCTCCAAATCATCTCCCAAACACAAGCACTTCCTAGTCACAATAGTTGAGTTGAAGGCATCCCACTCCAAACACAAGTCCCTCCCATGCTCATCTTTTGCAGCTAAATGCATTCTTGATTTTGAGACATATCTCCATATACTCGTCGGGCTCGAACAATCCGCTGTAATCGTTGCCGGGAGGCCATCGCCTTCGGCAGTTAAACAGCCAGAAGTGCCGAGTAGTTGGACCGGAGTACCATCTCCATCGTAATTCCACCGATTCAATCTGTTGCAATCCGACGTCGTTATGTTGTACTTGCCTACACGAACACATCGGCCCGTCTGTGGATGGTACATTAAGTAGTATGATTCGTATTCTGACATTGGGTCTGCATTGTAAAAAACAGATTGAAAATCTTAAGCATTTGTAGATTGCAAATGTTATAAGCAAATAGTTCTTATGTCATAGAACAAAGCCTAAGTTGCAATAAGAAGTTGTGCTTATTTGCAAGGACTGTCTTTGTGATAAGATTATTAATCTCAAGTGTCTTGTTTGTTTTCAAATTTAGATTTAGGGCCTATTAATTTAGGGATTATAAAAAGGTTTAATAGTCTTGAGATTATAATTATAATCCCGGGATTATAATCCTAAGATTAATAGTATTGGAATTATAATCACATTGTAAACAAACATAGTTAGATCTTGATTTTTTCCCCATACATTCTGAATTGCACCGTTAGTTAAAGGATGTTATAAATAAGGAAATTGATATTTCGACATGACTTTTTGCTATTTTCACATGAAAAGTGTCGTTATAGATGTATAGCGACGGATGTATATAGGATCTATAGCGACAGTTTTCAAATATGTGAAAAAGGCATAGAATCTATAATACTTTTTATAAAAAAAATTAAAACAAGTTATGATCATATAACCATACCGTAAATCATCTGTTGGTTAAGCTGTAAATTCTGCAGAATGGATGCATTTCTTAGGTTGTCCCAAGCAAAATCATACAAGCCATATGACTCCTCCCATTCAATTTGACCTTCCCTAAGCATATAGCTTCCTTGCAAACCCCACAAGGCCCAATCAAGATCTTTCTCTGCCAAAAAAGCCATCACACAGGTGAAATATCGATTCTCAGCCTCGCTTTCACCCTTCAAATCCTTACCAAATTCACTCAGAAAAATCGGAGTCGGGCTTCGGCCCGACAACAAATACCCTGTTTGGCTCATGAACCAATCTGTGATCTCTGCACAGAATTCATTTGTCTGGAAAATCCATTTTTCTGGGGGATCGCCAAACGCGTACCAATGCGCCTCGTAGACCAACTTGTTATTCACATTCACACCAAAATTCAGTCTTCTTTGCTTTATAAAACTGAGATCCGTTTCGAATGTTAAGCCCGACACGATTACTAGGACATCTAGGTTTTCTAGGTGAACTGCAGTTGCACCCTCTTCCATAAATTGGTACCAATCGAACTCGTTTTGGCGCGGACCACGTAACTCGTTTCGTATGCTTATGGCCACTACCTATATATATAAATGTCAATACAATCATATGGTTATTTAAAATTATCGAAATTCATCAAACAAAAAATACATTTTGTTTTTATATCTCCATTTGATGAAAGCAACAAAACATGCATGTAAAAAGTTTTCTTCTTAGCTTTTCTAAGTGAAATATTTCTATGAAGAGCAAAAATATACAAACATAAGCAACCAAACATGTCTTCGTCTCTATTTTTGTCCGTTTTATAGAGAAGTAGTAATTGCACGTGGGCACGGCGTAACGAAATCCTCCATCTCTCTTCGTTTTAACAATCTGAAAATTAGAATGAATCTAAACTGTCCTTGTACTTTCCCTCCAAATCAATTAAAATGAATCTAAACCGTTCTTGTGTTTTCTCGCCCAAATTCAAATTGAGTTCTATCTTATTATTATAGATTGTTATTTTCAGGTACGAAATCAGGATTTGTTTTTAGGGGGGGCCAAGAATTTTTTTAACATAATATATATTCAGAAAAAGGGTACTCGAAAAGAATGCATTGATATGGACCGTAATTGATGTAAGTTCGTCGAACTTCATCACACCACGACATTTTCATATTTCGATAAGTTTTTCAATATCAAGCTCCAAATAATTAATATTCCATTTTTTACCTTCAATTCTTGGTGATTTTAGATAACGTTGTTCTTGTTCAGAGGTAGGCAGAGATGTTTGAACATTAAGTTCAGGGATAAGCAGAGATGTGTCAACATGATTTGATTGCTTTTTCTTGAAAAATGAATCAATAGTACGTATGTGATTTTTCCATGATTCTAAAACAAAAAATAAAAAATTCAATTAACATTAACTACACTACAAGAATGAGTTAATCAATATTATTGGACCATTTATTGAACTTTTTAATAATAAAATTTTCATAAATTTGCAATCAAATAAGTAAGGTTTTAATTAGTTACCGGAAAACAAATTGAATATACAATTGGAATTGACATATACAATATTATGATCACTCATTAAACTTTTAAAAATTAAAATATCAAGTTTCATAAAATAAACAAAGAATAAAAAAATTAAATAAGGGTTTAAGTTAGTTACGTGGATATAAATGTATCTTTCAATTGGAATAACACATACAATATTATACTCCAATTATACAAATTTACAATTATAATGAATTTAATAATGATACATTTTCAAACTTTGGGATAGATCTTATAAAATTTTCAAACCTTGGGGGGCGTAGCCCCCTTCAATCCTATGCTAGTTTCGTCCCTGATTATTTTAACAAGTTAAATTGTTATTTCTAGAGAGACCTCTCTAATCCACAGGTCCCAGATTCGTGTGAACATTGTGAAAATTATAGTTCTTTTTTTATAACTTACGAGAGAGAACGTAGAACAGCTAGCAAATACAAGTATAGAGAAACAAAAGTTCATCACAAATAAGAATACAATATATAGGCCTTTTTGATTATTTTTTTTTAAAATAACAATCATGCAGACTCTTGACTATATATATAAATTAATTCAATGAAATTTACATACCGTAGGATTTTCTTTGTACAGCCTGGCTACAATGGACAATCCTTGCACCCATTCCTTTGGATCAAAATACACATCTTTAAAAAACCCATTACCATCACTCCAACCGCAGCACCATATGGGAAAACTAACATGGTTATCAAGTATCACCATAATCTTTTCCTTGCCGAGCGCATCAATGACGGCCTTTTGTGCATCTACGACCGTGAGGTTCATTATCTGAGGATTATTTATCGCCATGCCAAACAGCGCCGCGATCAAATTCCATTTCTCAAGCGATTCGGCCACGGTAAGATTGCCGTACTCATTCCTGGTGAACATGTGCGTGGCCCAAGTAAGGCGAACGCAGTTGAACCCCATTGACACGATGCTTTGCGTGATGTTCTTCAGTGGTTTCTTGTGAAGGCCTTCTGGTATTAAAGGGTGCATGTGACCGGGCCAATTCACGCAGCTTAATTTCACGCGGCGTCCTGTATTTGCGTTCACGATCCATCTAGAACTCGTCGAGAGATACGCTATATGTGTGTTGCTTAAAAAAAGTATGACAAGCAGCATGAAAGCGGTCGCCAAGATTGTGGCGCCGAGTCCCCAGGTAGGATGATCATACTGGGCTAACTTCATATGATCTTCAGGACGAAATTCTTGGTTTTCGTGCTTGAAGATTTCATCTTTCTGACGGTGGAAAACATATTAATAACTTAAACAAGAAAATTGAAATGCATGTATAGATATAGATCTCCTAATGTATATGACAAGGATGTTACAAAAGGGTTGTGTCTTATTAATCTATATTGGGGTGGGGTGGGGTGGGAGACTAGAGAATTTGCCGATCGATCATTCATCGGATTGTAGTCAAATTAGGAATTAACTAATTTAATTTCAAAGGCGATGTATGCATGGGCGCTCTTAATTAATACAGTTGTCAATGCTGTTTAATGGAGCTAATATTCTTAAACCTAATAGCCTCTAATAATTAAGGTTTGCCGTTTGAGAATGAGTGTTTTATTTATTTTTGTTGACTCGTTTCTTTAATTTTCGCATTGCACACAATTAGATACTCCCTCTATCTCAAATTATATGATGTTTTAAATAATTTTTATTGTACTAAAATAACTGTGCTTTACTCTTTTCTAGACAATTAAAGTGGTTATATAACAAATTTACCATATTCATATACTCTCTCTCTCTCCTCGTAAATTATAACCCGTGTGCAAATGGTTAAAAGTGTACATAATTTGAAGTGGAGGAAGTATAATTTTTCAGATAATAATAAATTGCAAAGATTATACTACCTCCGTTCCTAAACGATTGTTGTTTTAGAAGAAAAAATTTATTCCAAAATGTGTCGTTTACAACTTCCTAGGAGAATAAATTATTTATTTTTCTATATTACCCCTATCTTCTCTCATTGTCCCAATAAATTCTCTCCCTTGTATTAATAATTTTTAATTTTTTATAAAGGGGTAGTGATGGAATTTTAAACGAATTTTACTAGTATTAAATGACTTTTTTAATCTATGTGCCAAAACCTTAAACGACAATCTTTTAAGAACGGAGGTAGTATATATTATTAAGAAAATGATTATTTCAAAGTGAGTCAAATGCGGACTTATACTTGAATAAATTCGTCAACACAAGAATTGCAAATCTAATTTTCGAAAATGTAGTATTAACTATTAATGAAAAGAAAATACATACAACTCATATAGTTCATGGGCTAGTATTTATATTATTTTATGGGTGGTGCTCACTGGACACCTTTTATTTATAATTGTGCACCTAAAGTTGGTAAGCAAACAAATTTAGCCTAAATTAAGAAGTCCCAGTTCATATATTTTAATGTGCCCAATTGACCCTTTGAGACCAGTGTACCCTTTCTTCTTCTTGCCAGAAAATGGCGCCATAAGTAACACTCGAAAAGTCTCTTCACCAACTCACTAAAGATCTCAACCCTCCCTCATCTTCAAACACAAAATAAATCCTGATCCATGTCCATTTGTTTCACACTCATACTCATCATCCATGTCAATTTTTCATAAGTTGCTAAAACCCCCCCCAATTTTGTGCCTATTATAAATTAAACAACTCAATCCCTCTGTCCATCTCTCTATATGCTAATAATTATCCATGGATATGTTAAATAAATTATACTAAAATGTGCTATTTCATTGAATAAAATAAAATAAATTAATCATTACATTAGATACTTACATGAATTGAGAGAAAATATTTTGTATGTATCACGCTTCCGCTGCATTTAAGGGTGAAAGTCTTCAATTGTCTTTCTCAATCTTAGGATGAATGTATAGGTGTGTATAAAATTCTTGAGACAACAATTAGGACCAAACCTTAACAGTTTTATTTATAGAATAGCTAAGGGTTAAAATCGTCCATCAAGGTTATGACCCTAGGACCCATTATGCCAAATTAATATTAGTAATAATATTTATGAGCCACATAATTACCAAACTCATAAATAAGATGATTAAATTAATACAATATGTAAGCCCAATAATTCTATAAATAGTAGAGGCCACATAAGGAATTATACTAAAATAAAATAGTCTAACATTCTCTCACTTGGCCGAAATACTATTTATATACAAAAACATAATGCTTACAATCATTAATTTGGCCAAGCATTAATTTAATGTCTACATCATGTTTAAATAAAAACATCAATGCGAATTAATACAATCTTTGTGTTACTATTAGCACAAGATCCTCATTAGTTACACAATTAGTACTTTCATTAGAACAAAGATTAACATTAATTAAGCATAACATGTATGAATAGAGTTTACATAAGTGGTAATAAATTAAACACATTCATATGGTCCAAACATAACTGTTTGCTCACAAGTTCTCAAGTGTGCACAATAAAGAGAATAGCAAACCGTAAACGTAATGTCAAGTTCAAAAAAACGAGCTCAAAATATTGTCTTACTTCAAAGTAATTCGCTAATTAAGACTACTAGTTAAACCCATGCCGACAACATGCTCTAAAAAGAGCTTGGGTGGTAAGGCTTTCGTAAGTGGATCCACTAACATATCATGTGTACTGATATACTTAATGACAATGCTTTGATTTTCAACTCTTTATTTGACAAATAAGTACTTAGTGTTGAGGTACAGTCCAACACCACTCGAACTGGTGTTGTTGGAAAAACTAACAGTAGAATCATTATCACAAAATATTTTCAATGGTCTTGAAATGGAAACTACAATCTTAAGTCCTGAAATAAGATTCCTCAATAATACGGCGTGATAAGTATCATGATAACAAGCCACATATTCTGCCATCATCGTGGAAGTGATAGTTAACTCCTACTTATGACTTCTCTACGAAATAGGGCCTTCTGAAAGCATAAAGATGTACCCTGATATAGATTTATTTTTCGTCTTTACATTTAGCAAAATCAGAATCAGAATAACCAACAACTTCAAGGTTACCTATTTTTCCTGAATGTAAGCATAAAATCCTTAGTACATTGTAAGTAGCGTAAAACCTTTTTAGCTGTTTTCCAATCATCCAAACCCGAATTTGACTGGTATCGTCCAAGCATACCAGTTACATACGTTATATGTGGACTTGTACAAACTTGAGCGTACATAAGACTCCCAACCACAGAAGTATAGGGAATAAAATTCATTTAATCACGTTCCAACAGATTTTTAGGGCATTGATATGAGCCAAATTTGTCACTCTTAACAACAGAGGCGACAGTAGGGGAGAAGTTTTGCATATTGTTTTTGTTAAGAACTTTGTCAATACACTACAAGAAAAAGGTCGGCAATTCGATCGGATATACACAGGTCAGAATTTAGTCCGTCGAAAATTCGGTCAGAGATAACAAAAGTCGACGGATTAAATTCTGACCAATATTCTGTCGAATTCTTCTATTATCAACCGACTTATGTTGTTGGGATGATTCTGTTGAGTTTACTACTGCAACGTGTCATTAATTGGTTGGACTTAAAAGAGCTTATTTCCGAAGGAAGTTCCATCGGTATTATACAACTTCCGGCGAAATTAGTTGTTTTTTATATTATATTATAATAACCTAATTCCAAGTGAAGTTCCGTCAGACATATTAAATTTTGTCAAAAGTAAGGATTTTATTAAAAAAAAATCTTTTTTTTGTTTTGGCAGTTTCCAGGGTTTTAACCCACATTTTTGTACCTTTACCTACTTTATCCCAACAACGTATACAACATAACTATAACTATCCAACAACATGTACATATAGTAATAACTTGTTTATGTTCGCATACAAGTCCAATATGAATTACCAAGGCCAACAATAATAATTATAAACTAATTTTTCATAAAATATATAATAATTTCATTAAATTACAATGAGTTACAATGTTTAAACTACAATACGTCAAGCATCAACTAAAATAAGAGGATTTACATCCTATTAAGTTAAACTAAAGTAAGGATGAATAAAATATGTACAAATCATCTACAAAATTAAGTCAAACTAGTAGTACTACCCCCGGTGTGAGGATGATCATCCGGCGGGGTCGACGGTGCTGCTCTGGTGTATGAAAATCGTTGTCGTCCCTCTGCTCGTGATCAGCATCACTAGCTTCCTAGACATCGCCAGCCTGCTCGAGATTGCCACCCTGTTGATACAATTAAAAATATAACTCATTAGTCCATATGACAAAATTAAAGATACAACTAAATGAAAATTAAATAACATGCATAATAGTCAACTTAAAATGAATAGTATACCTAAGTAGTAGGGGCTGACTCCGCATCAGCCCAAAAGCGTCCATGAGTAGGGTAACCACCATCTGGACCACCTCGTCGCGTATCGCGGCGAAATGCTCTGAAGGGCTACCCATACTCTCGACGGTGGCCCTAGCTGCAATGTCCTGAGCAAGCAGGTGGAGGTGAGCATAATTGGGCAGGTCCTGACGACAAAATATTGGATCCGTACCAAACGTCTCCGACACCGCCGTCACAACCCTATGGAACATGGCGTCGTTTAAGACAGCGCCCGTATGTGATGGTCCCACGGGTGCCCTCGGACGCAGGCGTTGGCTAGAGCCTGCAAAAATAAATATAACATTAATAATAATCTTCTTCACTTTATTCATAAACGATAAATATACTAAAATTTGTACTTCCAGGTAGTGTATAGGCTGGTAATCTCAGCAACCCCAGCACTCGATACTTTCTGGTAGTGTTATTGGGAGGATCTTGAGACGCGGCCCAAATAGTCATCTCCTTATCTTGAGATAAACTAATCTCGGGCAGAGGGATGGTCGAATCTAACATCTCGGAATCGCCCCTAGCAGTCTACAACTCAGCTATACGGTGGTCCCAGAGCGTCTCAAATCTTTTCTGTAATTTAATATATATGTATATGCGAGTTAATTAAATCATCATATTAGTTACATAATATTAATAAATAATTATTATTATACCTAGATGTATTACCCGTATAATTAATGTTGCGAGAGAGTCAAACTTCTTTTGAAAAATTTTCATCAAACTTCTTCTATTCATCTCCATCTACAGGGCGAGTCAGCTGACCAGGCACGACGTCCCTTATTTTATGCCAACTCATATGTTTAGTAGTGTGCGATGACATGAATAGACGATGCAACCTCGACGTAATAGGAAAGTACCATAAGATCTTCTTAGGCACATACTTCTCTTTCCCCTCATGTTTTGTCGTCTTGTATCGAGGCAAGTTATAAATATCACACTGCACCTTATCTATGTCATCCCCATATTATAACATACAATCTTTCTCAAAAACATCCATCTTCTCATACCCGAGATTCAACCCATTTACGATCTTCTTCACTTCATATTAATTTGCGGGCAGAGTATGATCCCTAGGTAAGAACTCGCTGATAATAGCAAGCAAATCATTAAAACTTCTCTCACTGCAGTCATGCTCATTCTTGAAGTGTAAGAGCTTCATCACTGTTGTATTCTGGTCTGCTTATCATTTCTAGGATACAATGTGATAGACTCCGCGGCACGTTTGCATGAGGTGGTCGTCTCCCGAATCATTTTTAGCACAGTTCATAGTATGGAACTCTCTCGACACCTAAACCCAATATCTATATGGAGACGAGAACCTTGGTACAATCGATCAAGCAATGAAATCTGCGTTGAATGGAACACCAATAACGCCTAAACCCCGTGTTTATATTGAAATAGGAACCTCAACACAATCAACGATTGATGCGGTAGAAGACACCACACACAACTATGAATTATTGTATGATAAGTCAAAATTAAATCTCAAAGAATAAACTAAGAAATTACTTAGGAATTTTTCAAAGAAATAAAAGTATAGAATAATTCTCACAAGTAAATAAATCTAAATAATTGTGATAGTTAAATACACATTCTATCTTCTTCTCCCATTATAGATATGCCTCTGGATCACTCCCCACTTGGAAAGCTGGGATTTTCATCTTAATACTATTAACGTTATCATCTACCCTATTCTAAAATTTCCTTTCTCTAGGACTTCTTGGCCTTTGGTGTAGAAAACCAGATTCATGATCTTCTTCCTCACTGAATTCCCCCTCGAAGTAATTTTAATCCGTTTTAATTTCCCGTTAATGTGTTCTCCCCTTTTGTTGTGTTCCATAAGGTTTTTAGGATGATCCTCCTCGGGACTCACTGATCTGATCAAGTCGTTCATTCATTATCTCCCACCTTCGATTCCACTCCTTATTCATGGCTTCTAACATAAACTTCATGTCAAAAGTTGTGGAAGACTGCTCTACAAAAACTCCTTTATCCTTGGAATTAGACATATTTTTTGCAAAATAAGGGTTATTAGAATACAATTTCCTCACCACTCCCTTACGTGTTTCGCTCGAATCAATGATTTTGCTTGTGTATGCACTCATAATTTGGCTTTTACCCTTAATTATTCTCACTACTAAGCCTCTTACCTCTAGATATTCTCTCTAATAGGTTCTTCTTGAACTCACCTAGCAAAATTCTCAGTTTTACTAATCAATTCAAAAATAACTTATCACGAAATAAAATATAGATGGTATGACTCTCAATGATAACACACAATTAACAAAAACTTAAAATTCAAAAATTTTCTGTACTTTTTTTTGAACAATCTCAAATAGAAATTTAAAGGATAAGTAACTTGCTAGAAGACTCAGCTTTGATACTAAATGATAGAACTCCACGGCACACTTGCGTGAGGTGGTCTTTGTGACAACCTAAAAATTTATATGATTTTTAATGATTGAAATAAAGGTTAGAAAAATAAAACCTAGATAGGAATTTGAGGATTTATTTAAAAATTTTAAGAAGAACCTATATGGTTTACTAATTAAAAGAGAATAGAGTATATATGGGTTACAAAATTTTAGAAACCCTAGAAATGAATTTATATGTACTTGAAGGAATATTAAGGATAAGGTATTACGATACCTATAAAGTTTGGTGACCTAATATATAAATTAGGTATTTGAATTAAATAACCTTAAGGGTTATCTTTATTTAATTGTCCTAATATTTTAACTATATACTAGTGACCTAATCTAAGAGATTTATGAAATATGTCTCAATCTATTAGATTATCTTGTATGATTATGTGAGTGTTTATAACTTATTAAGCCAATTAGAGCTATTAAGTTAATACACTAGTGGAATATATTTTTTGACTTATGTGGATTATGTACGTGATTAAATAAATATACATTATATAACGTGTATACATTTATTTTGTATATAAAGAAAATTAAGAATTAAAAAATGTAACCTAATACATATATTAGGTAAGGTAATTAAATAACCTAAGGGATTATAATATGAGAGAATGCTAGTATTTAAAAATATATACTAACCCTAAGAGATTTATTTTATACATCTCAATTAATTAATTTTATAACCTAAGTAAAGTAAGTCTAATTGGGTTATGAAATTAAAGATACACAAGTAAGAAATTTAATTACAAAAGAGGGGAAAGGAAACCCTAATTAAATAATTATGATAAGATAAATTAAAGTATTGGAACCATAGTGATTTACATGGCCCAAAATAATTAAATGAAAGCCCAAAAGAATTTATTTAAAAGCCCAATTGAGTGAGTACTTATTGGACATTAAGTAAGCTAAATGGAGGATAAAAGAAAACAAAACTTGGGCCCAAAAGGCCCATATATTTAGTCCACTTAAGGAAGAGAGGAAGGAGAGTGAATGTAATGATGACTTTTTACTAACTCTCACCAGAAGATAATTGTGGTTTCATAGAAAAATATGCCAAACTTTCAACAAATGTTTCATGCTAAATTTCTCCATTTATATCAAAATTAAACCAATATCCACCACATAATAATTATTCACAATTAATATTATAAACTCACAATATTGACAACCCGATCATTCCAAGGAAAGAGTGGGCTTTCCGATAAGGATTTATCCTTATTGGCACACAATTATATAACCTAACCCCTTTTCTCGACAGAAATTTTTAGACATTGCCAATAATGCTAACTAATAATATCATTCAAATAATATAAGTTACTGTGTCGTATTAATAATATAAAAGATTGTGCAGTTGTTACTGTAACAATTATTGAATCAATAATATGAGATAATATGCAATATCTACTATGACAATTATTAAATGAGTGACTTTTTACGTAAGAATCAATAATCAGAAATACTGTGCAATAATGTGTGTTAATGTACAATACCGCATATTACTGTACTTTTATCATTTGGTATTTCAACAGTTAAAGGTAAAAGTTCTGCTGTTAATTTTGTTAAAAATTATTTTTGTCGTTTTCTATATCCGATAATTATTTCGTAGTGGGGTCCACCAATGATTGGTTATTTCTGCATCGACGTACGAATATTTTCCAATAAAATGAATATTTTTCGACAACTATTTACTTTGTATAATTTGCACATATCATCCATATCTATCACATTTATCAAATCAATACCTTATTATTTAAAATAATATATAGAGAAAATTAAATCATATTCATAAAAAGTTGGGGTCTTACAACCTCCCTTCCTTATGAAATTTAGTCCTCGAAATTGATGTACGTATACCTGGTATTTCGAAGAGGTGAGGATACCTTGCCGTCATTTCATATTCTAACTATCAGGTCATTTCCTCAATATCATGGTTTCTCCATAAAACTTTGACTTGAGGTATAACCTTTGAGCGTAGAATATGTTTCTTCTTATCCAATATCTTGACAGGTACCTCCTCATACGTTAAATCCTCTGCTATCTTGTCTGATTCTAATTCAATAATGTGGTGCAGGTCTTTCATATATTTACGAAGCATAGATATATGGAAAACGTTATGAACACGAGACATGCTTGGCGGTAAGGCGAGTCTATAAGCCACAGTTCCTACTCGGTCGATGATTTTAAATGGACTAATAAATCGAGGGTTGAGCTTTCCTCTCTTTTCGAATCTCGTAAATCCTTTCCATAGAGCAACACGTACCAATACATGGTCTCCGACATTGAATTCCACGTCTATTTCGATGAAGATCAGCGTAACTCTTTTGTCGATCTAGTGTTGTTTGTATACGTTACTGGATCATTTGAATCTTTTTCGTAGTCATGTGTACCAATTCTGGTCCAAAAAATGTTGCTTCACCCACCTCATCCCAACATACTGCAGAATGACACTTTCGTCCATACAATGCCTCAAATGGAGCCATACCTGTACTTTCTTGATAACTGTTGTTGTAGGAGAATTCCACCTATGGTAAGTACTTGTCCCAACTTCCTTTGAAGTCTAGTACACAGAGTCTCAATAAATCTTCGAGAGTTTGAATAGTTCTTTCCGTTGTCAGTGTTGAATCTCATCTTCTTAAAGCTGTTTACACTTGATTCATTTCTTCTAATATTCGAGCCAGGATTACCACAAAGTGGTTACCATTTCTAGCGTAATAATTCCCTCCTCGCTGGTTTTCATTATTCCGTTGATTATTGCCACTGATACGATTGTTATCGTGTTGTCGATTGTTGTCACTTGGTTACAATGTTTTCTTTCTCTCGTTCCACCAATCAAGCCCTATCCACGATATCTAAATATAAACGAAGTTTATGAGATATAAGATGTTGACGAATCTCAAATTTCAAACCTCGTAAGAACATACGGGTTATGTCTTCTTCATTATCCACCAAGTGGGGCGCAAATCGGGATAGCTCAAAAAATTTGGCCTCGTATTATGAGACAGTCATATTATTATGTTCCAAATTAATAAATTCCACTTCCTTAATATAGCGAATGCTTTTCAAAAAATAATTTTCCTGAAAGAGCTCTTGAAACTCTACCCAAGACATTGCAGGTGCTGCATGATGTGTACACTTCACAGACTCCCACCAGTGGTCTGCCTCCCCTCATAACATGAAGGTAGCAAAAGAAACCGCAACATAGTACATCAAATATCTTTGTCATTTGTTTGAGCCACGTCTCCGCCTTGAGTGGTTCCGGCTTTCCGAGAAATTCAGGTGGTCCTAACTCCTTGAACTGCTTGGCAGTGACCATTTGTGAGTTACTCACGTTTCCACCGATATTATTAGCAGTAGTTCCTCTCGCCTGGTTTTAAAAATCGCATAAAGTTTCAAAAAAACTCATCATTCATCATGTTGTTAATATCATGATTTTTTGAGTTTGCAGCAGTATGATTTGTAGCTTCCTGATTCTCAGCCACAATTGTCTCATAGTCCATTTCTTGATTTTCAGATGTCATTCTGAAATAGGGCCACAAAACAAAGGTTAGTTAAAGAAATTGACAAGTCAAATATTATCCATATATATCGATCGACTTATTAAATAACGAAAAAGTTTAGGTAGGACACACTAGCGAAGGATTTTACTCGTCTCTCCCCTCCTAGTTATAATCCTAGATCTCTACCAGAGATCATATCCCTAAGCTCTGATACCAACTGTGACGTCCTCAAAATAGGTCCACAAAAACCATTTTATATCGCCAAATACATACTACAAAATTCCAATACAAACTTTCCTACTTACTACTAATAACTTGTCGTGCAAAATACGACCACACATAAACTGTGATTTTCAATACAAATATTGTGCCGTATATAATACAATAATATCCACACTCAAATTAAGTTCTCATTATAATTATTGATACACTATTTTACAGAATAGTGAGGACTACTATCTCGGATCATTACTCCACTCTTCGACTAGTCCCGCGACACTCTCATTTCCTGAGAAGAACAATAGAATAAAAAGAAAATGAAGAGCTCAACTAGCCTAATAAAGAATATCATGACTAAGATAAAGAAGAATAAATTATCTTTAGTCTTCAACAATGATAAATCAGATAAAATTTAATGGACAATAAGTTTTAGATCAACAACTGCAGCGGAATAAACAATCCATTAAAAGAGTTAAGTAGATAATGATGCCTACTATCTTGTGCAATTTAAAGGTCCATCATCAATATTTTATCCCTGTAACACCAATCAATAATTATGCAAATCAACATTTTATCTTTGCACTACGGGCCAAAGATATTCATTTGTATCACTAGTGGTCATGATCATGCCAAATAACAGTCCATCTTTGCACTACGGGCCGAAAGAGAACTCTCACCATAAGCCTTTATCTGTAACACCAAAGGTCATGACTATACCAATATATAATTTCTGGTCATAATCATACCAATCAACAGTTCATCTTTGCACTACGGGCCAAAGATAACTTTTCACCATAATTTAAGTTTGAGGATGATGACAAAAGAATGAATAAAAGTGAGATCAATGATAAATATTAAAGATTTATAATTCAATTTATCCAGAGTTCAAGAATGTCCAAATTGTCAACATGATGATAAAAACATGGATTCAAATTCAAGAATTAGATTCATAAAAGATAATTTGGACATGAAAAAGAAACTAAATTCCGTTGTGAATAGTACTCCGGCATGAATAGTACCCCAGATAAATAGTACTCCGGTATAAATAGTACCCCGGATGAATAGTACTCTGGTATGAATAGTAACTGGATGAATAGTACCCCGACATGAAATGATTAAAATTTAATAATAAAAAATCAGACAAATATTTTACTGAAATGATATTAGATAAAACGCAAACCTCAAGGAATTTTAAACCATTTCTTGAATTATAGAAGCAATATTTATCATAGTAAATTTAAATTTAGGAGTATGAAATGAAATAATATCACTTACATAATATGGAGTATGAAAGAATATGATATCCCTTACGAGTATTGAAAGAAAATAATATTCTTTACCTTAGTAGAAAACTAGATCTGACTGGTATAACGGATATTATCCTGAAAAAATCTTGCACTATAAACTACACTCAAAGTATCCTTATACTAGAAAGAAATAATCACAATATTATAGTAAAAATACTTGTGTTTTTGGTGGCTTTTGGATGAAGGGCTACCTCTCCTTTTATAATGAAACTCGGAGGAAAAAAATAAACAAACATGCCTAACTTTTCTCTGCCTAACCTTCTCTTTCTCTGCCTAACTGTTGGGTATTTTCTATACGCGCTACACGTAAGTATACGTGGTCAACAAGTAATATAATGATAAGATTAAGTATCGTACCTACAAAGACAATAATTCCAATTTACTCAAACAAGTACCAATTTTATATTATTTCAGCTTTATTAAACTAATGATTAAAAGGTGATTTTTATAAATATCTACTACTTAGACCAAATTAATACTAACTCGAGATTTTAACAAGTTTTGGAGAATTAAGCCTACAACTTCACTTATTGTTTCACTTCAGATAATATACTTTCTTTCAGTTTATATCAATTATTCCAGATTATTAATCAAGAACACTAAACAGATAAAACCATCTCTCGATGCATTATACCCATACTCACTCAAATCCACAATTGATAGAATTAGGCGAGACACCTTAATTAACTAACTCGCTATATCTCTATGTGAATTATAATTGAATAAGGTTTAATATTAAGTTCTTATCAGATTACATATGATGCATAGATATTTCTATCATATACATGAATTATGAATCCCAACTACAACAGAAATCACAAATATATGTCACTATGGCTAGTTCAGATCCCATATGTCATCTCTCGAATTCATATGTGATAACAGATAATTGGTGATCAAGAAATTATATAAATTCATGCACAAACCATAGCAAATAACCTGGAAATATTATTTTAAACTAACTGGAAGCAAATTCAATCCATCGTTACATAATAAGATCCGTTATAGGCTTAAATAAGAATTTAGTTCATCATAAACGAATAAAATCCAACAATCCACAGAGTATTAATCATTCTGAATACAAAGTAAATATGAAGAAAGAAGGAATAGAACATGAAAATTCGTCGTTACTCGTCTCCATGTTCGCTTTGCGTTCGTCGGGTTAAGCTCCGCATCAATCTTCCTCTGCTATCCAATTCACAAGCTAGGGCTCCAAATTGTCTAAATGTCTATATTATGAGCCCCTGCAGCCATATATATGCTTTACTCACGAGCAGCAACTTCTCCTGGAATCCTAGTCGAAATAGGTTAACAAAAGCCAACCTGCCGCAAACTCGCCTCAGTGCGCTTTTAACCCTTGGAGGCACGCCCGGGCGCATCTCCGCCCCGAAGAATATTAAGCCTAGGAAATACGCCCCGGCGCAGATTGGAGAGATCCAACCCATTTTTTCTTGTAAGCTTCTATTCCTCCGTTCCTTCGCCCACTCAGTCCCTGCACACAAAACCCACACACATGCATGAAAAGAACCTAAAACATACTCAAAGTAGCGATATCCTAGGTTTAAATGATACCGATTCGTAGGTATGAAACCTACTTATCAAATACCCCCAAACTTAAGATTTCGTGTGTCCTCAAGTGAAAACAATAATAAACTGAAAATAACAAACAATGTATCTATATGTATGTATATGCATGACCTACTCCCTACATGCCTACGAATCTAGCAATAGATCAACATGTTATTCAACACAAGCCTCAAAGATATCATACGATACTCAACCAATACTGAAAATTCAATGTACAGTTCATCAGTACTCAATCAGTCCATCCAACCCTGTCCTCACTTATGTTGTGCGTGTGTGCTTGTTAACTATTCTAATCACCAACAATTCAAAAACATCATATACATACTTCTTAGAGGGAAAATTTTAGTTCTACCTCAAATATTCTGCATTCATGACAAAATTGGTTAAACATAGTAATTACCGAGTTCGGGGATTTCATATAAGGCTTATTTTTCTTATTTTTCATTCACGGGTGCGTTTACGCTCCATCCCGTGTTCACAATCGACCTTGCAATGTCTACATCTATTAGGCTTTTTAATGTTACCCGTTTATTGAACTTTTGATCAACGACTCCCAAACCAAACGATTTTAGGGCGCTAGGTGTAAAAACACCCCAAGGGCTTACTTATTCAAGTAACAAAGGCCACAGATACAAACTAGTCCGTTTGTTTATTCTTTTTCTTTATTTCTTTCTTTTTTCCTGCTTTATTTCTCTCTTTTTTATTTCTTTCACCCCACTGACTCCCCCAAAGTCAAGTTATTACTTACTTTTAAGCCTTTAATGTCAATCTAGCAGTATCATCAAATTTTAACTAAAATTTTCCCACTAGAAACAAGTTGTGACCCCTTGAACTGAGTTGATTAGACAGTTAAGCTCTAACGTGTGAACCAGTTACACAAGTTTCGGACAGATTCGGACTTTCATCTTGATTAACATCAGAACTCATCATTAATCTTCACATTTGTTCAAGTTAACAAGCAATACCACTCCTATCATTGGCCGAGCTAAATACATGTCAATCCATTGCTTAAACTCATGCAACCTATATGCCTAAATGCAACAATGTATTTTTGTGATTTTTCTTAATTTTCTTAATTTTTTTTCTATGTACCATATAGTTAATGTAAATGTAAGAAATAACAATATGCTCTATTCTAAAGTGGAATTAACTTCCATGCAAAATGACATGAACAAAAAAATAACTAACATGAAAACTAACTGACTAAATGACTAAACTACCCCTAAACTTAAATAATTCAATGTCCTCATTGGATATATCAATAAAAGTTCGAGGACTTCCCTGAGCGATCAAGCGTCATGTTCGACCGGTGGATCCTCGGTAGGTGGGTCATCAACCGGGTCCTCAACGAGCTGTGGGGGGAAAAAACTGGTAAGGGTTGTGGAACTGGAAACTGGAAGTCTTTGTCGGTAGTGTTCAATCGGGCAAAAGCAGCTGCTAACGAAGCGTTGAATTCATTCTGGGATGGCAAATATGTGGTCTTGCCTGGCAGCTAACCCTTGAAACCTCTGATCAACATACTGCTGCATATTTCAGAACTGGAAATTAAAAGTTGCCTTTGATCGGGACGAGGTTAACGTCCCAGCTTGATCATCTTCTTGCTCTTCGTCTGCGACAAAATCTTCATCCTGTTCGTCGGCCTCCTCATCCTCCTCATCATCAGAAAATACAAACCCAAGGCCACGTGGGTGCGACTGCCCGCCCTTCCAACATTCATACCGCTGAATCAGATTCGGATCTAGGCAAAATAGCGGCTGCTGGATAGGCTCTGTAGTACTCCATTGTACCTCTGCCGGGCATATAATGCACATATAAGTGACAGATAAGGCAAACCTCCCTAGACCGATCCCCGCAGATTTCAGCGGATATTGTTGTGAATGAGGCGGCCCACGTCGATGGAGCGGTCTTTACATATGGTGTATAGCAAAACCGCCCTATCCTTCGTGACACCGCTCGTGTGTGTGCTGGGCAGCAGTTTGGCACACAAAAACGCATGCCAAATTTTTCCATACAGACTGAGGTGGTTACTTTGAAAATGAGACCCATTTGACGCCCATGTAGCGTCTGGCTTACACAATTCTGTCAAAATTTGCTCATAGTTGGCGCCGCTTTCCTTGAGGGCTGAATACGAACAAGTTATCTGTGGCAGATTGTAGTAGTCGTTGATCTCCTGCACAGTAAACGGGACCATTTTTCCCCTCACGAAAGAGAAGAACGGTGATTTATCAGGCGCATTGGCTTAAAATTCTTTGACCACTGCCACTACAGCGGCGTCCGGATGTGCCATGAGCGTTTCCCTTCTCCTGTCGTGAATCTGATTAAAAATTTTCCCATTGAACTCATCGGGAGCCAAACCACGCTCTGGTATTAAGGATTTGCCAAATAAATATTTGTATCTGTCCGCCGCCTCAGCGTTCAATAATTTTCGTCTGTAGAATTGTCGCGAGGCGGTGGACGAACTTTCCCCACGTTGTCTTTTATGTTGCCTGGATGTCATTGTTTCGCTGGTATGCCTCTAACTTGTAATAAGATGATGAATTTGTTGTTGAGACCTGTTTTCGAACACTTTGTGTGCACACTGGTAGGGCTTGAGTATCTTACTCCCAAACTTGAACTGCTATGCCCAATTTGTAGATTTCCAAGGCCTAATGAAGAGACTTGAAATACAATTGTCAAAATTCCCACAATTTGATGTTACTTGTAAGTCTCTGTCGAAAATTGAGAATTGTGGTGTTGTTGTGAAGAACTTCCCCCTTTTCTTTGAACCTTGGATGAGAGTGAACCCTAGATAGTGGAGAGATAGATGTGGTTAAGAACTTGAAGGTGAACTTGAGGATTTATTGGTAAGGTG
Source organism: Panax stipuleanatus (assembly GCA_020205555.1). Lineage (NCBI taxonomy): Eukaryota > Viridiplantae > Streptophyta > Magnoliopsida > Apiales > Araliaceae > Panax > Panax stipuleanatus. The sequence goes on along the minus strand of CM035123.1, from coordinate 92,565,134 downwards.
TTTGGTCAATATTGTGTATGCCTCTTTGGTTTTGGATGATAAAATCATGTATACTTATGTTTGCATTAGGATTGTAACTGCCGAATGCTGCCTTTTTAAAACTGGAAAAAGGGACACGCGCCGGGGCGCAGCCAGTTTGTACTGAAAAGCGCGTCGGGGCACATTTGGCCAGAGGGGTTCTCGTCGGGGCGTATTTTTTCTTCATAAATCTGCGCCAGGGCGCAGTTTGGCTGAGAGGTACGCGCCGGGGCGCGTTTTTGTGCCTTGAAAATGCGTCGTGGCATAGTCTGATTTTCTGCAGCTTTTTGGTTCTTTATTTGGAAGTTCCTTTTGCATCACCTTTTATCTCCTTATCCTTTCAATTTCCATCCTATAATCAAAACATAAGCATCATTAGTATCGATTTTGCCTTGACTATTAAATATTATTCCTACTCTACCGCTCGTCCTACTCTACTGCTACTGTACTTAATCAAAACAACGAACTTTCAAAATTTAAAAATAAACGAATGGTTGGGTTGCCTCCCATCAAGCGCTTGGTTTATAGTCTTTCAGCCTGACTACTCCCTGTTTTAAACTGGATCGGCGAGGTCAATTGAGGTTGCTTGGCGATCGAGATCACCCCCAGTAGTGCTTTAACCGTTGACCATTGACTTTGAATGATTCGGTCGAATCCCTGCTGTATACTTCAACGGCGCCATGTGGAAACACTGTCTTGATTGTAAAAGGGCCTGACCACCTGGATTTTAATTTTTCCGAAAACAATTTCAACCGAGAGTTGAATAGCAGTACTGACTGGCCCAGTTCAAACTTTCTGTCCATTATCTTTTGATCGTGCCATTTCTTGACCTTTTTTTGTATAACTTTGAATTCTCGTAAGCTTGCAGGCGGAATTCATCTAACTCATTAATTTGTAGCAATCTTCTCTCCACTACTGCTGATAAATCGAAGTCCAATTTCTTGATGGCCCAATATGCTTTATGTTCGAGTTCCACTGGAAGTTGACATGCCTTCCCGTAAACAAACTGATATGGAGATATGCCTATCGGGGTCTTATACGCGGTTCGATACGCCCAAAGAGCGTCGTCTAGTTTCAACGACCAGTCTTTCCAATTTGGGTTGACGACCTTTTCCAAGATTCTCTTCACCTCTCAGTTAGATATTTCAGCTTGGCCACTTGTCTGGGGGTGATAGGTTGTGGCTATTCGGTGGTTGACCCCATACTTCGTCAAGAGAACGGTGAAGTATTTATTACAGAAATGGCTCCCTTCATCATTGATGATTGCTCTTGGGGTACCAAAACGAGTGAAGATATTCTTCTATAAGAATTTTAAAACCACCTTCGCATCATTCATCGGGAGTGCAACTACCTTCACCCACTTCGATACATAGTCTATTGTTAATAGATTGTATACATTGCTGAATGAAGACAGAAATGGTCCCATGAAGTCGATTCCCCATACATCAAAAATCTTGACTTCCAAAATCATGTTTAGGGGCATCTCGTTACGCTTCGAAATATTTCCCACTGTTTGACATCTATCACAGTTTTTCACGCACTGGTGTGCGTCTTTGAACAGTGTAGGCTAATAGAAACCTACTTGGAGGACTTTTGCGGTCGTTCTCTCACTCCCATAGTGTCCCCCGTATAATGAGGCGTGACATGCCTGCAAGATGCTCTCAACTTCACTTTTCGGTACACATCGCCTGATCATTTTGTCAGCACACTATCGAAACAAATACGGTTTATCCCACATATACCACTTCTCGTCATGTAAGAATTTCTTCTTTTGTTGGCGTGTCAAATCTGGTGGGAGAATATTACTTACCAACTAATTCGTAAAATCCGCATACCATGGGAACTCACCGTGGATTAGAAATAACTGTTCATCTGGAAAAGATTTGTTGATCACTATCTTTTCTGTCTCGTCCTGATTCGGATTTTCTAGCCTTGAAAGATGGTCAGCCACCTGATTCTCTGTCCCCTTCCTATCCTTAATTTCTAAATCAAACTCTTGGAGGAGCAAAACCCAGCGAATAAGTCTTGGCTTCGCGTCTTTCTTTTCAACTAGATATCGGATGGTCGAGTGATCTGTGTAAACCATCACCTTTGTCCCCACCAAGTACGAGCGAAATTTATCAAAGGCGTACACAACTGCAAGTAATTCCTTTTCAGTGGTTATGTAGTTTAACTGTGCATCAGTCAGTGTCTTTCTCGCATAATAGATGGCATAAAATATTTTCTCCCGTCGTTGTCTAAGCACTGCTCCTACTGCATAGTCACTGGCATCACACATGAGCTCGAACGTCATTGTCCAATCTGGTGCGATGATCACTGGGGTTGTGGTTAAATTCTTCTTTAATTGCTCAAACGCCGCTATACAGTCTTCATCAAACTTGAACGACACGTCCTTTTCCAAGAGACTGCATAGTGGCTTTGTGATTTTTGAGAAGTCTTTAATGAATCAGCGGTAGAATCCAACATGACCAAGAAAGCTCCGAATACCCTTTACTGAAGTCGGCGGTGGCAGATTTTTAATTGTCTCTAACTTAGCCCGGTCGACTTCCAAACCTTTTCCAGAAACTTTATGTCTAAGTATTATCCCCTCTTGGACCATAAAATAGCATTTTTCCCAGTTGAGCACCAGATTCGTCTCAACACATCTTTTCAGTACCAGGACTAGATTTTCAAGGCACCTGTCAAAAGATTCCCCAAAGAATGAAAAGTCATCCACAAATACCTCGACACTTCGCTCCACCATATCTGAGAAGATAGCCATCATGCATCGCTGAAAAGTTGTCGGTGCGTTACACAGGCCGAATGATATCCTTCTAAAGGCAAAGGTGCCATAAGGGCATGTGAACCTCATTTTCTCTTGATCCTCTAGTGCGATGACGATCTGGTTGTATCCGTAATAACCATCTAACAAGCAGTAGTACTCATGTCCAACTAATCTGTCCAACATCTGATCAATGAAAGGCAAGGGGAAATGGTCCTTCCTAGTCGCCTTATTCAGCTTCCTGTAATCCATGCAAACCCTCCATCCAGTCACTGTCCTTGTCGGTATTAATTCATTATTTTCATTCCTTACTACTATCATACCACCTTTCTTCGGAACACATTGAACTGGGCTCACCCATGCACTGTCTGAAATGGGGTAGATAATTCCAGCATCCAGACATTTCAAGATCTCCTTCTTCACTACCTCTTTTATGATTGGGTTAAGCCTCCTTTGTTGTTCCACTATTGGCTTGCCATCCTCCTCCATCAGAATCTTGTGCATACAGAATAACGAGCTGATTCCTTTGATGTTGGTGATAGTCCATCCAATAACAGACTTGTATTCCCTTAGAATTCGTAACAGCTTACTTTCCTGCAGTTCGTTAAGTGCAGATGCGATAATAACAGTTAAAGTAGATGAATTACCCAAATACGCATACCTGAGGTAATTGGGTAGGGTTTGAGTTCTAGTGCCGGTGGTTCCTCTAGAGATGGTTTCATCCTTGCTAATGGAGTTCCTGCTGCTTCCAACGACTCAAATGGTAATTTGAACCTGTTTACTCTCGGATCGGCTTCTAACAACTGCAGATATTCTAATAACTCTGGCACATCTCCATCACAGTCTCCCATCAATGTTGCTTCTAACGGGTCGGTACTCAGTATTCGTTGTTGTTCATCACCCACCATTTTATCAATAATGTCCATCCGAAAACACTCCTCATCCTCTTTGGGGTAGTTCATGGCCTTAAACATGTTGAAGGTGACCTCTTGACCTTGCACCCTCATGGTCAACTCTCCTTTCTGAACATCGATGAGAGTCCTACCGGTTGCCAAAAATGATCGCCCAAGGATTATCGGAATAGCCTTATCTTCTTCATAGTCGAGAATGATAAAGTCGGCTGGGAAGATGAATTTATCCACTTTTACCAAAACATCCTCAACAATTCCTCGTGGATAAGTTACTGATCTGTCTGCCAGCTGTAGGGAGATATTTGTGGGTTTAGGAGCCGGTAAACCTAACTGAGTATAAGCTAAAAGTGGCATGAGGTTTATATTGGTGCCTAAATCACATAACACTTGTTGAAGGCCAAACTCCCAATTTTTCATGGGATGGTGAAACTACCCAGATCTTTCAACTTTGGTGGAATTTTCTTTTGCAATATCGCAATACATTCCTCCGTTAGTGCCACAGTTTTGACGTCCTCTAATTTCTTTTTCATTGACAAAATATCTTTCATGAACTTGGCATAACTAGGCATCAGCTCCAATGCCTCCGCAAAACGGATGTTTATGTGTAGCTTTTTGAACACTTCTAGGAACTTGGTAAATTGTTTTTCCAATTTCGGTTTTCTAATCCGTTGTTAAAATGGTGGTGGTGGGTAGACTATTGGTGTAACCATTTGTTCATTTTTCGCAGATTTTTCTCCTACTTTTTCCTCCATTGTTTCTTCCACACTTGTTTTAACCTGTTTATCCATTGTCGGCTTCTCTAACTCCTGATCGGCTAGCTGTTTCCCACTTCGCAGTGTGACAACTTGACATTGCTCATGACCTCCCTTTGGGTTCTTCTCTGTGTCACTTGGCAAGGTTCCTTGGGGTCTATTATTTAACGCACTCGTAATTTGTCCAATCTGAGTTTCTAGATTCTTGATTGCAGCTGCCTGAGTTTTCATTGCCGCTTCATTTCCAGTTATGTATTTTGCCAGTATCTCCTCTAAATCTGTCTTTTTCACTTGATGTGGAGCTACCTGTTGATTTTGATTCTGAAAACCAGGGGGTGTGATGGTCGTGGAGCTTGCTGCTGGTTTTGATTCTGGTTGTTTCTCCAAGAAAAGTTCGGATGGTTCCTTGCTCCATGATTGTATGCATTTTGATATGTATTGGGTGGCCTGTTATAGCTACCCATAAATTGAACTGAAGCTGGATTTATTGCACAATAGTCTGTCGGATGCTCCCCTGCACAAAGCTCGCATATTATCGCTACTTGCTGTGTGTTCCCACTTGACATGGCATCCATCTTCTTTGATAATGCTGCGATTTGTGAGGAAAAAGCTGTGACATAGTCCACTTCCAGAATACCTGCTGTTGTGGGTTGAGTCAATCTCTCAATCGACCACTGTTTGCTGTTTGCAGCTATTGTGCCTATCAAGTTCCTTGCCTCCTCAAATTTCTTTGCCAGAAAAGCTCCACCTGAGGCTGCATCGATGCCAGTCCGTATACGACTCCCCAATCCGTTGTAAAAATTATTCATCTGCATCCAATGCGGGAATCCGTGGTGTGGACATTTTCTCAAAAGCTCCTTGTACCTCTCCCATGCTTCATATAGTGGCTCCCCTTGTAACTGTGCAACTAAAGATATCTCTGTTCTCAACTTATGCGTCTTTGAAGGAAGGAAGAATTTAGCCAAAAATTTCTATGCTAAATCATTCCATGTGGTAATTGACCCCAGTTGTAGGGAATGGAGCCAACCCTTCGCCTTGTTTATGAGTGTGAACAGAAACAATCTCAATTTGATTGCATCGTATGACACTCCGTTGCACTTGAATGTGTCGTAGATTTCTATAAAATTGACGATGTGGTCGTTCGAGTCGTCACTTGGAAGACCCCCAAACTGGCAATTATTCTGCACTATCTGTATTGTACCAGGCTTAATCTCAAAATTATTTGCATTGATCGCCGGCCTGGTGATACTCGATTGAATTTCAGTAATCCTTAGTGTAGCATAATCCTTCAGTGGCTTATCTTCCTGTTCAGCTTCCATGTTTGCGTTGGGTGTTTCAAGTTCTTCTTGAGTTTTCTGTATCCACTTGCTCAACCGCTGAAACCGCTTGTCGATGTCGTCCTCGTAAGGCAACTCTGGTTTCTGTGATCGTGCATGTACCACTCGAGCTTACCTGAAATAACCAATCAAACAAAATTAAGAATATATATATATATATATATATATATATATGTCTAACTAAAACTGATCTAATTAAACTAATATTGTAAGTAATAAATGCAATTACTGTCCCCGGCAACGACACCAAAAACTTGTTGGGTATTTTCTATACGCGCTACACGCAAGTATACGTGGTCAACAAGTAATATAATGATAAGATTAAGTATCGTACCCATAGAGACAATAATTCCAATTTACTCAAACAAGTACCAATTTTATATTATTTCAACTTTATTAAACTAATGATTAAAAGGTGATTTTTATAAATATCTACTACTTAAACCAAATTAATACTAACTCGAGATTTTAACAAGTTTTGGAGAATTAAGCCTACAACTTCACTTATTATTTCACTTCAGATAATATACTTTCTTTCATTTTATATAAATTATTTCAGATTATTAATCAAAACACTAAAGCAGATAAAACCATCTCTCGATGCATTATACCCATACTCACTCAAATCCACAACTGATAGAATTAGGCGAGACACCTTAATTAACTAACTCACTATATCTCTATGTGAATTATAATTAAATAAGGTTTAATATCAAGTTCTTATCATATTACATATGATACATAGATATCTCTATCCTATACATGAATTATGAATCCCAACTATAGCAGAAATCACAAACATATGTCACTATGGCTAGTTCCAATCCCATATGTCATATCTCGAATTCATATTTGATAACAGATAATTGGTGATCAAGTAATTATATAAATTCACTCACAAACCATAGCAAATAACCTAAAAATAATATTCATAAACTAACTGGAAGCAAATTCAATCCGTCGTTACATAATAAGATCCGTTATAGGCTTAAATAAGAATTTAGTTCATCATAAACGAATAAAATCCAAAAATCCACAAGGTATTAATTATTCTAAATACAAAGTAAACATGAAGAGAGAAGGAATAGAATATGAAAAGCCGTTGTTACTCGCCTCCACGTTCGCTTTGCGTTCGTCGAGTTAAGCTCCGCTTCAATCCTCTTTCGTTGTCCAATTCTCAAGCTAGGGCTCCAAATTGTCTAAATGTCTATATTATGAGCCCCTGCAGCCATATATATGCTTTACTCACGAGCAACAACTTCTCCCGAAATCCTAGTCGAAATAGTATAACAAAAGCCAACCTGTCGCAAACTCGCCCCAACGCGCTTTTAACCCTTGAAGGCCCGCCCGGCGCTTCTGCGCCCCGGCGAATAGTAAGCCTAGGAAATGCGCCCCGGTACAGATTGCAGAGATCCAGCCCATTTTTTCTTGTAAGATTCTATTCCTCCATTCCTTCGCCCACTCAGTCCCTGCACATAAAACCCACACACATGCATGAAAAGAACCTAAAACATACTCAAAGTAGCGATCTCCTAGGTTTAAATGATACCGATTCATAGGTATGAAACCTACTTATCACAAACTTTATTTCTTTTTTTTATTGGTTGAGGGCCCACAATTTGGAAATAAAAGGATTACAGGAGAACTTTCAAGCCACCACTTTGGACAAAAGAAAAAGAATGTGCAGGAAAGAAGTGCACGGAAGGTTTTTGAAAAAGGAATTCATAATCAAAATGCTAACCTTCACTCCACTTTTATTCACATGCTAGAAATTATATATTATTATAATAAAATTAACATTTAAATTATAAAATTATACTATTATATTATCACATTATACTATTATAATGTAATATTATAATAATATATTTGAATGAATATTTTCTCAGAGAAGATAATTGTGGTTTCATAGAAAAATATGCCAAACTTTCAACAAATGTTTCATGCTAAATTTCTCCATTTATATCAAAATTGAACCAATATCCACCACATAATAATTATTCACAATTAATATTATAAGTTCACAATATTGACAACCAGATCATTCTCAGGAAAGAGGGGGCTTTCTGATAAAGATTTATCCTTATTGGCGCACAATTATATAATCTAACCCTTTTTCTCGACAGAACTTTCTAGACATTTCCAATAATGCTAACTAATAATATCATTTAAATAATATAAGTTACTGTGTCGTATTAATAATATAAAATATTGTGCAGATGTTACTGTAACAATTATTGAATCAATAATATGAGATACTATGCAATATCTACTGTGACAATTATCGAATGAGTGACTTTTTACGTAAGAATCAATAATCAGAGATATTGTGCAATACTGTGTGTTACTGTGCAGTATCGCGTATTACTGTACCTTTATCACTAGTTATTTCAACAGTTAACGGTAAAGTTTTGCCGCTAATTTTGTTTAAAATTATTTTTGTCGTTTTCTATATCCGATAGTTATTTCGTAGTGGGGCCCACCAATGATTGGTTATTTTTGCGCCGGCGTACGAATATTCCCCGATAAAACGAATATTTTTCGATAACTATTTACTTTGTATAATTTGCACATATCACCCATATCTATCACATTTATCAAATCAACACTTTACTATTTAAAATAATACATAGGGAAAATTAAATCTTATTCATAAAAAGTTGGGGTCTTACAACCTCCCCTCCTTATGAAATTTCATCCTCGAAATTGATGTACGTACCTGGAATTTCGAAAAGGTGAGGATACCTTTCCATCATTTCAGATTCTAACTTCCAGGTCATTTCCTCAATATCATAGTTTCTCCATAAAACTTTGACTTGAGGTATAACCTTTGAGCGTAGAATCTGTTCCTTCTTAACCAAGATCTTGACAGGTACCTCCTCAGACGTTAAATCCTCTGCTATCTGGTCTAGTTCTAATTCAATAATGTTGTTCTGGTCTTTCACATATTTACGAAGCATAGATATGTGAAAAACGTTATGAACACGAGACATGCTTGGCGGTAAGGCGAGTCTATAGGCCATAGTTTCTACTTGGTCGAGGATTTCAAATAGACCAATAAATTGAGGGTTGAGATTTTCTCTCTTTTTGAATCTCGTGACTCCTTTCCATGGAGCAACATGTAACAATACATGGTCTTCGCCATTGAATTCCACGTCCCTTCGATGAAGATCAACGTAACTCTTTTCTCGATCTTGTGTTATTTGTATACGTTACCGAATCATTTGAATATTTTTCGTAGTCATGCGTACCAATTCTGGTCCTAACAATGTTGCTTCACCCACCTCATCTCAACATACTGCAGAATGACATTTTCATCCACGCAACGTCTCAAATGGAGCCATGCCTATACTTTCTTGATAACTGTTGTTGTAGGAGAATTCCACCAATGGTAAGTACTTGTCCCAACTTCCTTTGAAGTCTAGTACACAAAGTCTCAATAAATATTAGAGATTTTGAATAGTCCTTTCTGTTGTCATTGTTTAATCTCTTCTTCTTAAAGATGTTTCCACTTGATTCACTTCTTCTATTATCCAGGCCAGGATTACCACTGAAGTGGTTACCATTTCTGGCGTGATAATTCCCTCCTCGCTGGTTTTCATTTTTCCATTGATTATTGCCACTGGTACGATTGTTATCGTGTTGTCGATTGTTGTCTCTTGGTTGCAATGTTTCTTTCTCCTGTTCCACCAATTGAGCCCTATCCACGATATCTGGATATAAAAAAAGTTTGTGAGATATAAGATATTAACGAATCTCAAATTTTAAACCTCGTAAGAACATTGGGGTCATGCGTTCTTCATTATCCACTAGTGGGGCGCAAATCTAGATAGCTCGGCAAATTTGGCCTCGTATTGTGAGACAGTCATATTATTCTGTTCCAAATTAATAAATTCCACTTCCTTCATATAGCGAATATTTTTCAAAAAATACTTTTCATTAAAGAACTCTTGAAAATCTACCCAAGACATTGCAGGTGCTGAATGATGTGTACGCTTCACAGACTCCCACCAGTGGTCTGCCTCCCCTTGTAACATGAAGGTAACAAAGGGAACCTTTTTATTGTCAGCGCAACACAGTACATCGAATATCTTCGTCATTTATTTGAGCCACGTCTCCGCCTTGAGTGGTTCTGGCTTTCCGAGAAATTCAGGTGGTCCTAACTCCTTGAACTGCTTGGTAGTGACCATTCGTGAGTTACCCACATTTCCACCGGTATTATTAGCAGCAGCACCTCTCGCCTGGTTCTGCAAAAATCGCATAAAGTTTCGAAAAAACTCATCAGTTCATCATGTTGCTAGCATCATGATTTTCTGAGTTTGCAGCAGTATGATTTTTAGCTTCTTGATTCTCAGCCACAATTGTCTCATAGTTCATTTCATGATTTTCAGATGTCATTCTGAAATACGGCCACAAAACAAAGGTTAGTTAAAGAAATTGACATGTCACATATTATCCCTATATATCGACCGACTTATTAAATAACGAAAAAGCTTAGGTATGACACACTAGCGAAGAATTTTACTCGTCTCTCCCCTCCTAGTTCTAATCCCAGATCTCTACCAGAGATCATATCCCTAAGCTTTGATACCAACTGTGACGCCCCCAACATAGGTCCACACAACCCATTTTGAGTCGCCAAATACATACTACAAAATTTAAATACAAACTTTCCTACTTACTACTAATAACTTGTCGTACAAAATACGACCACACATAAACTGTGAGTTTCAATACAAATATTAGTGCCGTATATAATACGACAATATCCACACTCAAATTAAGTCCTCATTACAATTATTGACACACTATTTTACATAATAGTGAGGAATACTATCTCAGATCATTACTCTATTTCCCGACTAGTCCCAACGACACTCTCATTTCTTGTGAAGAACAATGGAACAAAAAGAAAAAGGGTGAGCTCAACTAGTCCAGTAAAGAATATCATGACTAAGATAAAGAAGAATAAATTATCTTTAGTCTTCAACAATGATAAATTAGATAAAATATAATGGACAATAAATTTTAGATCAACAACTGCAGCAGAACAAACAATCCATTATAAGAGTTAAGTAGATAATGATGTCTTCTATCTTCTACGATTTAAAGGTTATCATCAATACTTTATCCCTGTAACACCAATCAATAATTATGAAAATCAACATTTTATCTTTGCACTACGGGCCAAAGATATTCATTTGCATCACTAGTGATCATGATCATGCCAAACAACAGTTCATCTTTGCACTACGGGCAAAAGAGAACTCTAACCATAAGCCTTTATATGTAACATCAAATGTCATGATTATACCAATACACAATTCCTGGTCATAATCATAACAATCAACAGTTCATCTTTGCACTATGGGCTAAAGATAACTTTTTATCATAATTTAAGTTTGAGGATGATGACGAAAAAATGAATAAAAATGAGATCAAGAATAAATATTAGATATTTATAATTCAATTTATCTAGAGTCCAAGAATGTCCAAATTGTTAACATGATAAAAATATGTATTCAGATTCAAGAATAAGATTCATAAAAAATAATTTAGACATGGAAAAGAAACTAAATTCTGTCGTGAATAGTAATCTGGCATGAATAGTACCCCAAATAAATAGTACTTCGGTATGAATAGTACCCCAGATGAATAGTACTCTGGTATAAATAGTAACTCGGATGATTAGTACCCCGGCATGAAAAGATTAAAATTTAATAAGAAAATTCAGACAAATATTTCAGTGAAACGATATTAGATAAAACGCAAACCTCAAGGAATTTCTAACCATTTCAGGAATTATAGAAGCAATATTTATCATAGTAAGTTTAAATTTAAGAATTTGAAATGAAATAATATCACTTACATAATATGGATTATAAAAGAAAATGATATCCTTTACGAGTATTGAAAGAAAATAATATCATTTATCTTAGTAAAAAACTAGATCTGACTGATATAACAGATATTATCCTAAGAAAATCTTGCAATATAAACTACACTCAAAGTATCCTTATACTAACAATATTATAGTAGAAACACTTGTGTTTTTGGTGTCTTTAGGATGATGGGTTACATCTTCTTTTATAGTGAAACTCGGAGGAAAAAAATAAATAAACATGCCTAACTTTTCTCTGCCTAACCTTCTCTTTCTCTGCCTAACTTTCTTTCTTTATTTTTATTGGTTGAGGGCCCACAATTTGGAAATAAAAGGATTGCAGGAGAACTTTCAAGCCACCACTTTTTTTTTTTAAAAAAAGAATGTGCTGGAGAGAAGTGCACTGAAGGTTTTTAAAAAAGGAATTCAAAATCAAAATGCTAACCTTCACTCCACTTTTATTCATATGCTAGAAATTATATATTATTATAATTATATTACCATTTAGATTATAAAATTATAATATTATATTATCACAATATACTATTATAATATAATATTATAATAATATTTTTGAATGAATATTTTTTTCGGAGAAGATAATTGTGGTTCCATATAAAAATATGCCAAACTTTTAACAAATGTTTCATGCTAAATTTCTCTATTTATATCAAAATTGAACCAATATCCACCACGTAATAATTATTTACAATTAATATTATAAGCTCACAATATTGACAACCAGATCATTCTCAAGAAAGAGGGGCTTTCCTATAAGGATTTATCCTTATTGGCGCGCAATTATATAACCTAACTCATTTCCTCGACTGAACTTTCTAGATATTGCCAATAATGCTAACTAATAATATCATTCAAATAATATAAGTTACTATGTCGTATTAATAATATAAAATATTATACAGATGTTACTGTAACAATTATTGAATCAATAATATGAGATACTATGCAATATCTACTGTGACAATTATTGAATGAGTGACTTCTTACGTAAGAATCAATAATCACAGATACTGTGCAATACTGTGTTTTATTGTGCAATACAGCGTATTACTGTACTTTTATCACTGGGTATTTCAACAGTAACGGGAAAAGTTATGCCGTTAATTTTGTTAAAAATTATTTTTGTCAGTTTTCTATATCTGACATTTATTTCGTTGTGGGGCCCACCAATGATTGGGTATTTCTGCGATGTAGTACAAATATTCCCTGACAAAACGAATATTTTTCGGCAACTATTTACTTTGTATAATTTGCACATATCACCTATAACTATCATATTTTTCAAATCAACACCTTACTATTTAAAATAATATATAGAGAAAATTAAATATTATTCATAAAACTTGGGGTCTTACAGCCGGGGCGGACATTTTTGACAGAGACCTTCACACTGGGGCGATTTCAGGGCACGTCGGGAGGCATTTGGCAGAGAAAAACCCGCCGGGGCGAGGTTTAAGCCTGGGAATACCAATCGAGGCAGCAAGCTTTGGAATGCCAATAAAAATTTGTTTTCCCTGGTTTGCAACGGATTGACCTAAATCGCATCCTTGGATCATGTGAAGGAATTTAGGCACTGAATCAACCTCCCTGGGTCAAGTCTACGTACCAATTTCTTTCCACCTTGCTTGAACCAACGCTATAAGCCCTTCTTTGAAACACTTAGCTCATCCTCTCGTCACGGGACTAACTGGTACTTGTACTGGATCCGACCCACGACCTCTATTTGAATCCAAGTTAGTCATGTCCGCATCACAATGGGACCCCCAACTCAGATTACATCTTGTAAAAGGCAGCTGCTGAATCATTTGGCTCTTGCTGAGCACTGTTTGACCACTGCTCATTTTCAGCCCAGTCAATATTGGTAGGGTTATAAGCATCGACCAACATTTTCACGGCATCACAGTTATCGGCGTACGAATCCTCAGGAAGGGGTTAGTCTACACTACCGCTCAGTTCTCTCAACTCAGCTGATTCCCCGTGATGAATCTATACCAAATACCCATCCACAAACCCACGTGAAAATAAGTCAAATTTAATTTTTTTTGGCAGTCTTCCAGATCATGTTTTTACACTTGAGACACGGGCATCTCATCTTTTTGTTTAGATCATTAGCATGGTCTATTGCTTTGTTCATAAAATTGCACACCTCCTCACGGTACGCATCAACTAATCCCCTCCCATAAACCTGTATCCTACGGTACATTCAACTTCGGTCGGCTAACATCTTTAATTGAACAAAATACACAATTAGAACAGGAATAATCATGCATGTGTTCCATACATAAATTCTATTTTACAGTATGTCCACTCTACAGGGGTTAGGCTTCTATCCCGTTCGTGGATGCGTCTCCTCACTAGTGCCAACATTTTTAGCACATTTCTTCTGTTTCAAGAAAATTTCGACAGCACCTCCCCCATAGTGTCCAAGTACACGTAGTAGAATAAGAAAACTTAATATAAGTATGCACTCAGAGAACATGTAGAGATACCAGCCGAAAAATCCTCAAAACAAAAAAAATGTACTCAATTCATTGACACCGACCTAAGTGAGAGACATAACATCCAGAAACAGTCCCAGACTGGGACTTCAAACAGGTTTCTAAGTGAAAAATTAACTATACTACATGCACATATAATATATACAGTTTATTTTATTTGTGGCAAACTAAGCAAATACTACTTAGTTTACTAAATCGCTTAAGTATACTACCTGTGTGAAACATATTCAATTTACTTTAGTTGTGGAAAACTAAACAAATGTTACTTAGTTTACTAAAACTCCTAAGTATACTACATGTGTCAAGCATTTTCAGTTTACTTTAGTTGTGAAAAACTAAGCAAATGCTACTTAGTATATTATTTTATTTTATTTTGATATATTTTAATTTATTTTATTTTATACAAAATATTATTTAAATATTATTTTATTTTATTTTGAATTATTTTAATTAATTTTTTTATTTTTATTATAATGTATTTTATATTGCATTATTTTATTTAATTTAATTTAAGTAAAGTAAAGTAAATTAAATTAAAATAATTTAATTTATTATATTATTATATATTTTATTAAATTATTTTATTTTATTTTATTTTATTTTGTATTGTATTGTACTGTATTATATATTGTATTATTTAATTTAATTTAATTAAAGTAAATTAAATTTAATTAATCAAATTTAATTTAATTTATTATATTATATTATATTATTATATATTGTATTAAATTATTTTATTTTATCTTAATTATGTTATTTGATTTTATTATTTATAATATTATTTTATCATACAAAATGTTATTTAAATTTAGTGTATGTTATAATATTATTTTATTTTTTTAGTACTTCGAAACTAAGTAAATGCTACTTAGTTCATTTCAATTGATTTTATTAGTAAGAAACTAAGTAAATGCTACTTAGTATATTTCAATATTGGAAACTAATTAAAATCCATAAATAAAATAAAGCAAGACCCATAGATATTGTAATTGAATAATTATGATAGAAATTCTGTCGGAAATAACAAATAAACCAAGATTTCACAATACCAATAATAATATCAATCAACAAATTCGATGAACAACCAACAGGTGTATATAATTCAACAATACAATTCAATATCAAATACCAATAACTGCACATAATTTAATATAAGGCAAGAGATGACAAAAAATGCAAGAAAATATAACATCAATCTCATTAATAGCAACGTATTTGATTCAATACATGACTAACATTAGCCTCAATATCACATTATGAACATGCAAATTGCACAAATTAAACCCAACTTGAATCAATTATCAGATTCATGGCTAATATCAGTAACATATAGCTACCATTGCACAAGTATAACATAAAATGCAGAATAACATAAGCTGCTAATCAAACCTAAATATCCAAGTTGCTAATTAAATTCAGGAACAAAAATGGGAAACAAATTATAGTATACCTATGTATGCAAGCTGCTAGTCAAATTCAAGAAAAAAAATGGGGAAAAAATTACACTATCTATATATGCAAACTGCTGGTAAAATTCAAGAACAAGATTAGGGAAACAATTAGGGAAACCCTAAATATCCAAGCTTATAAAAAAACTTAGGAAACATATTTAGAAAAAAACAATGGCTACAAAATTAGGCTAACCTTTAACCCTTAAGCTAACTGTGATGAGCAGAGGTGAGAGAGACCACACAGCGACACCAGCAGAACATAGTGGTGATGAGCAAAGGTGAGAGAGGGAGACAACGGAGTAAGAGGAGGGGGACGTCGAGAATGGAGGAGGAAGGAGGGGATATCGTCGAAAAAAGGGAGGAAGAGGAGGGGATATCGCCGGAAAAAGGAGGAGGGGGAGGAGGAGGTGGCAGTAAACGGGGGTGAGAGAGAGGGGCAATGAGCATGAGGTGAGAAAAAGAGAAAGAAAATGGTTGGTGCGACGGGGAGGGGAGGTAGCTATTTAGGGTTTAAATCAAGTTTATTTCCGACGAAATTCCATCGAAGTTACTTTCGTCAAAAATATATTAGTTTCGACAGAATTTCGTCGAAATTAATATAGGTTTTATCAAATATATTTTTCGCGTTGGCGCCAAATATTCGTACCCTTGGATATTGCTGTTTTTTAGGGATTTTCATCGGAAATATATTAATTTTGAGGGAATTATTTCGATGGAATATTCCGTCAGAATTACTATAACACCGATGGAATATATTCCGTCGGATTTAAATTTTTTTCTTGTAGTGATATAAGATTTTTAGGACAATCCTAATGTATGATCCCGACTTTTATGAAATAAAAGTTTAATTTAATTTATGATTATTATTATAAAACTATATAATGTTAAATTAATAAATGGTGAACGGAAAATTAATTGGATAAATGAGCAAATAATATAGGAGAACTGAGATTATTTGAAATGGAGAGGAAAGGGAGAAGTTAGTGGAAAGGGGGAGACAAGGAGAGAAAGGGTAAGAGATAAAAGGAAGAAAATAAGGAAAATAAGGAAAAGGAGAAAAGAAAGAGAAAAGCAATAATGAGTATTTTCCATTCCCATTCTCTCACTCCAATCACTGGGATGATAGCTGAAATGAAGAGGATAAGAAGAATATGATGAAAAAGAAAAGAAGAATAACAAATAAAAAATAAATGAGGAATAAATCATTAAGGTAATTCTTAAATCTTGATTTATACTTTGATTTTTATATATGAAGTTAAGATTTATAAATTTTATATTGAAAGAACATATTTATGTATTTATGGGATGATTTAAACTTGTATAAACAAGGATTACACAAGAGAAAGCAAGAAATCAAATGAAAGAAAGTTTTATTAGAAAATATTTTCGAATATAATTTCAACATGAAATCTTTAACGGATTTTGAAACTAAAAATATGGTTAGAAGCTTGAAATATAATAGATTGATCTGGGCAAGAAAATTAAAGAAAACTCTTTGGAAAAGTTTTGGATTGCCAGAGAAGATGATCGGAAAGTCGTTGCCGACGAACTTTCCGACAGAGCTCATTTGAGTCATTTTTCGTTCTGAATTTGGAAAAAAAAAATTCTAAAAAGTTGTATAGAATTAAATTTTATATGGAATGGAGATAAGATTAGTATTTTTCTGATAAAAGGGCTAATTATTATGAATATATGAAGTTTTTACATATTAGAAATTTTAAATAAATTACTAAAAATAATTTTTTGGCTGAAATAAATTTACTGTAATCTTATAATACTATTTATGAATTACTGTAAATTTTTGAAGAATAATTGAAAATCATAAGTATTTATTATATTTTTAAGCTATTTAAAGTAAGTTTAAAAATAGAGGAAATTCATAAAAAATTCTATGAATGGTGAAAAATTATAAAATTTACTGAAAAATCTTATAATAATATAAGATTAATATTGATGATGTTTTAAAGATATAAAGTATGTGGAGTTTGTATTTCTATTTTGAAGCTATTAAATGATAGTTTTTATAAAAAAAAATAATTATAGAAAATTATCGGATAATCTAAAAAATATGAAAATTGTTTAAAAAGTTCATAATAATATTTTAAATATTTTAGAAGTGTTAATAATCTCATGTGGTGTCGGGATGTAAACGCACAAGTAACGAATGAGTTATGATAAAAATAAAAATAATATTTTTGTTAAAGTAAAATGGTGATCATTCTAGAATAGTGGATTGACGTTTGAAAAATAAATTATCATATATGAGTTTTTTTAGATTTCTCAAGTTTTATTATCCACTTCTAAGTTTTGGAATATGAATAATAATTTAATACGATAAATGAAGGCACCTTGAATGAATTGTGAATTATTAGTTGGTCTATATTTTATATAAATATGTATTGGTATTGACCACGACTTTTAATAAACTTTAAATTGTTTATAGTAAGGTGTTGATTTAATAAATATTTATATATTTATATTGTTGTATTTTATCATCACTTGAGGTGGTGGCTTAGTGGTGGAAAGACGGACATAAGTCTCCATTAACGTGAGTTCGAGTTCTGGTAAACTCCTATATGCTCGAGTGATCTCACGCCCTAGATTTATTCGGGGGTAAGCTGGGCCCTGAATTTATTCGGGGGAAAGTTAAGTTGTGCCGATAAAGACACCACTGAGGCCTCCAAATTTTTTGGAAATCATGCATTTATTTTCTCCCTATCATGCATGTAATTATTTATTACATATGTTAATAAATAACAGTTATGATATTATAAGACCAGTTGACAGTGTTGTGAGTCTATAATAATAATTATGGATAATTGTTGAAGGATTGAAAAAGTGTATATAATTGATGAATAAAAGTGTAAATTAAAGATAAGTATGATAAGTAGATGTTTGTTCAAATTTTTTTTTTTTCCAAAAGTAAGTTTGGCAAAACTTGCTGACACTCTACTTTTCCTAAAGTAGTCTGGACCACAACTTAATTAACAAACAGATCTTATTAAAATGTGTACAAGTTGGTTTAAGTTTTTTTGTGGAACCATAAATTTGACTACCAGTATTTTTATATAGCTCATTTGGTTATTTTGTCAAAGAGTGTGTGCTAGTTGTCTCCTCAATTTTTAGTATAAATAGATTGTTCGGATGAGCAACAAAACACACCAGGACTACACTAAAAATATAAAATTCTTCTACTATAATATTGTGAGTATTTTTTTTGAGTGTAAGGTTACTCCAAGTGTTGATAAAGAGTGCAAGTATTGTTCAAGTTGATCAATTTCATATATAGAAAGCAGAATCTAGTCACGTGCTAAGGTAAGGTGTATTATTTTTTATGGTAAAGGGATATCATTTTCTTTCATACTCCATATTATGGTAAGATATTATTATTCGTTTCTTCAGCTTATCATTAAATGGTGAAAAGTTTTGAAATGATTAGAATATCCTTAATAAACGTGTTTCATCTAATATCTTGACCTGAATCTTTCTATTCAGTTTTAAGTTATTATATTTGAGTCGGGAACTTTACATTTAATTGAACTTTATAATCTATCAAGAATTCTAATCGATTTTCTGGATATCATGTTGGCAATTTGGACTCTGGATAATTAAGTTGAAAATCACTAAAATCTATTTTATCTTTTTATTCTGATTATTTCTATCCATTCATTATATATATCATTGTCATCATCCTCAAACTCAAATTTGTGTTGGAAAGTTATCTTTGGCCCGTAATGCAAAGATGGACTGTTGCTTGGCATGATCATAACAATCAGTTCTCTTCGGCTAGGGGTGCAAAGATGAAATGTTGATTGGTATGATCATGACTATTGATATTAATGTTGAATATCTTTGGCTCGTAGTGCAAAGATAGATTGTTGCTTGGCATGATTATGACCACTGGTGATACAAATGAATATTTTTGGCCCGTAGTGCAAAGATGAATTGACTGGCATGATTATAACTAAAGGCTGTAAATTAGTATGATCATGACCATTGGTGTTACAAATGAATATATTTGGCCTTGGTGCAAAGATGAATTTATTAACATGATTATGAACAGGAACTGTGAATTGGTATAACCATAATATTTGGTGTTTCAAGTAAAGACAGGTGGTGAAAGTTCTCTTTGTCTTGGGTGCAACGAAGAACTATTGATTGGTGTTACAGGAATAAAATATTGATGATGAACTTTTAATTTGGAGAAGATAGTAGACATTATATTCTACTTGACTCATCTAATGGATTGTTGATTCCGCTGCAATTATGGTTAAAAACTTTTATCATCTACAATATGTTCTAAATATCTGATTTATTACTGATGAAGGCTATTGATAATTTAATTTATCTTAAATCATGATATTCTTTATTGGGCTATATGTGCTCACCCTTTTGCTTCACAATTCTTTTCAGGTAGTAAGAGTGTAGCTGGGTCGAGCGGGGATAACAGGAGAATAGAGTAATGGTCCGAGAATGTTAAAGTTTCTCAATACACTATAAAACAGTATGACAATAATTTATTGAGGAATTAAAATGTGTGTGTCGTATTTTATACGTCATTTAAGAATTGATTTTGGTGAACCAAATAGGGTGATGCGAACCCGAATTTGGAATCGTCAAAAATGCACCCCATTAGAATGAGGAGGACAGAAATCTTCTCGTGTTCCTTTGAGTACTTGAAATATTTGTTGTTGTATTTTATATGGCATTGTAATAATTTGGGTGTGAATATTGTTGTACTATACACGTTACAGTATTAGAATTGAACACTCACGGTATGTGTGTTGTCGTATTTTGCACGACAGTGTAATAGTTGTAAATAGAAAAATTGGTATCTGTAGTGTGTATTTCTGGCGACTCATAATGGGTTGTGTGGACCTATTTTAGGGGCGTCACACCTAATATCCTACTAGGCTTATCTCGATGAATTTCAATACATTTGACATAAGAGACTTCACTGAGATCCTTCATATCAAAATTTTCAAAAAGAAAACGTTTGGTCTCATAACATGTCTAAGTTATTACTTACAAGAAGTATATCATCAACATACAAAATAAGAATAACAAATTTACTCCCACTGACCTTCAAAAATTTGCATTGATCCACTATATTCTTCTTAAGATCAAAATTACTCATTAACTCATGAAACTTAAGATAGCATTGTCGAGAAACATGTTTTAACCCATTGATGGACTTCTTTAGTTTACATACCATCTATTACTTGCCTTTAACAAAAAAAACTTCTGGTTGTGCCATATAGACATTATTAAGAAATGCAGTTGAAAGATCCATTTGATGTAATTTCAAATTAATCATAATAAGCTACTAGAGCCATGACTATTCTAAATGAATCCTTCTTGAATACTAGAGAGAAAGTTTCATTATAATCCACATGTTCCTTTTGAGTGAAACCCTTAGCAACCAATCTAGCATTATATTGGTTTGCAAAAACAAGATCAAAGCATACAATCATATTGTAAAGCAACGGAAGCATGGTATAAACGAAATTTAAAATTTTTCTGCAATCCCAAGAATCACCTTATGCAATATTATTAATCGAGGAAGGAAAAAAGATATACCTTGAAGATGATGCAACCCATTGATTAAATCTTTAAGTTCCAATCCTTTGCTCCTTCGCGTTCCTCCAATCCTTCGGATCAAACTTTCGCTACCCAAGTGTGCAACGCTCTAAAGTTGATCCACCAAGAGTATATATATTGAAGAAGTGAATTTAGGTTCTACAAGACCTTGGGGGGCTATCCCTAATTCTCTCTTCTAACTCTTTAGGGTTTTGAGAATACTTGCAATAGCATTAGTTTATCCCACAAATAAGACAACTTTTATTTATAGAGTAACCCTTTCTCTCCTAAACCTTTTAGGAGTTAGGGTTTTAATTTAATTCTCTATCTAATAAAGAACTAAATAGTAATAATAAATATTAATAAGACTCTTCTTATTAATTTATAATTAGTATTCCCCCATATACTTAATTATAAATATTAAGTTATTTAATTTATTCCACTAATAAATTAAATACACTTAATTTATTATTATTAAGTCAATCACTTTTAAAATTATATTTCTCTTTTTATGGTGTGACCTTTTAGGTTCAATATTAAGTCGGTAGTAGAATAAATAAATTAGAACCATTATAATATTATTTATAATGAATTAAACCCATTTAATTAAAATATAAATAAATAATATTTATTCTACATCAAGAGTGACACCTTACGTTAGTGTATCATGACTATCCGAATAATATGAAATCAACGTTTAATCACAAACAACCTATTCCGTAAATAGTTATCGTAAAATTCAATACTTCTACCATAAAATGTCTCAATCAAATATAAAACATGGAATTACTGTCAAGTTTTATTTATTTGATTATATATATTTCGATTCTAAAATGCAAAACTCTAATTAATGTAAATTAGAAACTTCTTTCTAATTTTCATTCAACCATGGCCAAGGATTTTCGAATTGTAACTTATCGAATCACACAGGACATTCTCTCCCTTTACTGGAAGTGGTAGATCCTTTGTTGATCATTCATCTATCTCTATATATACTTTATTATATTTTAACATACCCTATAACATACCCTAAAGTATTAAGAAATATGGCAAGATATAACTTAGAATATACAAGATACTATGATGATCTCAAGTCCAAGGATCATTTGTACTACAATCACTATATGAACTCTTATTGACAGACAAGTAAAACTCAATTAGGGTTCCTTTAATCAAGTCACGTTCAATGAAATTATTCTCCAATAAACACCTATATAGTTGCTTTAGTGTCTCCACACAAATGATTATGAAATCAATCATCCTCTTCAACAGAGCAAGCATAGTTTGTACTAATCTATCCGGAATCAGTAACCCCACATTAGTGTTCCAACGATTAGGAACATTTTAGCTTTGAGTTTTTTTTAATTTAGACCTCATTAACATGATCAACATCATGATTCTAAAAGTATTGCTCCAAAACTATGAGTTTATCTCATTTATTCAATTCAACTAATTAAACATGGATAAAGAATGCATTTGTTTTTAAATAAATTCTGTTATTAATAAATAAACAAGATTACAAAGTAGATACTTATCACATCCAATGTGATTGACTTGAGGGCATACTACTTTCAATCTCCCATTTGCACTAAAGTTAATCGCCCTGGTATCTAATACCCATCTTCTCTAAGTGACAATCTAATCTAACTACTACTGAAACAACGCTTAAGTAAATGGATCTGCAATATTTTTCTGAGAGTCCACTCTCTCCAAGGTGATATCTCTTCTTTCAATGATTGCCCTAATTAGATGAAAGCGCCGCAACACTACTTCGATTTCTGATGAGACCTGAGTTCCTTGACTTGTGCAACAGTCCCAGTGTTGTCACAATATACAAGCACTGGTCCTTATATGCTAGGAACAACTCCAAGTTCAGTAATGAACTTCTTCATCCAAACAGCTTCATTTGTAGCTTCACTTGCAACTATATATTCTGTCTCTGTTACTGAATTAGCAACTGTTTACGGTTTGAAACTTTTCCAACTCATTGCTCCACCGTTCAAAGTAAAATACATACCCTGAAACAGATTTACTACCCAGAGACGGATTTACTGTCTTCTTGGTTAATCTGAAAACTTGAGTCTGTATAGCCCTTTAGTTTCAAATCAGACCCACCATATACTAGAAACACATCCTTAGTCCTTCTTAAGTACTTTAAGATATTTTTCACCACTATCTAGTGTTATTCTCCATGATTTAACTAAAATTTGCTTGTCACTCCAAGTGCATAAGCAACATCAGGTCTGGTACATATCATCCCATAAATGATAGATCCTATTGCCGAAGCATAAGGTATATTACTCATGCGGTCTCTCTCTTCTGGTGTCTTTGGAGACATTTTCTTAGAAAGATTCACTCCAAAGTTCATCGTTATGAGTCCTCTTTTGGAGTATTCCATATTAAACTTCTTTAACATTGAATCAATGTACGTTCCTTGGGTCAAGCGAAACATCCTTTTAGATTTATCTCTATATATCTTTATCCCTAAAATGTTGGATGTTTCTCTCAAGTCCTTCATGGAGAAGTGTTTACACAATCATATCTTTACTGATTGTAGCATTGGTATATCATTCCCTATAAGTATATATCATCAACATATAGTAGCAGGAATGTCATAGCGCTCCTACTAACCTTTTTTGTACACACATGGTTCATACTCATTTTTGATAAAATCAAACTCTTTGATTTTCTCATCAAAACGGATGTTCCCTCTTCGAGAAGCTTGCTTTAGTCCATAAATGGATCGTTGTAGCTTATACACTCGATTTGCTCCATCTCCTGAAACAAATCACTCTGTTTGTATCATGTATACATCCTCTTCTAGTTTCCTATTGAGAAAGGTCATTTTTATGTCCATTTGCCAGATCTCGTAGTCATAGTAAGTTACAACTGTAAGTAAAATTCGAATAGACATGATCATTACAATTGGTGAGAAGGTTTCGTCATAGTAAACTCCTTGCCTTTGCTTGAAACTTTTTGCCACCAGTCTGGCTTTATAGGTCTCTATAATGCAATTTACCCCAGTTTTTTTCTTAAAGACCCGTTTACACCCTATAGACACTATGTCTTCCAGTGGAGTAACCAAAGCCCATACTCGATTCTCATACATGGAGTCCATTTCGGATTTCATGACCATTAGCCATTTCTCTGAGTCTTTACTACTCATTGTCTCATTGTATATAACTGGATCATCATCCTCTATGATGCGTACCATATCATCATCATCTATGATGAATCCAAACATTTCAGGTATCTTCGATACTCTTCTAGATTTACTAATCGATTGTGGTACAGAAGGTATCTCTACTTAGATATGTTCATTCATTTGACCTGTAATGGTTTGTGGTTCATGAACTTCTTCAAGATCTATTTTTCTCCTACTAGCCCGTTCAAGGATAAACTCATTTTCCAAAAAAGTAGAGTGTTTTGAAACAAACACCT
This sequence comes from Panax stipuleanatus, assembly GCA_020205555.1. Taxonomy (NCBI): domain Eukaryota; kingdom Viridiplantae; phylum Streptophyta; class Magnoliopsida; order Apiales; family Araliaceae; genus Panax; species Panax stipuleanatus. The sequence goes on along the minus strand of CM035123.1, from coordinate 92,540,483 downwards.
TTTGCTTAGTATGATTATAAAAATAGTTTCCTAAACTTTCTTTAGGATATCCCATAAATTTGCACTTATTAGATTTTGTCCCAAGCTTATCATTCTAAAAAACTGTCACACAAGCTAGACATCCCCAAATCTTAACATACTTAAGACTAGGGTTTCTCCTTGTCCATAACTCATATGGAGTCTTGGGGACGGATTTCAAGGGGACTTTATTTAGTAGATTTGCAACCGTCTCTAGAGCATAACCCCAGAAGGATATTGGAAGATCGGTAAAACTCATCATGGATCGCACCATGTCTAACAAGGTACAATTTCTCCTTTCAAATACACCATTCAATTGTGGCATACCAGGAGGCGTCCATTGTGAAAAAATACCATTATCTTTGAGATGATCTAGAAAATCATTGCTCAAGTATTCCTTTTCTCTATCCGATTGAAGAATATTAATACTCTTGCCAGTTTATTTCTCTATTTCACTTCTGAATTCTTTGAACCTTTCAAATTATTCAAACTTGTATTTCAACAAATACAAATATCCAAATCTCAAATGATCATTAGTGAAAGTAATGAAATATAAATACCCTCCTCAAACATATATTTTTATTGGCCCATGTACATCTGTGTATACCAACTCTAACAATCATATAACTCTCTCTCCATGTCCACTAAATGGAGATTTAGCCATCTTACCCATGAGACAAGATTTACAAATTGGATATGATTCAAAATCAAATGGCTTTAAAAGTCCATCTTTATTAAACTTGTTTAGTTTTGTTTCATTAATGTGACCGAGTCTATAGTGCCATATGAATGTATGATTCACATAATCTCTTTTACTTTTATTAGTTTGTTCAATTTGTAAAATATTTTCATGTAAGTGAAGTATGTAATGTCCATCAATTAATCTACCAGTTCTAAACAAAACATTTTCATTATAAATAGAACAACTATTATTCTTTATTATAATATTAAAACCTTCCTTGTCTAACAATGGAATTAAAATAATGTTTCTAATTAGTACTGGAACATAGTAAAAATTTACTATATTAATTGATTTTTCAAAAGGCAGTGCTAAACTATAAGTTCATATAGCTAATGCAACAACTTTTGTTCCATTCCCCACACATAGGACAACTTCTCCTTTGTTTAGCTTTCTACTTCTGCTTAGTCCCTGCAAAGAAAATTGCATATATGAGAACCACGACCAGTATCCAATATCCAAATAAAAATTTTAATTACAGAAAGATTTATTTCAATTATGAACAAACCTGTATCTGTAGCTGAAGCTGAAGCTTCGCCAAGCTTCTTTTGTTTCTGCTCTGCAAGATACTCCTTGTAGTTTCTCTTCCAATGTCCAGACTTGTTATAGTGAAAGCAAACCCCTTTGCTATCAGCATCAACCTTTTTCTTGTCCTTAGTTTTCACCTTTTCTTTTGCTTTCTTGGAATTTTTCTTCTTTTCAGAAGATCATTTGGCCCTCTTCCTCTTCTTGGAATAATTTTCTACGAGAAAGACTTGGTCTTTTCTTCATTGGAAAGTGACTCTCATCAGTTTTCAACATGTTAAGCAATTCAGGCAAGCTGACATCAAGCTTGCTCATGTGAAAATTCATAACAAATTGTGAGAAGGAGTCCGCGAGTGCTGCAAGATCAGATCTTGGCTCAACTCACCATCTATGATAAAGACCAATGTTTTCCCAACTGTTCAATCAGATTGATCATCTTTAATACATGTGTCTTCACTGTAGTGTCATCTGTCATTCTAGATCGGAAGAGCTCTTTATATATTTCATATCTTTTCGACCTACTTTGTTCATCATATAAATCCTGAAGGTACAACAACATAGTATGCGCATCCATTTTCTCATGTTAACGTTGTAACTCGATATTTATGGATGCTAACAAAATGTACTTTCTAAAATTAGTTTGCTCTTCCTCAGAGGCATTTTCTATAACTAATGCAACAGGCTTGTTAAGGACAGATGCTAGCTTTTCAGCTGTGAGAACTGATAAGTGGTTTTTATAACCACTTATTTAGATATTAACTAGCTTTAATTGTTGTTTAAACTCAAGTATTAGTGCAGCTTTTAATGCATTTTTGCTTTATTTTGTAGTTTTCATGTTTGGGGAACTCTCTTGGTGCACAAGGGGCTAGAAAGGAGGAAAGAATGCTAAAAAGAACAAGAAGCAATGAAATGAGTTGATGGACAGAGAAGAAGGATGCAAGAAGTCAAAGTGTGGGAAGATGACAGGGGCAATGAGCAGCAAGAAGAAAAGAAAAGGGTTGCTAATTGAAGACTGCAGCAGAAGAATCAGAAAACAATAGCTGGTGCACGGCACAGCTGCGCCAGTTGCATGCCTTATGGTAGCGCAGCTGCGCCAGAAGAACTTGGTCGGATCCCCTATAGCGCAGCTGCGCCGGTTTTGCACTATAGAGGAGCGCAGCTGCGCCAGTCAATATTTATGCAGTTTGACTTTTATTAAATGACCAATTGGAATGTTGCTTGGGCAAGGAGGCAAACGTGCTTGGGATAATATATTAGCCCTATTTTTGTTATTATAGAGACATCTCCCCTTTGGGAGCCTTAGCTTAATTTTTGTTCTATCTTTTCTCTTTAATTTCAAAATTAGATTAGAGTATATTTAAATAGTTAGTTTCTAGATTTGATTGGATCTGAAGGTTGAAGCATTTGGATAGCATCAAAGATTTAAACTTAGAGCAAGAAATCATATTTGCACTCTCTATCTATATATTCTCTTTATTCTCTCTTTGTAATCTTATGATGTTTATTCAATTTGTGGATGGTAGATCTAAATCTAGTATGAGTTAGATTATATTTTGAGATTTCAATGGAACCCATTGAATAGTTTATTTTGATATTCTTCCATGTTGGTTTTATTGATTGTCATGAGGTTGTCTATTATGGTTGTATTCAATTGCTTAATTGCCTAACTATCAATTACCGTGATAATCTATATGGAATTGAAAGACAAAGTATGGGTTTAGATCTGATTGTAATAGCTTGTGTTTATATGTTCTACATGGCGTTGGAATATATTATCCGTGCTTAGGATAGACATATACTGAAGCACCACTTGTAGTCAATTAAGGACTTGGGCTTAAACCCTAATTATTTGTAAATCACATAGACATATAGTGGTTTAGGTAATGTAGGTGTTCATATGTATTCTATCATCTGTGGATTATATATGATATAGATTTGGTACATCGAAATATGGTCTTATCTCATTTTCGTGTTCTCGACTAACAATCTGTGATGATTAATTTGACTTAACAGGAAGTGCATTGACTTAGATGAATCAATAGGGGAAATTGAGATCTCATATCTTCATTATCTAGTTTTATTCTAGGGTTAATTAGTTTTAGTTTAATTACTTAGTTTTATACAAAACACTTAATCATTCGTTTAGATAAGACTGAAATGGTTATGGGCTAGTGGTTTGGTGACGTTTATTAGTTAATTCTCCGTGGAAACGATACTCTACTTACTCTTTATAACTTGTTGACCGTGTATACTTGCACTCATATATTGATCGGTAAAATGATCAACAAGTTTTTGGCGCCGTTGTCGGGGAATTAATTTAATAACTCTTGCCAACATTAGCTTCAATCAAATTAGTCTTAATTCAAACATTTTTATCATGTTTTAATTCTCTTCCTATTTTCTCTCTTTTCAGGTACCATAGATTGCAGTGCTTATCCATGGTCATAAACAAGGATGGATCAACCAAGGGAAACAGGAATTGATGGACTCCACGCAATTTTTGACTTATCAATACAGCTTGAGATTCTTTCGAGGAAGTTAGACGTTGTGGCAGCCCAATGGAGTAGAGAGACAACAATTACTTGTGATCATTGTGCTGGTAACCATCTGAGTCATCAGTGCCTCATCAGTTTTGGACAAGTACAGTACGGGGGTGATTACCTCAACCATGATGCTTATTCCAATTATCATCAAGATTGGGGGTATCACCCAGATTCTGTATGGAATTATGAGTATCAAGACCAATACTATGCTCAAAGTCCAACATATGCATCGAAATCAACATATCCATCTCCGTGTTTACAAGAAGAACAGTCATCAAATGAATTCATGTTAAAGCTCTTAGCAAACCAAGGGAAGATGATTAGGAGCTAGGACATATCGAATCAAAATTTTCAAATCCAGATGGCACAAATCATCAATACTCCAACCAATGAGCTTCATTACATGGATTCTGAGGTTGAAACAGAAAAGGCAAGATTGGATGAAGAATGTTGCATAGCATCAATGAAAGAGACCTTGATTGAACAAGGAAAGTCAATTAAGAATCTTCAACATTGGACGGATCAAATTTGCATGGCTTTAATGAAGGAGGAATTGATTGAGCAAAGGATGAAAATTCAAAATCTACAGAATCAATTACCTCAAATGTTTGAAGCCGTGAACAATGGTCATCAAAATAATTGGTGTTATGACATAGATGCTAAAACTGATGGAGAGCCAGAAGTGTACATGCAACTGGATGAACTGAAAGACGTGGACATCGAGGATACAAATGGGGGTATGTATGATGTATATGAGCCGACTTTTATAACACCCCAAGTGCCTTTTCTGTCAAAGTTGAAAACTCTAGTGAATTTTTCACACCCATGCCCCCTTGGTAGTCACATCGAAGGCAAAAGGCTGTATGATAGTGAAGCATTCGTGAAACCATGGTGAGCTGAGGATGAGAAAGTAAAAGAAGAAAAGCCCGTTGTATTTTTCATGCCTCAATGCAAAAATCTATTCACAAATACAACGGACGAAGCACTTAGCTATACAATGGAAATGGGAAATTCATATACAAGAAATATGTTAGGTGGCTTCAATTCGAAGACTCTCGCGAAGGGGAACCTCCCAACGCACACTGTGATTTTAATGGATGGAGGGTTCCTCGATTATCGTAGAGGAATCAGATAGTGGTATCAAGAAAGAGTCCAGCTATCGGACTATAAATCGAGCGCTCAATGGGAAGCACCCCATCAAATCTCTCTCTCTCTCTCCATAATTGTTTAATTCTCCATTAAATATTTTCTATCATTTCCCCCCTCTATGTTTAATTCTTCATAGTTGTAAATAGTTCATAATAATTTTTGGTAGTTTAGTAGTTAATAAATTTTATGTGCCTTTCTCGGGTTCAATTCTGTTGGTAGCAAAGTACATGAGCAGCTTGCAAAGAAAAGCTGAAAAATAATCTTCTGAGTATTGGCGCGGCCGCGCCAATACAAGCCTAATATTCAGAGTGCCCGCGCCAATACCCAGACCAGAAGCTAAAATTTACCGAGCAGCGCAGCTGCACCAATTTTGTGCTGTCTTCCTGCTCAGCTGCGCCAGATGATTTCTGATTTTAAATGAGACCGGCCCACGTCCTATTTCATTTCCCACTTGAAATAAAAAAAATTCGACAGCTCTCTCATACAAACCCAACGAAGCCAGACTTCAGTCATCATTCGCAAACCTTCTGAGCCCCTAACCAAATCAAAACCCTAATTCCATCTCTTCATCTAGATTCTACACACCCTTCACTCCATTCCTAAAGAAAACCTAGCCCCACCTCTCCTCTATCATCAGCCCTACCCCATTTCAACCGAACTCCTAAGCATTCAAAGGCAGTTGCACACAACCTATTTGATTAAAGTTCAAAGAGACTTAGGGTTTGCATTCCTTTATTTGTTCAATCACAAATTCACTTTTACACAGTGAGGCATTCGGTGGTGTGGGCTTGTTCAGTTGTTCAAAGCAGTGAGGGTGTGCATTGGTTCAAGACAGTGAAGGTGTGTTCTGAGCAAAGTTCTTCTAATCAGCATTAAGCTTCAATCAAAAAATTCAGAGGACACAGACAGAAAGGGGCAGATTTTGGGTTTTAATTTGACAGAAGTTGGGGGCATACTACTTGACAGAATTTGGGCAGATTGCTTAAAGTTTGGGGGTACATTTGTTCACTGAGATTGCAGAGGCATCCAAGTTATCAGTCACCAGTTATCAGTCATCTGCAAGTCCATCCAATCAGCATGCCTAAATGAATCCGCAGTCCATCACCTCCTTCTCCTCCTCCTAGCAGTGATCATGACGAAGGCAGTTCCCGTGATGCATTCGACAGTGTCAGATTTGTCAACCTGACAGCTCAGAAATACTTTGTGGATGTTTTGGACAGAAAAAAATTATGTGAAGGAAAGGGGGTTGAAACCGGGCAATAATGACGGGCTGATGAAGAAACAGATTATCGAACATGGGTGGGCACTAGTTGTGGCCAAGCCATTGTCAACCCCTATACCCCTCATCAAAGAATTTTATGCCAATGCGCATGAGATGCAGAATGGGATATCTTATGTCAAAGGGAAGTAGGTGCCCTACACCAAGCAGGCTATTAATGAAATATTAAAAAGGGGCACTGTTCCTTCTGGCCCAACAAATTGGGCAGAATCCCAGCGTATGGAAATTGACTTAGACAAGCTGATCAAAGAACTGTGCAAGCTAGGCACTAAGTGAACGACTTACGCAGGCACAGACAGAAAAGTTAGCTTCCCACAGAATGCCTTGAGTCGCTATGCTAAAGCTTGGTACAGTTTCATATGCGCGAGCATACTCCCTTCTAGCCATTATGCGGAGATCACTACTGATCGAGCCACACTGCTATATGGCATCATCAAGAATAAGGTGATTGACATAGGCCACATACTCAATCAATCCATGCTCAGATTCATGAGGGGAAGCACCTCAGGATGGATACTGCATGGCTCAGTCATCACATATTTATGCTTAGCTGCTGGAGTGGTCTGGGACAATGAGGCTCTACAACTCCCGATGCGAGATATAGATCATACAGCCATTCAGAATTACAGCATTTGGGAGGGTGCAGAGTCTCATCCTCGAGGACTGGGATTCATTATGGGAGATTCTGAAGAGGAGGAAGAGGAAGAAGAAGAGGAAGATGCTCCAGTGCAGGCTCCACAGGCAGCAGGGCCAACTCCTGCAAATTTTGCTGATCAGAAGAGGGAGATACAATAGCTGAGGAGATGGATGGATGCGATGTACATGGACTTTTAGACCTACACATCCAAGTTCTCCCAGGCTCTGTCTCGTGGCTTTGAGACAAATGGAGTACATGCACATTTCCCCACTTTTGGCACAGGCAGCCAGTATCCTCCTCCAAACACACCACCTCAGCAAGCTGAGGAGGACGACGACGACGAGGCTGACTAGGGGAGTTCCCTTTACCTTTTACCTCCAATGAGGATATTGTAGTTTTTAAGTTTGGGGGTATTAGGTTTATTTTGCTTTTAGTGTAGTTCATGTTATATTGCATATTATGTTAGTTCATATAGTGCATGTTAGGTCGTATTTTGCGTATTTTGTTTCAAATTTTTTTTGTTTTGTTGTAGTTGATTGTGATTAGGACATATTGCATGAATCCAGTTTAGTTGGTGTGTTATTTATTTGGCCTATGAGGAAACTGAATTTACTTGATTTTAAAGCTGATTTGAGACTTAGGCTGGGTTGTGTTGTCATATCACAATGGAAATTCTTATCTGCCTGACACTGTGTAACCGGTTAGCACTCTAGAGTAACCACCATAACTTGCTTAGTTTAAATTTTCACATACTTGTCTTCTGGTGGAAATTTTGTGTTTTAATGAAAGAGTTTCAGTTATCAAGTGGTAATAACTAGGACGGTAAAAAGCTTGAGTTTGGGGGAAACAGGGGGTTTGAATGCTATGTGTGGAAAAATAAAATAAAAAGAGAAAAAGAAAAGGAAAAGAAAAAAAATAGATTGTGAATAAAACACTTTGTCTACGTCGAGTCCTGTAGCCTTTGATATTCGAGCAAGTAAGCCCTCGGGGTGTCTTTACACCCAGCGCCCTAAGGCCTTTTGGTCTGGGAGTCGTTGGTCGAAAGCTCGCTACACGGGTATCATTGAAAAGCCTAAGAGGACTAGGCATTGCACAGTCGATTGTATACACAAAAAAGTGCAAAATTGCCCTCGAGAGTAAATAAAATGCATAATAAACCTCATGTGGACTCTTAGCTTAAATGATGCATGGTCTGGGTTAAAACTTATCTGATTTACTGCTTTTCTTGAGTTAAAACTAGTTTTTCCCCTAAGAAGCATAGTATGTGATATATTTGTTCCAAAGCATGTTTAATGGTTGCTTCACACACACAATACATCAGTGCTGACAGATTTGGATTTTCAGAAGATATGCTCTATGATCTTGTCTTGGGTAGCTTTTCTGTTTGATTATCTTGTAGTTTTTCTGAGGCATTGCTTATGAATATCAATTCTGACTGATACTTGGATTCACTTTCATGCTAGTGTAGATTGCATTCATGGTTGTGATTGGTTTGCATCTTTTTTTTGGTTTTGTTTTGGTTACTTGAGGGCAAGCAACGGTTTAAGTTTGGGGGTATTTGATAAGTGGTTTTTATAACCACTTATTTAGATATTAACTAGCTTTAATTATTGTTTAAACTCAAGTATTAGTGAAGTTTTTCATGCGTTTTTGCTTTGTTTTGTAGTTTTCATGTTTGGGAACTCTCTTGGTGCACAAGGGGCTAGGAAGAAGGAAAGAATGCTAAAAGGAACAAGAAGCAATGAAATGAGTTGATGGACAGAGAAGAAGGATGCAAGAAGTCAAAGTATGGGAAGATGACAGGAGCAATGAGCAGCAAGAAGAAAAGAAAAAGGTTGCTGATTGAAGACTGCAGCAGAAGAATCAAAAAAAATAGCTGGTGCACGGCGCAGCTGCGCCAGAAGAATTTGGCTGGATCCCCTGTAACGCAGCTGCGCCGGTTTTGCACTATAGAAGAGTGCAGCTACGCCAGTCAATATTTATGCAGTTTGACTTTTATTAAATGACCAATTGGAATGTTGCTTGGGCAAGGAGGCAAACGTGCTTGGGACAATATATTAGCCCTATTTTTGTTATTATGGAGACATCTCCCCTTTGGGAGCCTTAGCTTAATTTTTGTTCTATCTTTTCTCTTTAATTTCAAGATTAGATTAGAGTAGATTTAAATAGTTAGTTTCTAGATTTGATTGGATCTGAAGGTTGAAGCATTTGGATAGCATCAAAGATTTAAACTTGGAGCAAGAAATCAGATTTGCACTCTTTATCTATATATATTCTCTTTGTTCTCTCTTTGTAATCTTATGATGTTTATTCAATTTGTGGATGGTAGATCTAAATCTAGTATGAGTTAGATTATATTTTGAGATTTCAATGGAACCCATTGAATAGTTTAGTTTGATATTCTTCCATGTTGGTTTTATTGATTGTCATGAGGTTGTTTATTATGGTTGTATTCAATTGCTTAATTGCCTAGCTATCAATTACCGTGATAATCCATATGGACTTGAAAGACGAAGTATGGGTTTAGATATGATCGTAATAGCTTATGTTTGTATGCTCTACATGGCGTTGGAATATATGATTCGTGCTTAGGATAGACATATACCGAATCACCACTTGTAGTCAATTGAGGACTTAGGCTTAAACCTTAATTATTTGTAAATCATATAGATATATAGTGGTTTAGGTAATGTGGGTGTTCATATGTATTCTATCATCTGTGGATTATATATGATATAGATTTGGTACATCGAAAGATGGTCTTATCTCACTTTCGTGTTCTCGACTAACAATCTGTGATGATTAATTTGACTTAACAGGAAGTGCATTGACTTAGATGAATCAATAGGGGAAATTGAGATCTTATATCTTAATTATCTGGTTTTATTCCAGGGTTAATTAGTTTTAGTTTAATTACTTAGTTTTATTCAAAACACTTAATCATTCGTTTAGATAAGACTGAAATGGTTATGGGCTAGTGGTTTGGTGACGTTTATTAGTTAATTCTCCGTGGGAACTATAAGACCCCAAATTTTATGAATAAAGATTTAATTTTCTTTATATATTATTTTTAAACAATAAGGTGTTGCTTTGATAAATGTGGTGAGTTATGGGAGATATGTGCAAAATTTTCAAAGTTAGCAAGTGGTAATAAAATATTCATTGTTGTCGGGGAATATTCGTTTGGTCATGGAATATTCTTGTTGTCGGGGAATATTCGTACAACGGCGCAACCATTTGTGGGCCCCACAACGGAATAACTGTCGAATATAGAAAGCGACAGAAATAACCTTTTTATAAATAACGGCGTAGTTGTTACCGTTAGAACTGTTGAAATACCCGGTGGTTAAAATACAGTAATACGCGGTGTTGCACAGTAGCACACGGTATTACACAGTAATTCTAATTATTGATTCTTACGTAAGAAGTCACTACTCAATAATTGTTACAGTAATTACTGTTCAACATTTTATATTATTGATTCAATAATTGCTACATTGATAATTGCATAATATTTTATTGATTCAATAATTATCATTGCATAATATTTCAAATTATCAAATCAATGATTCATATTATTTGAATAATATTATTAGATAGCATTATTGGCAATGTCTAAGGAAGTTCTGTCGAGGAAAGGGGTTAGGTTAATCTAATTGCGCGCCAGTAAGGAGAAATCCTTATCGAAAAGCCCCCTCTTTCCTGGGAACGACCTGGTTGTCAATATTGTAGTTCTATAATATTATTTGTGAATAATTAATTATTGATTTATATGATAAGAAAATATTTATTTTTGTGGATATAAATGAAGGAATTAGTGTTGATGGTTGTTTATCAATATTTTGATGTGGAAAATCATTCGTTTGTGGATTTTGGCCTTTTTTCGTTGGGAATTTGGAAAAACTTTCTTCTACAAAGTTATAGAGAATTAAATTTCATATGAAAAAGACATAAGATTCGTATTTTTCTGAAAAAAGGGCTATTTATTATGAATTATTGAAATTTCAAAAATAAATGTTTTAGTATATATATATATATATATATATATATATATATATTATATAAAGCATGTGGGATTTTTGGTGGAAAAGTCTTTGTTCTTTCTTGTTATGCGGCCAACCTGCCAACCTTTTCAAAACATGTGCTGAAGAAATTTCTTCCGTTTGTAAAATTGTCAATCCTAGTATCCTAAGCTTTTTCTATAAATAGGGTGCTTAGTTAGAAATGAAAATCACACCAGAATCAGAAAATTTTCTCTCTATAATATCGAGAGTATTTCTTGTGAGTATTTAGATACGTTCAGTGTTGATAACAGTGTAAGTTTTCGTCCACATAATATCCGATATTCCAGTCAAAACAACTCTCCTGTTAAGGTAAGGGATGTTATTTTCTTTCGTAAATGATGTTATTCTTTTCAATATCATTATACCAAAATATTGGCATGGATTTTACTATGAAATTCTTACTTTTTTCGTCGGAGTTACTATTCACGTATACAGCACTATTCACGTATACGACACTATTCACGAAAAAATTAAATTTTCTTCTATTTGTCCAAGTTGGCTATTATGGGTCCTATCTTTGATTGAATCCAAGTTTTGATCTTCATTCTTGAATTTTGCTCCACAATTGATTATTACGGAGTATTATTGAACTTGGATAAACGAAATTACGAATCCCTAATCTTGTCCTTTATCTCATTGGATTCGTTATTTATATTATTTTTCATCAACCTTAGTCCTCAATGGTGATATAACTGAATATCTTTGGCCTGTAGAGCAAAGATGAATGATTACCTGATGAATATCTTTGGCCAGTAGTGCAAAAGATGGACAGATGTTGAGATAAACATGACCACTGGTGATACAAATGAATATCTTTGGCCCGTAGTGCAAAGATGAATATTTGATTTGAGATATATATTGATTGATGTTACAGGGACAAAATATTGATGATGGACTTTTAAATCATAGAAGATAGTAGACTTCATTCTCTACGTAACTCTTCTAATGAATTGATATTTTCGTTGCAGTTGTTGATCTAAAACTTGTTGTCCATAATATTTTATCTAATTTGTTGAAGATTAACGATAATTTATTCTTCATTATCTCAGTCATAATATTCTTTACTGGGCTAGTTGAGCTCACCCTTTTCATCTATTGTCCTCTTCAGGAAATGAGAATATCGCGGGGACTAGTCGGAGAACAGTGTGATGATCAGAGTTAGATCTGTAGAAGTCCTCACTATTCTATAAAATAGTGAGACAATCATTGTAATGAATAAGGAATGAATTTGAGTGTTTATATTTCGTATTATATACGATTTTTATTGAAGCTCATAGTTTGTGTGGTCGTATTTTGCACGACCGTATGTTATAAAAGATTGTATTTGAATTTTGTACCATATATTTGGCGACTCAGAATGGGTTAAGTATTGAACCTATTTTGGGAGCGTCACAGGAACGATACTCTACTTACTCCTTATTACTTGTTGACCGTATATACTTACACGCATATATTGATCGGTAAAACGACCAACAAGAATTATTCTCAGATTTCTTAACCAATTCATGTAATTCGGTTCGAATTATTTGTTAGCATCAAGTATGCTACGCGGTGATCGTGAATTAGACAATTGTAAAATTTTGTATATGAAATTTAATTGACAACATTAGCATGCATTCATTTTATTAATCACCAGATTAATTTAGGTCTTTATTAAAATGGTGTCTCCCACTATTTTCTTCAAACTATATAACCCTCTTTATGTATAGTTCGGCTGATTTTATATTTGTGACTTTGTAAAATTCGCTTAGTGCAATATATATATATATATATATATATATATATATATATATATATGTAACCTTGTGTGTGCACAACAAACTATATATTTATTTAAAAGGTAGACAACTCTTGTCAATTACATATCTATGTAACTCCTTTGCTCTTTTGTCTCTTACATAATAATGGTCATGTGTGTGCACATCCGAACTAAAATTATCTAGGTTAAGTCAGACCCAACATTTTCATATAAGTGAATAGAAAAATACAACCATTGCGTGTGCACAACAAAATGGTATTGTTCAATTTCTTATAAATATCCAATATAGTAAAGCAACATTTCAAATATTTAATACAAGCCTTGTGTGTGCACAACGATCTTATATTAAATACTCAATACTCTATCACTTTACAATGTTAGAAGGCAACGTTCGACATTCTATAATGTCTTTGAACGCAATCAACTTAATATATTATCTTTTGAAAGTTTTATTTTTAATTGTCTCATCTTGTTTAGCGCGCATGCAAATATATATATAGAAATACGCATCATATTAAATTTACATCACAATGTATAATAATATATTTACTATAATTAGCATGCTCTTTATAGAATACTATTCTACCCGGGATGATTATGGACTTAATTCTAATTTGATTCACTCGAGCCACCATGAACCAAAAGGTCAAACCTAGCGTGAAAGAATAGAATTTGAATATAACTATTATATTCAACCCGGGCTTCTTTACAAACGGGTCTTCAATGCTCCAGCTTTTCTACTCCAATTTCTTGAGTAACTATATAAAATCCTATTACAAACTATTTTTATAAAACATAAACTTTGATCAGTAGTCAAGGGAAATTACATAGGAGGTAGATAGAATTTACATCAGAAAATTAGATAGGTGAGGTACGTAGACCCCAATTATGAAAATCACATTCATTCAAACATCAATTAAAAATAAATTCAATCGCATTGGTTAATAATTCATAATCATCCCCTTTATTATTATACATATCATCATATGCATCAATAAAATATTCATCTCATTAAAAATAAACATTCAATATATATATATATATATATATATATAGAAATTGATATCATTTATTAGGCAATTTTAGTTAGCATAAAATCCAATTTCAAAATAAGCTTCTTTATTTCAACTTTTTAGATTGTTGTAAAAACAAGAAATGCAATTCCAAATCTAATTGGTTATCATGAAATCCAATTTCAACTCTAATTAGTTAGTATGAAGTTTAACTTCAAATCAAAATAAACTCTTTTATTTTAATCAAATTCTAAATCAAAATAAACTCCTTTATTTCTAATTTAGAGTTTCTTAAAAGATTGGAATCTAATTCCAATTAAAATAAATAACTTTATTTTAGTCAAATTCCAAATTAAAATAAATTTTTTATCTTAATTCAAAATCATAAGAAAATAAAAAAAAAATTATTTATGTATTTAATTCTGGAAACTGGCGCTGCCGCGCCCAGCCGCGCGGCGGCACCAGATTGTGAGGTTTTTTGTTTTTCTCTGAAAACATGATTTTATATCAACAATAATGCCCAATAAAATTGTTCTAAACACATACCAACATATATGAATCAAAACAATTAATAATTAACATAAAGATGGCTATAATACCAATGTTAGTTTGTAGAAACAAGATCAAAGTATACAATCATATTGTAAAGCAACTAAAGCATGGTATAAACGAAATTTAAAATTTTTATGCAATCCCAAGAATCACATTATGCAATATTATTAATCGAGGAAGGATAAAAGATATACCTTAAAGATGATGCAACCCTTTGATTAAATCTTCAAGTTTTAATCTTTTGCTCCTTCGCATTCCTCAAATACTTCGGATCAAACGTTCGCTACCCAAGTGTGCAACGCTCTAAAGTTAATCCATCAATAGTATATAAATTAAAGAAGTGAATTTAGGTTCTACAAGATCTTGGATGGCTAACTCTAATTCTCTCTCCTAACTCTTTAGGATTTTGAGAATACTTGTAATAGCATTAGTTTATCCCACAAATATGACCCCTCCTATTTATAGACTAACCATCTCTCTCCTATAAATTTTAGGAGTTAGGGTTTTAATTTAATTCTCTATATAATAAGGAACTAAATAATAATAATTGTGACGCCCCCAAATTCCAGTACCGTCACGGGGTCGCTTGAATTCGGTTCATCACGTGCTCATGGTAATACATCACAATAATAATAACTAAATATCACACAATCACAGCAGAAAATCTATTCTAGAATAATTTACAATGATTTATTATAATTATTCTCCCAAGTCTCGCAACCTACAGTACTTAATAGATTACATAATAATATTAATTAACGACTTATTACATAATCTAACTTAAGCTTAAACATAATCAAATCCAGTCTTACTACATCATCTTAATACAATATTAAAATATTTAAAACATAAAAGAGACAAGCTAGTGGGTAGCCTTGCCCTTGCCCTTATCAATGCCCGAAGGTTCGCCATGCTCTGTATAACTGAAATATTTTAGGGAAAACAAGAATGAGCACAAATTGCCCAGCAAGTAATATACAATAAGGGTAAGTGATATAATTCTCAATTCTCGAAAGGGTATAACAAGGTTTGATAGTTCAAAGATAACAAGAATATCAACAACTTTCAATAACAGTCGCTAAGGACAGAATAATATCAATGTGATTCAATAATAAATCAATTCAAGATTTCAAGATAACTGAATACTGAGCAGTCACTAAGGACTATGAACTTCTACTAGAATTAACAGTAATAAACTGAAAATCCAACAAAAATAGGTACAACAGGTGATCAGCCTAAAGCACCATCGTTATGCATAACAATCAATCATACTCAAGTGTGCACGTCGGTTCTTCGACAATTATATATTCCCTTCAAAGAAGGTTGTTCTTCTCAGTCAAATACAAGATCCCGCACCAATCAATTAGTTTAGGTCGCTTTTTAATAATATAAGTCTAGCCGAATCAAATGGCATAGACACTTTCACAATATTCAAGAACAATACTAAGTTCAACATGAATAATAGCTTTAATGAAATAAGAGTTCAAGTATGCTAATTCAATTCAAACGATTAAGTAGGAAACTAGTTCGCAATATACAAAGATAGAATACTTGTATCCAAGGAGATAAGGTTTAGATACTCGCTTATGATATCCGTTGAATAAAGTAATGCAAGGGTTTAGGGTACTTGCCTTTAGCGTAGTTTACTCAAGTAAAGCTAGCCAACACTTTCGAATTTCTATCGTAATACAATTACGTATATATATGATATTCATTAGTCATATAATTTAACTCCACATTTTATCTAGCTACACAGTTATATAGAGTATAATTTCCATCCTTAACTTCCTCTTTTCTCAAGTTGATCATACTTATACATCATTACTATCATGTGAGACTACCACAATTAGCAAACATAGTCGCATATTATTAATATTACATAAGACCACAATCAATACTAAATATATTTCATTTTAGCAAGTTATGGCATTCCCCTAAGTTAACCGTCAAAATCGGATTTACATATATCACATAGTATATATACATGTTAAAGAGTCTTTTTATATTCGTATAACCTTCCCTTGTTCCAAACATATGTGATATAGGTTCTAGGTCGACACTTGCGGTCATTCAAGGTCATGAAATTTACAAAGCCTATCATGCTTGCTTTCAAAACACTTAAGGTATTTATATTAACTTGTATTAGGCATGCTCATGAGTACTCGTATTGTATATATGTAGCTAGCATCGTTATTATCTTGAAAACAGGCTTCGTTTACGCTAAACTTGAATCATGACAACTAATCATGGTATATATACATGCATGACATATGAATGAGTCTAAGAGTACTATCACATGTGTCCATAAATATCAGAATATGAAACTTACAATAACATGTTAAGATTTACGTTCAAAACTTATACTTTCACTAGTAAAGTTCATTTAACGCGATCCACGTGCTCACGTTACCTTATAAAATCTATATATGCAAGTTAACATGTATTACATGTGATTCTAGGTCATGTAAACATGTTTGCAAAATCAGTACCTCAATGTGTCACACATATGTCAAAGTTTGTTTCATAAAACTTCCATTTTCGTTCGAAATGTTTACTAATCGAGGTTTAGCATGCTCACGTTATACACAAGTCATCATTCATTTCATGCATTTCTAAGCCGCTCTACCACGTATCAAAAATCAGAATATACTCATGCTTTATAATGTTAATGATTGTTTATGAAACTTTAAGTTCGTTTCCAAACTTCATGTCGTTTTGTTAACCATGCATGCTAATATACTAAAACATGCTTACATTGCTTCATTAGGTTTATATATATGTATTAATCATGCTTCCATGCTTGTTTAAACAAAATCAAACAATTAGTACATAACAGTTTTGTTGCAGGGTCCAGAAAATTGCAGCAGGGTGCCGGCGCTGCGACGCGGCAACAACAGCCACAATCTGGCGCTGTGGCGCGGGAGGCGCTGCGGCGCGGGCATAATGCCTGGGATTGGCGCTGCGATGCAGACTCAGTTTCTGCAGTTCACGCTGCAGCCAAAATCGTCCCCAAACTTCCCATTTCATCGATTTCGGCATACCCATATGCCATTAGACTAACCTTTTTAACTTACAATCACATATATATGCTTATATAACAGTCAATCGTCCAATCGATCCCCAATTTCATGAACTCCAACTAAATTTAAGAATTAAAACTGAAATTTCGGAAACAGAAAATGAAAATGAAGAACAAAGGAAAAGGGATTATACCTCTGCAAACTATCTGAGCTTGCTGCTACTTTCCACTCACAATGCTACTATACTAATATATGTATTACTCTCAATTCAATACTCAAGAAAAATCTCAGCAATGAACAATCTGAAGAGAAGGGCCATATATATATAGCAAAACTAGTATTCAGGCAAAGCCTTTTTCTTCCAATCAAAACAACGGATTGAAGGATTGCATGCTAGATAAGAGGGAGTTGGTAATTAGTTGGTGATCTCCACTATTCTGCCCATTCCCTTCATGATGGCTAGAATGCTGAATTTGAGAGAAGAGAGTAGGCTAGCTTCATGATGCATTTCACGTGTACAAGGTTTGTGACTACTTATATGGGACAAGCCAATTAAAAGCTCAGCATTCTAGCAACATGCATATATCATACAATTAGGTTATTACATATATATTCATACTATATATTTAGATTATAATTAACATTATAATGTAAGTCACATGCTTAATATTTCAAAGTAGTAGATGTGATATGACAATGTAACATACATATCATCCATGTACATTTATTAATACCGGATATAATTTACTCGGATATAATCACATCACATTATCTTATTTATTAAATTTTATTATTCCATTATATATATAAATAATCATCAATTATTATTTATATTCATAATACATTATTTTAATGTATACTTACATACATATTGTCACATAGGCTATTTTAATGTCACAATGTACTTTTAACATAGCAATGTGGTACAATTAATTTATACATAAATAATCCATGTCATATTCTTTTACTGTATACTCACATGTCACATAGGCATTATCATGTAACTCCCATAATTTAATAAGCCTTACCATATAATAGTGTCATATTACACTTCACATAATACATAGTTAGCTAATATATGTTACACATTTAATTCGCATGCTTGCACATAGAATTACTCATCTTATTAATTAACTATTAATTAATAATATACATGCATCCTTCATCAATCAATATAATTGTTAATCTCCATAACAATTTAATTAACCCTTATATGATTAATTATCACTTTAATATAAATCTTATTATATTTATAAAAACGTTGCTCATTATTATTATTATATTTCTTGCAATAATAATAATCACATATTATTAATCAATCACAGTTAATATTCCACAATAATTAATTAATATTCTACAATTAATATAGATTAACTGTTTGCTTAAATTAATATAATCATTCTCATATTACGTCACTGTGCCACACAAGGCTATCAATGAGTTTATCGCAAAGTCCATCAATTTCTCAATTATTATAATTATTCAATTTAATAGAATTGAATTAATCCTTCTCATAACACAAAATCATTTATATTAAATAAATTCTCATTTTTATTAATATTTTCATTTAATAATAGATGGAAACTCTCGGGTATTACAATAATAATAATAATAATAATAATAATAATAAATAATAATAATAATAATAATAAATATTATGTTATTTAATTTATTCCACTAATAAATTAAATACACATAATTATTATTATTAAGTCAGTCACTTCTAAAATTATATTTCTCTTTTTATGGTGTGACCCTTTAGGTTCAATATTAAGTCTGTAGTAGAATAAATAAATTAGAATCATTCTAATGATATTTATAATGAATTAACCTCCTTTAATTCAAATATAAAAAATAATATTTATTCTACATCAAGAGTGACACCTTACATTAGTGTATCATGACTATCCAGATACTATGAAATCAACGTTTAATCACAAAGAACCTATTCCTAAATAGTTATCGTACAATTCAATCATTATATCATATAATGTCTCAATCAAATATAAAATATGTAATTACTGTCAAATTTTATTTATTTGATTATATGTATTTCGATTCTAAAATGCACAACTCTAATTAATGTAAATCAGAAAATCCTTTCTAATTTAATTCAACCCTGGCCAAGTATTTCGAAATTGTCATTTATCGAATCACATAGGACATTCTTTCCCTTTATTGGAAGTGGTAGATACTTTGTTGATTATTCATTTATCTCCATATTTACTTTATTATATTCGAACATACCATATAGCATACCCTAAAGTATTAAGGCATATGACAAGATATAACTTAGCATATACAAGATATTATGATAATTTTAAGTCTAATGATCACTTGTACTACTATCATTATAGGAACTCCTATTGACAGGTAAGTAAAACTTCGTTAAAGTTCTTTTAATCAATTCACGTTCAGTGAACTTATTCTCCAAAAAATACCAACATACTTGCTTTAGGTCTCCACACAAATGATTATGAAATCAATCACCAATACAAGAAATTGGGTCATAGGCGACAAGGGCAATGTCAACGGCATAACTGATGTCGAGAATGACCTCATTGTTGATGGCGTAGTCGTCGGGAATGACTATCGTCGCCAATGTGTCCCTCATCCCCATACGCGCTCATTTTTTTCTCTTCGTGCGCGCTAAATATCAAAAGCAACGGGGTCATTTCATTAGCGACGACAGTGTCATCGAGATTGACCTCAATCTCGACGGGGTCAATCTCAATGGTAGTGCCGTCGATAATGAGTTTTTATATAATTTTTAGTGTCCAATTTTCCTCTTCTATTATTGTTATCTCCCGCGCGTGTTTTCCTTTCTTTCTTCCTAGTTGTCAGCCTCATCTTGTCGTCGTCGTGTGCCTCTCTTCCTCGTTGTCGTCCCTCTCTACCACCGTCCGAATCAATTCTCCTCTTTGTCTCTCTCAAGCTAGGTACGTTTTCCCTAATTCTAATTTCCCCCAATTTTGCCGTAATTCTTTCTTTTGATTTTCTCCTACTAGTTTAACTAATTAGTTGAGAATGGGTTTGTAATTAGCTGAGAATGTAAATGTATAAACTATATACTTGAATATTGAGTTGTATGGTGCATAATGTGGTGAACCTATTTCAACTTGAACAAGAGGTAACCATGAAGGCATGTCCACAACTGAAAATTTCTATCTGTTTGTGGTAGTGCTCTGTAGCATGTATGGCATTGATTGCGCTTTTGATTGTCAGTATGTTTATTGCTATTTGCAGTTTCCTGTATGCACCTTGGCTTGTTTTAGATTTTATGTTCTCTCTTTTGGTTATAAGAGTATAACAGAGTGTACCTTTTTTTTTTCCTTGTGATTATAATAGTCCCTCTGTCCTATCACTTGGAACATAGTTTAAGAAAAACATGAACATAGTTTAAAAAAATAGCTACACGGACCAAATTAGGGATAAAAACACTTCCTATCAATTAATCAATACAAATTAATGTTGAAAGCAAAATGGCAGTTAAAATAACACTTGAATCGAGAGGACTTTACACAGAAGGTATAGATAATAGGCCTTAAGTTTGGTAATAAATGAATCAAAATCTACATATATGCAATCCAAGGCAGAGATGAATCTATCTATCCCACATTATGCACAATTTGGGGACAAAATCAGAGATATCACAACTTTAAATTATAACCCATTCACTAATAGAAGCTAAAAAGGATAAAATATATATTGAATTGAAAATTAAAATCGAACCCATTTTCCAGTTAGCTCGTATCAGATAATTTGAAGTTTAATTAAAGTTAATAAGATACACACCTTTCTAAATTGCTCTTTATTGTGTCCTATTCTATAATACATGTATGTGTCGTTGTTTATCTTGCAGTAACAGCCTATTCAATGTGATTGCTAGTTAAAGTATTTCAGTAATTTTCTATTCTACAGTAAAATTAAACTAACCACTTAATGAAGAAAAAGCTTTCTTGACTTTAAGATCACAACCATCACATTCCATTCTAACTTTGAGATCAACTGTCTGCAACTTTTGCTTCTTCTTGTGGTTATGCCCACTGCTCATAAAGTCAGATATGTACTCCAAGGTTCCTCCAACTCCCATGATGTATGAGCTTCTTAGTACCTAGCTCTTTATGAAAAATGTATACATTCAAGAAAATAAGACTTTAGAACATGAATTAAAGAAAAATGTTCAGTTTCTTTTGATTATATGAAAGGCTATAGAATCTTGTTTGAAAGTGAATGCACCAAAGAGAGTAATCATTGAGGAAACCAGTTTTTAGAGGGGATTTTAGACTTGAAATAACTGATGGGATGTGGGAATATATATGTATATAAGGTGTAAGCTTAATATATAGGGATACCAGAAAGAGCACTCCAAGGATTTGTAAGGGATTTCCTTGGGTTTTAAGAAGTGGATTCTTTCCCTTGCCTTCAAACAAACAAAGAAAGAAAGAGCTTAAAGGCTTCTAAATCTGCCTTCCTTCCTTTTACTTCCTCTGAGATCTAACTTTATAAGGTTCTACTAGTTATATAGGCCTTTTCCATCAGGTTCAAACACAGAATGTAAAAGGAGGGCCCCCCCCTTAAAACAATTGATCTTAGGGAACCTGATGTTGTCTTCTTCATTGTCTTGAAACCCCAACTTAAATATCGATCCTCCTCCTAATATACTTTTAACAATACTTAGGCTTCAAGGTTTTCAATTTAATAATTAAGCCTAGTTACCAAAAAAGAAGAAGTGTAAATTACATTCATATCCATTGTGTAGTAAATGTTGATTCTTCTTTTTTCTAACGCCCTTATTTTGGAGAGATGTGAGTACAAATCCAAATGGAATTATTACCATTTTACATGAGTATTCCTTTTCAATCTGCCATTGTTTATTGAATTTAAATTTCTGTTGTTTATTCTTTTAGTTTTAGGAAAAGAGTCCAATTTCATATGCACATATTTTCATATAGTTTAGGAAACTTAGAAACCAGTTTAAGATTCACTTAGTATGAGTGAATTTCAAATAGTCCCCGTTTTGGGACTATTCCTGTATGTTTCGATCTCACGTAAGTCGGTGTTAATGACTTGAACACGTCTTTATATTTTGAGAATTTTCGTTCAGTATATATCTCTTGATGTTTTTCAGGTGCATATATAGACTACGTTATGTTAGTCTATTTCATGTACTTGAAGACCATGGGGAGGTACTTCCGAAATTTCTTAAAAATTTAAAGATGTGTTCAAGTTGTTGGCATCAGTGGGGCGACACATTCGGGAATGGGATAGAAGTCTGACCCATTAAAGTTGGAGATGAAGTTAGGAAACTCATAAGCATGCATATACATTAACCCGGAGACTTGATTATGCTTGCCTAACTTTTCATACATATATATATATATATATATAGCAGTCCGTTGTTCAAGATGTTTGTTGATCGAAGTTGGATGGAACGTGGGGTAGTCACTGGGCTTAGCTCTAAGTACCGTAATGGGGTTGAACAGTTTCTCAATTTTATATTTGAGCAAGTCAGCGGCGATGACATCAGATATCCTTCTAAGAGGTGTGTGAATGAAGTATGGAAGGAAATGAGTGATGTCATGCACGAACTATTTGTGTATGGGTTCAAGAAGGGTTATACCACATGGATCTATCATGGAGAAACCTGGTTGGATGAACATAAATTTGAACCAGAATCCAGAGGTGACTAAACATTTGACTTTACTAACATAATAGTTGAAGCTACTGGTTCATTCTTCCAGTGGAATACAAACAGGGATGAAGGTAGCATCAAGCAAGAGCTGAATGACGGGGCTAAGAGTTTCTATGAGTTATTGCATGAATCAGCGACGCAACTGTATGACGGACACGAAAAGCACACCGTCTTATCCGCAGTGACTAAGCTTTTACACTTCAAGAACGATTATAATTGTAGTGATAGAGGTTTTAATGAACTTCTAAACATTATGAAGGAGTTCTTACCGGTAGACAATAAGTTATTGGAATCGTACTATGATGTAAAGAAATGGCCAAAAGGCTCAATAAAGATAAGAGGTCATGTGATATCTGCGGTACAAGTAGATACTATGAACAGCGCAAGAAAAAGGGAAAAGACGTGCCGAGAAAGATCTTACGTTACTTTTCCATTGCACTGAGGCTTCAACGGTTGTTCAAGTCAACACATACCGCCAAGTATATAAGGTGGCACTCAACACGGGACATAGTCGAAGGTCAACTGACGCACCAAGCAGATGGGCTTGAGTGGAATTTTTTTGACAAATATCACCCCTCGTTTGCTCAAGAGTTTCACAATGTTAGGCTTGGACTTGCTACAGATGGCTTTAATCCATTTAATGGGCCTTACACCAAGCCCTACTCAACTTAGCCGGTGATTATTGTTGTGTATAACCTCCCACCTTCAATGGCATAAAAGATCCCTACATGTTCATGCCTTTACTAATTCCGGGTGATAAAAGTCCAAGTAAAGACATCAATGTCTACCTCAGGCCATTAGTTGATGAGTTTAAGATGTTGTGGGATAAAAGGGTTCAAACTTATGATGTATCTCTTAAACAAAACTTTGACATGAGGTCAGCTTTAGTGCACCCATCATTGTTTAGATTTGATGCATACTAAGAAGAACATATTTGATAACAATTTTTATACAGTCTTAAATGCCAGTATTAGAACAAAGGACAACAACAAATCGAGGCTTGATTTGGTAGAAATGAGCATTAGGGAACATTTGTGGTTGTACCAGGAGGTTAATAAGATGGTAACGCCTAAAGCTGATTATACTTTGACCAAGGAACAATTGATATTGATATGTAATTGGATCATTGGACTGAAGATGGATATTCTTCAAATATAGCAAGGTGTTTTAAAGTCGAAGAGCTGAAGTTTCGGGGTCTAAAAAGCCATGATTGTCATGTATCGATGCAGAAGTTGATCCTCATGGCATTTATTGACTTGTTGCCGAAAAGTGTGGTTGAAGCACTGACAAAGCTTTCTAATTTTTTCAGAGATCTATGCTTAACGCGAAAGTAGCATGCATACAAGTCAATCATGTATGATAATAAAGTATATACTTTGTAAACGATCTTATTTATTTATTAATAAAAGTATTCAATTATTAAAGGCATTTAATTATCTACATGATGTTGTTTTTATAATATATAAATAACCCATAGTTTTAAGCAATGCTTTTAGAATCATGATGTTGATCATGCTAATGAGATCCAAATTCTTAGAAAGCTTAAAACTAAAATAGTTCCCAATCGTTGGATTACTAAAAAGGGAATTAGTGAATCCGGATAGATTGGTACATATGTTGCTTGCTCATTAGATGAGAATGATTGATCTCATGATCGTTTGTGTGGAGACACTAAAGCAAGTATGTAGGTGCTTATTGGAAAATAAGTACACTGAACGTGACTCGCTAAGGAATACCTAATAGAGTTTTACTCGCCTGTCAATAGAAATTCCTAATGTGATAGTAGTACAAGTGATCCTCGGACTTGAGATTATCATAGTATCTTGTGTGTAATAAATTATACTTTGACTTATTCCTTAAGACCCTTAGGGTATATCAAAGGGTATGCTTGGGTGTAATAAGTTACATATAGAGATAATGAATGATCAATAAAGAATCTACCACTTCTAGTAAAAGAAGAGATATGTCCTATATGATTCGTTAAATGACAACATAGTAGTCATTGGCCAAGGCAGAATGAAATTAGAAAGGAGTTTCTAATTTGTATTTTTTGGAGTTGTGCATTTTCTGATCGAAATACATATAATTAAATAAAATAAGACTTGACAGTAATTCCATGTCTTATATTTAATTGGGACATTGTGTGGTGGAAGGATTGAATTGTACGGTAACTATTAACTCACGGATTCTTTTATGATTAATGTTGAAATATATATTATCTAAAAAGTCATTGATCGCTAGGGACACTTATCCCTATTGTAGAATAAATATTATTTATTTAAATGAATTATTAGTTTAATTTATTTATTTAAATAAGATTAGAATTGTTCTAATTGATTTATTCACAACCGATTTAATATGGAGAACCTAAAGGGTCACACCAGAAAAGGAAGAATAATTATTTAAGAAGGTAATGACATAATTGTAATAATATGTTAAGTGTAATTAATTTAATCTATGGTGATAGAATAAATTAAACAGCTTAATGTTTATTATTTAATATTTTAAAAATATTAAATATAAATTAATAAGAGGAATCTTATTAATATTATTAAATTTATTATTATTTTAATTTCTAAAGGAGTTTAGGAATTAATTTAATATTAATACTCTCATTTATTCCTAATGAGATTAGGAGGTAAATTAATTAAAGGAGTTTAATTAATTTATCTCAATATGTTGGGAAGCCTAATTAATTAAAGGAGTTTAATTAATTAAATAAAATCCTATTTCTAATAAGATTAGAAGGGTTGACCAATATCTATATAAGAGAAGTCTTATGTTAGATATCAGTTGATGCAATTTCAATTATTGGAAAGTACTACTTTTCTATAGAGAATAGAAAACTAGGATTTAGCCAACCACCCTCCTTCTTGAATAATTTATCTTCCTTGGTGGATCACCTCTAGAGGCCAAACACTTGGGTGGCTAACGTTGATCTAAGGAAGGAATCAATCCCGGAGATTCAAGGAGATCACGAAGAACAAGAAGTTGAACTCGTACTTGTGGAAGCTTCGTTCTACAATGGTTTGAATCTAATCTCCTTATATTTCGTTTTAATTAATAACTATGCATAGAGGACGATCCGGGTAATTGGTTTGTGGAAATGTTTTTAAACTTTGATATAACATGCTTCCGCTATTTTGCAATTTAATTGCGCCATAATTTTGTACAAAACCTAACAGTGGCATCAGAGTCAAACCTTTATGCAAGTTATTAATTGTGTTTATTTGATATATATAATGATATGTGTTTTGAACAATTTAATTGGGCATAATAGTTAGCTAAGAATTTTATTTTTGGAGAAAAACTACTCAATTCGCGAACCAGGAAAACGGACACTGCCTAGCGGCTCACAAGCTTTGCAGCAGCGCCGCAGCGCCAGATCCGTGTTTCTGAAGGTGACGTGGCGCTGCAGCGCCGGATGCTAGTTCATTAACAACGCTGCAGCGCCGGGTCCGGGTCTCAGTTTTTTATGACGTGGAGCGGCAGCGCCGGATGCCAGTTCACTGGCAGCGCTACAGCGCCACCCCACCAGAATTTTTTTTTTATTTTTTTAAGATAAAATGTTTATTTTAATTAAAAATTAAATATTTTCTGTAATTCCAAATTAATAAAGGAGTTTATTAGATTTTGAATTAGATTAAAATAAAGTTATTTTTTTAATTAGAATTGGATTTCATGCTAACTAATTAGAGTGGGAATTGGATTCCATGATAACTAATTAGAGTTGAAATTGGTTTTCGAAATTAACTAAGATTGCTCATTAAATCGATATCAATGTATATATTAAATATTTAATTTATTGATGCATATGGTGATTTGTATGAAAATAAATGGGGTTGATTATGGACTAATGACCAATGTGATTGTATTTTATTTTAGTTGAATGCTTGAACGAATGAGTTTTATTAAATGGGGTTTGCGTACCTCGTCTTCTCTAATTTTTCTTGATGTAAAATTATATCTCCCTCTTATATACTTCCCTTGACTTCTGATCAAGGTTTCTATTTAAATTAAATAGTTTATGTAATAGGACTAGTTAGAATTATGTTGAAGAATTGGAGACCAAGGAGTAAGGAGCGCGTGAAGACCCGTTTGTAATGGAGTCCGGGTTTAAATGTAATAGTTACATTTAAATTTAGTTCTTGCACTCCTAGGTTTGACCTTTTCGTTCACTTGGTGGCTCTAGGGAACCAAACTAGAATAAAAGTCCATAATCAATCTGGGTAGAATATAGTATTTTATATGTGCATGCTAGTATTATATATATTATATTTTATGCAAATATGTTTCGCATGTTTTAATAAAATGAGGCTTATTTTATATATATATATATATATATATATATATATATATATATATATATATATCTGTGTGTGTGTGTGTGCATGCGCGCTAAACAAGATGAGACTAATAATAACAAACCCCTCAAAGAAATTATATTAAGTCTAAAGCGTTCAAAAATATTTGGAATATCGAACGTCGCCTTCTAGCATGATTAGAGTATTAAATATTTAATAAGAGTTTGTTGTGCGCACACAAAGCAAGTATTAAGTATTTAAGATGTTAATTTAATCGCATTTGATGCTTATAAAAAAAATTGAACAATATTGTTTTGTTGTGCACACACAAGGATAATATTTTTCTTTTTTGAATATATGAAAGTGCTAGGTTGGACTTAACTTAAATCATTTTAGTTCGGATGTGCACACATTTGACCATTATGATCTAATAGGCAAAATAAAAAGAGTTACATGCTGATGTAATTGACAAGAGTTGTCTACCTATTTACTTATATATAGTTTGTTGTGCACACACAAGGCTATATACATTTGAAATAGGATCCTTATTCTCACTAGTAAATCTTTGATTAAATTTTGTCGAACTATATAAGTGAGGGTAATATAGTTTGAAGAAAATAGTGGGAGATACCAATTTAAAATAAGATCTAATTTATCTTGGTATGTAAATAATTAATTAAATGAATGTTTGCTCAAATGTTGTCTTTTCACATGCAGAAATTTAAAAATGTCAAAATCATTAATTTCACTACAAAGAATACTTGATGCTAACAAACTAACCGGACCAAATTACACGGACTGGTTAAGGAATCTGAGAATAGTTCTCACTGCTGAAAAGATTTCTTTTGTCCTAAATTCACATGTCCCTGAAACTATTCCAGAAACAGCATCTGAGGAAGAGATTGTCACCATTGTAAAGTGGCAAGATGATGCATCTATGGCACAATGCATCATGCTCGCATCCATGAATAATTAGCTTCAGCGTCAGTATGAAAACATAGATGCTCCTACTATGTTGCTTCACCTCAAGGAGTTGTATGGTGAACAAAGTAGGTTTGCTAGATATGAGATATCTAAGGAGCTCTTCCGATCTCGGATGACCGAGGGCACTGCCATTGAGACTCATGTCCTAAGGGTGATCAATCTGATTGAACGTCTTGGACATCTTGGGTTCGTCATGGATGGAGAGTTGAGTCAAGACTTAGTCTTGCAGTCATTCCCTGAGACCTTCTCACAGTTCGTTATAAATTTTCACATGAATAAGTTAGATATCAGCTTTCCTGAATTACTAACATGTTGAAAACTGCAGAAGGTCACTTCCCATTCAAGAAGAACCATGTCTTAATGGTGGATGATTCTTCCAAGAAAAGGAAGAGGCCCAAGGTATCTTCTAAAAAGAAGAAATCTAAGAAGGGTAAGGCAAGGTAAATAGAAAGGATCAAAAGAAACTTGATCTAGCTAGCAAAGGAATGTACTTCCATTGCAACGAGACGGGTTACTGGAAGAGGAACTGCAAGAAGTTTCTGGCAAAGAAGAAGCTTGGAGAAGCTTCAACTTTCAATCAAGGTTTGTTCATGATTGAAATTCATTTTTCAGAAAGTAAAAATTCTATTTGGGTATTGGATACCGGCTGTGGTTCTCACATATGTAATACTGTGCAGGGACTGGTCAGAAGTAAAAAGCTGAACAAGGATGAGGTTGTCCTTGTCGACGTCGAAAAAAATCTTCTCTTTGGACAGATCTTTCTCTCCCTAAATTTTGTTGTTTTTCAACCCTTGTTTGTCTTATCTATTTTATGAAGGGTGAAATTTTTAGGAAAATGCCAACATGTATCATGTCGACGATTTTTAAAGGTTACAGAGTCGTCAATTAGTAGATTTTGAAATGGTTGTACCAACTCAACTGAGTTTTGTTTTGTTTTTCCAAGTAGACCCAATTACTGGACGCTGTCAAAATTTGGCCTCGGAAACCAAGATTCTTAAAGTTCGGGGGCTTGGTTAAGCGGGGGTAAGGTGTTAGGCATCCCCCAACTTCTTTGAAACACGGTTACCGCATCTTTTCGATATTTTCATTTTTATTTGCAATGTGTGTGTATATGTTGGAAGTAATTGAGTCTACGTGTTTGATTTAAAAGTAGTGTCGTGCTTCGTTGGACCTAGATACGAAGGGTTTGATTTATTTGAAAAGTTTATTTTTAGACAAGATATGAAAATGACGTTTTGAAAGATGGTTTTCAAACCCTTTTACTCGCATAAGAATTGAAGCCTTTTGATACTTTCATTTTATCTTTTTTCGCATTCAGCTTGATTTGGATGTTTATTGTCGGAATGCGAAGCATCCTCGATCACAAAATGTATATACAAGCGACGGTCTTCTTATGGGCATGAAAGCTATCCAAGAGACCCTAGAACTACAAACTATCTTTCACTATATTTGAGACCTTAAATTCAGATAGCCGTTTTAAGGTCCTTTAGATGTGCATTTTACAGAAAAACTGGCAGGATGCATTTACAATTTGGAGTTGTCCATCGTGGGAATCAAATTTAGATCAGTGTGATTGATCATTAATCCCACGATTCCTAGGCTCACAGAAAATGAACAAGAAAACCTGCACAGCACAGATATTCACAGAGAATGAAAATTGTACTCTTGACGTCACAAAACAAAAGATTTATCAGTTAAATCCTTGCATGCGTATAGCCAAAACTTCCTGTTTCCACTAGATATAGATCTAGGGTCACGTGGTCACTTTAAAATTTACAAAGCTAGAAAAAAAAAACTAGATTTAAATAAATCCTAGACATTCTAGCTTCCAGGTTTCGGTTTGACCGATTTTGAACCGTTGAAAAGTTAGAATGGGCTAAATTTAGACAAATCTACTCCACAATATTTATATCAATGCAGATTCATATCAAATGAATATTTAAAGCAAATATTTAATCACATTCAATAAAATATATATATATATATATATATATATAAAAGCTATAAAAAACCACGAATTTTTAATCCAGACTCGACTAAAATGTAAATATATATATATATATATATATAATAAAAATCTTAAGCTCACCTTAGAAAAACTCACCCAAGCTCACCCAGATATAGCTCCCTAAATTTTCTCTCTCCTCGTAACCGTCGGCCAAAAAACACGAAGCCTTCACACGGAGCCTCCTCTTCTCGAACAGCTCCTCTCTCTCTCTTCTCGCTAACAGCTGCTCTTTTCTTTCTCTCTTCGCGAAAAAGCACGACCCCTTCTCCCTCTCTCTTTGTGACAAATTTGTCCCTACTCTCCTCCGACCGACGAAGAGAGACTCTCACGAGACCAACCAAAACGAGGTCGATCCTTCAATTTTAGACCAAGGTAAAGAAATTAGAACTTTATATATGGATTTTCTTGTTGTATGGGTTGAAAAAATGGCTCAGATTCGTTCCAATTTCTGTTTTGGTGTTTAATAATAGCTTTTTTAGGGCTTTACATTTATGAGGGCCAAACCTTATAATCTGCAAATTTTGGGTAATATTTTCTATTTTCTGTTTTCAGTTATCTGGGTAAAATTATCTGGGGTGAATTTTTTCTGTTTAATTAGCAAGATCCGTCAATTTTTTCTGTTTATTGGAGGATGATTTGGTGCATTTGGTTATTATTGTTTCCCGTGTTTAAACCTCTTTTGGTTCTGAACTCAGCCATAGCTTCGCACTATTATGCTGATAAAACATTGTGAAATTATCTACCATCAGAGTCCCAATTGTCTGATCATAGGTGTTGGAACTAGGGAATTTTAGTGCATTCGCTCATAATTTGATTTTCTTTGGGTGCTTCAACATACCCTGTGAAATAAATCAATCAAATAAAGTACCTCATGAGCAGAATGTAACTTGGGACATGGCCTCTGATTAGAGTGATTCGAGTAGGTGTTCCACTTGTTTGGGTAATATTTTATAAATAGTAAATGAGAGAAAAATTGCATTAATGAACACTACTGCTTAAATTCCAAAAAAAGCCATACTTTTGGAAGATTTCATTAACGGCAATTTCGTCAACTTAGATTTTCAGTTTATGTACTCATGTTTCAATTAGGATGCCATTTGCTGTCCTTCATCTCCAATATATGAAGTGAACATTCATAATTATATTTTGGGTAGTGACCTGGGTGCTGTAAGGGATTTTTTTATATGAAACACGTCATCCAAGAATCCGCTTCTATTTCTAAATGTCACTGTGAAAAGGAAGGTTAAATAATAGCTGGATTACTTCGACAGATTAACGGAATGGAGCAAGAGATGGAGAACAAGAGATGGAGAACATATGTGCAATAGGCAACAAAGGAAGAACAAAATTAATTATTGCACTTGTATGTTCTTGGTTATTGATTTTAATCATGTTATTATAGATGGAGTAAATATTGTCATTAGTTTGTTGTAACCTTGTCCAAGAAGGAAATGTAATCATGGTATGCTTTCGTTTTTTTGGTTGTGTAATCATGTGTATATAGAGCACTTCCAGTTTCCTTTTTTTAAATTTAAAGAGATGCAATATTCAAATCCACAAAATAAATAACAAAATAAATAACAATTCTCACACATGTCAGTCTTAACAAAATAAATAACAATTCAACGCCTTATAGGTCTGAACCCAATTGTTCCTTTATCAGTCTTAGCATGACTTAGATCGATTAAACTTGTACAACTCTGGAACATCAAAGTTGCTAAAATTTCCCCATCGCTAAGTTGTAGAACTAGAAGTAGCAGTATCAGCACCAGCTTCAAAACCCATACTCCACACATCCTCTTGTAGTTTGTCAGTCTTTTCAAATCCAGGAAACAAAAACAAACTGCTGTCAAGTTAAATCCATCCAGGACCATTACACGATTGCTTCCTGTATACAAGACAACAACTGAATTAATATCAAAATAAGGAGTGAAACATGGTTGATGAGTTATGGTTCCTAAGCTACACAAATGACAAAACTACTTCAAAAAGGAATCTGTTGTTATCCACGAATTCACATTATTTTGAAAACTAAAATTCTGGTGGAAAAAAAGGAAAACTCTGTTATCACACTTAAATAAGTTAAATAAAGGGCTACCATATAAAGGGCCCTCTCATCAAATCATCACTGCAACTTGGATAGTGCATTCAAAATGCATTTGACTGCAGTAGATTTTGATATTAATTCAGTCTTCTAATGCAGCAACTAATACCAAAACTTCTAATGCAGCAACACATTCATAAAAATTGACGGATCTTGCTAATTAAACAGAAAAAATTGACGGATCTTGCTAATTAAACAGAAAAAATTCACCCCAGATAATTTTACCCAGATAACTGAAAACAGAAAATAGAAAATATTACCCAAAATTTGCAGATTATAAGGTTTGGCCCTCATAAATGTAAAGCCCTAAAAAAGCTATTATTAAACACCAAAACAGAAATTGGAACGAATCTGAGCCACTTTTTTCAACCCATACAACAAGAAAATCCATATACAAAGTTCTAATTTCTTTACCTTGGTCTAAAATTGACGGATCGACCTCGTTTTGGTTGGTGTCGCGAGAGTCTCTCTTCGTCAGTCAGAGGAGAGTAGGGACAAATTCGTCACGAAGAGAGAGGGAGAAGGGGTCGTGCTTTTTCGCGAAGAGAGAAAGAAGAGAGCAGCTGTTCGCGAGAAGAGAGAGAGAGAGGAGCTGTTCGAGAAGAGGAGGCTCCGTGTGAAGGCTCCGTGTTTTTTTGGCTGACTGTTACGAGGAGAGAGAAAATTTAGGGAGCTATATATAGGTGAGCTTGGGTGAGTTTTTCTAAGGTGAGCTTAAAATTCTTATTATATATATATATATATATATATATATATATATATATAAAAGCTATAAAAAGGTCACGAATTTGCAATTCAGACCAAACGAAGTCAGAATAATTATATATATATATATATATATATATATATATATAAGCCTTAAATGTCACGAATTTACAATCTAGGCTTGACGAAATTGAAAGTTAGTATATATATAGTCAGTTATATATATAATAAAGCTAAAAAGGCCACGAATTAGCAATCCAAGCCAAACAAGTTGATATATATATATATATATATATATAAAAGCGAGTAAAAGCCTCGGATTAACAATCTAGGCTGTGCAAACAAAGAAAAAAGTATATATATACTAAAAAAATAAGCACGAAAGGCCACGGATTTGAGATCCAGGCAAAATCAAAAGATAAAACTTTATACGCACGTTCACATATACGTAATAAAGTTGAAAATAGTTTCCGATCGTAAAAAAACTTACAATGGACTGCTCCACGGGTTTTTTCCACTCGGAGAGCTTCAAATCTCCGTTTTCACCGGTTAATTTTTGATATGTTGTAGAATATACGTATGCAAATGTATTGGAAGAATAAAATCGAAATTTGGAGCACTAGAAGTAGGGCTAAAGGTCGAAATGGACGGAGTTTCTCTGTCTTTTTCTATTTTTTCTCCCTTTATTTGCAAGGGTGGGGGTCTTATTTATAGACCAAAATGGTAGCAGGTCTACCCGCGACAGCCGCGGGTAGAGGTGGGGCTCCCTGGGTGGGACCCACTCCCGTGGGTCCCGTCATCTCGAAGTATGTGCACTCTGACCAACACGATGTCTGATTCGAACCTTCATAACTTTTGATTCGGGCGTCCGTTTGTGGCGTGCTATACCTCTCAGGAAATCCCTTTCCAAGAGCTACACAATGAGATGGGATTTGACCTTTTCGAATCTTGAAAGATGGGTCCGTGACCAGGTCTTTGAATTTTTGCAGTCCGTCCGTTGAGCTGTATTGTGTTGTTTTCACTCGAAATTGATGTTATGGCTCTTTCTGACCCTCATTGCATCGATTTAACTTGATTTTGACATAATTTGATGTCAAATTGATAAAATAACTATTTTGCCCTTCTGGGGGTTGTCTCCTGGATTGACAAGGATTTCGACTATTTTCTCGGGGTCGTCTTTGAGGTTTGGTCTCAGCCGACTCTATTCTTCCTCAAGGTTATCTTCGAGGTTGATTTGGTCTCCAGGGTTGTCTCTAGGGATGATTTAATACTTCAGGGCTACCTTCGAAGTTGATTTGGCCTGCCGGTGTTGTCGTCGGGGTGACTGTATCTCCCGGGGTTGTCGCCGGGATTTAACTTGTCATCCAGGTGTTGTCGTCGGGGCTACTGTATTTCTCGGGGTTATCGTCGGGGCTTGACTGACATCCCGGTGTTGTCGTCGGGGCTACTGTATCTCCCGGGGTTGTCGTCGGGGCTTGACTTGGCATCCCGGTGTTATCGTCGGGGCTACTGTATCTCCCAGGGTTGTCGTCGGGGCTTGACTTGACATCCCGACATTATCGTCGATGCTTCGACTTTGGTTTGAACTTTCAGGGTTGTCTCCAGAAGGTAAAAGACGGTTTTGCCCTCCTGCAAGGTTAGTAACATGAATGCAAAATTTCGAGTGTCTACAGTCCTACGAGTGGGAAATGGAGCAAAGGTTGCTACATTAACTATAGGTACTTATTGTTTAGCACTGCCTACGGGCAAGTCCATTTATTTAAATAATTGTTATTTTTTTCTGAATATCATTAGAAACATTATTTCTGTTTTCGTATTAGATATGGATGGATTTGACATTATAATAAAGAACAACAGTTATTTTATTTATAATAACAATGTTTTATATGGTGTTGGTAACTTGCAAAATGGACTTTATATACTTGACTAGCATGAAAATATATTTCAAATTGAACAAACTAAGAAAAGGAAAAGAGATGATATTAATTATACCTATATGTGGCACTGTAGACTCGGTTATATCAATGAAACAAGATTATATAAGTTGCATAAGGATGGGCTCTTAGAGCTATCTGATTATGAATCATATCCAACTTGTGAATCTTGTCTCATGGATAAAATGACTAAATCTCCTTTTAGTGGAAAAGGAGAAAGAGTTACAGATTTGTTAGCATTGGTTCACACAGACGTTCGTGGACCTATGACAACGAATGCACGGGGAGGGTATTTTTATTTTATTACTTTCATTGATGATCACTCAAGATTTGGATATGTGTATTTAATGAAATACAAATCTGAATCATTTGAAAAGTTCAAAGAGTTCAGAAGTGAAGTAGAGAAACAAACTGGCAAAAGAACTGAGATTCTTCGATCAGATCGAGGTGGAGAATACTTAAGCGATGAGTTTCTCAATTGTCTCAAAGATAATGGTATAATCTCACAATGGACTCCACTAGGTACACCACAGTTAAATGGAGTATCTGAAATGAGAAATCGAACATTGTTGGACATGGTTCGTTCTATGATGAATTTTACCGATCTTCCAGTATCATTCTGGGGTTATGCCCTAGAAGCGGCTGCATATCTACTAAATAAGTTCCCCTCGAAATCCATCCCCAAGACTCCATATGAGATGTGGACAGGGAGGAAACCTGGTCTTAAACATGTTAAGATTTGGGGATGTCCAGCTTATGTGAAAAGGTTTCAAAATGATAAGTTTGCGACAAGATCTGATAAGTGCACGTTTGTGGGATATCCTAAAAAAAGTTTGGGATACTATTTCGACAATCCTATTGAGCAAAAGGTGTTTGTGGCGAAACACGCTACCTTCTTGGAAAAAGAGTTTATCCTTAAAACGGCTAGTGGGAGGAAAATAGATTTTGAAGAAATTCAAGAACCACAAACCACTACAGATCAATTGGATGAACCTGTCCAAGTAGAGACACCTTCTGTACAACACCCTATTCGTAAATCTAGAAGAGTACCAAAGATACCTGAAAGGTATGGATTCGTCATAGAGGATGACGATGAGGTACACTGTTGGTCGTATTCCCGATCAATATATGCGTGCAAGTATACACGGTCAACAAGTAATAAAGAGTAAGTAGAGTATCGTTCCCACGAAGAATTACTTAATAAAGTTCACCAAGCACTAACCTATAATCATCTTAATCTTATTTAAACGAATGATTTGATATTATGAATAATACTATGCAATTAAACTAATACTAAATAACCCTAGAATGAAACTAGATAACGAAGACTTGAGACTATAATTTTACCTATTGTTTCATCGAAATCAATACACTTCCTGTTAAGCCACATTAATTATCACAGATTGTTAGTCAAGAACACGAAAGCAAGACAAAGCCATCTCTCGATGCACCAAGTCCATATCACATATATTCCACAAATGATAGAATACACGTGAATACCCAAATTATATAAACCACTATATCTATATGTGACTTAACAATAATAAGGGTTTAAGCACAAGTTCTCAAATGACTACAAGCGGTGCTCTGTTATATGTCTATCCGAAGCACAAATTATGGAGTCTAACACCATGTAAAATCCATAAATATAAGCTATTAAGATCAGATCTAAACCCATACTCTATTTCTCAATTTTATATGGATTATCACAGTAATTGATGGCCAATCAAGTAAGCAATTAAGTATGAATCATAATACACAATCCAATAACAATTAATAAGACTAACAAGGAAGTATATCAAAATAAACTACTTTATAGATTCCATTGTAATCCCAAAATAGAATCTAACTCATAGTTGAATCAAATCTATAATCCACAAGTTGAATATATATTGAAAGAATACAAATAGAAGTAAAAGAGAAAGTATGAATAAAAATTGCAAATCTGATCTCTCTTACTCCAAATTTGAATCTTTAATGCTCTTCAATTGCTTCAATATTCAGATCTAATCTAATCTAGAATCTATCTACTCTAATCTAATGATGAAAATTAAATAAAAGAGAAGAGGATATGTAATCTAAGGATCCCCTAGGGTGGAATCTCTCTACATAATGAAAATATTCGCTAAATATAGACCCAAAAGTCAAGTGCCTCCTTCCCCAAGCTAAAATCCAACTTAAGTAAAAAGTCAACTCTGGTCAGACTTGAACCGGCGCGACCGCGCTGCCCAGCAGTGCAAATTTGGCGCGGCCGCGCTCCATGCTGGCGAGAAATTATACTGGCGCGGGCGCACTCCTTTTACCTTTGGACAAGGCGAGCTCTTTGGTTTTTCTGCAGAATGTTGCAGCTGCTCCTGGCTTTACTGTTGTCTTCCCATACTTTCTCCTTTTAGCATCCTCACCTCCCTTTTAGCCTCATTTGCCACCAAGAGAGCTCCTAAACATGAAACCTACAAAAGCAATCAAAAATAGATGAAAAACTACTATATCAAATGAGTTTCAGCAACAATTGAAGTTAGTTGACATATAGATAAGTAGGTATAAAACCACTTATCAAATACCCCTAAACTTAAACCGTTGCTTGTCCTCAAGGAACAAAACAAAACAAAACAAAATGCAATGCACTAACTAAACTATATGCAACCAAAACTAACATGCAAACGAATCCAAATGTCAGTCAGATATGAAGTTCACATGAATTACCTCAGAGAAACTAAAAAATCTTCAAACAGCGAATCTAACCAAGAACAAGGACATAACGCATATTATTCTGCAAATTAAAATCTGTAATCACTGATGTAGTGTGTGCGTGTTTAGCAACCATTAAACTTGCTACAAAATAAATACTTCACATACTATGCTTCTTAGAGGGAAAAACACTGTCTCAACTCAAGAAAGGCAATAAACAAGATAAGCTTAAACCAAGACTACGCATCAACTAAGCTAAAAGTCAACAAGGGATTTATAATGCTTTTATTTACTCACGAGGGCGATTTTTGCACTTTTCATTGTTTACACTCGACTGTGCAATGCCTAGCCCTCTTAGGCTTTTCAATGATACCCGTGTAGCGAGATTTCGACCAACGACTCCCAAACCAAAAGGCTTTAGGGCGCCGGGTGTAAAGACAACCCCTAAGGCGTACTTGCTCGAATATCAAAGGCCACAGGACTCGACTAGCCAAAGTGTTTATTCACATTCTATTTTTCTTTTCTTTTTCTTTTTCTCTTTTTCTCTTTTCTCTTTTTTTATATATAGCATGCATACCCCTTTTTTCCCCTAAACTTAAGCTTTTGCGCAATCCTAGTTATTACAAATTGTTTACTAACTCTCTTTCATTAAACAATAATTTCCCACCAGAAGACAAGTATGTGACCATTTAAACTGAGCAAATTGTACTGGTTACTTAAAAGTGATATCTGGTTACATCAGCATCAAACAGATAAGGATTTACATCATGCTATGACATTACAACCAAGCCTAAGTCATCAAAACTGGTCACAAATCATGTAATTTCAATCTCTTCATAGGCCAAATGAATTTCAAACAAACCGAAAACTTGGATTCATGCAATATATCCTAATGTAATCAACCAAAGCAAAATTAAAAATTGAAAAAAATGCCTTAAATACCATGCAATTATACTAAAGTGCAATATATATGAACTAAACTAGATGCAATATGATATTAACTAAACTAGATGCAATATGAACCTAATACCCCTAAACTTAAAGATGACAATGCCCTTATTAGAGATATAGGTTAGGAAACTCCCCTAGTTGGCCTCGTCATCGCCTTCCTCCTTGGCTTGCACCTGCACTCCCATCTGGCGGGGAATAGGGAACAGCTGATCCATAGACAGGAAATTGCACCTGCACTCCCATCTGGCCAAATGCTTGGGACAATGCCCCAAAGAAATTAGTCGTGAAGGCCTGAAAGTTTGTGCTCATTGCATCCATCCTTCGCTATAACCGCCGCTTCATTCTATCCAGCCGATCCTGAGCCACATGGGAGGACTCAGCCTGCTCTGCGGGCATCCTCATAGGAGCTTCTCCACCCTCCGCTTGCTCGCTTTGTCCTGGCAAAATGATTCCAGCTCCTTGAGGATGGGATTTGCCTCCTTTCCATACTGTATACCTTTCAATGGTAGCATGGTTGATTGTATTCATAGAAAGCTGCATAGGCTCGGCATCGGCCCACATAACCCCCTACATAGCACACAGCCGGGTGATAACTGATGCATGTGGGATACCCCCTGAAGTACCGCCTCTCAAAAATCTGCGGATTGAGCTATTGATGACGTATCCCATATCAATATTCTTGCCATACATCAGAATCGCCTTGTCCTTGGTGACATCATTATGATGTCGTGTTGGCATCAAATTCACACATAGGAAGCAATACCAAGCCTTCCCGTATCTGCTCAGTGCGGTATGTGAGAAATACAAGCTTTTGATCCGTGCCCTGCTTTAACTTCCAACTCGTGCCAGGTTTACACAGATATGCACATATAGCATCCAACTCAGTGTCCCACTCCCGAGCGTAGATAGAGTCAGGGTGATCCAATGCAATGTTAGGCAATTGATATAGTTCATTGATGCGCTCTTTTGCAAAGAAAACATGACAGCCCCGCACAAAGACTGTATTAGTCTGCATAATCTTGGCATTAGCATAGAAGTCTTGCACCACAGAGATAGAAGCCCCCATCGGATCCTCAGCAAATAAATTCCAACCCCTCTCTCTGATCATCGACGCCATGTGCCCATCCAATTTCTTATCTGGCTTTAAACCTCGCTCCAATACAAAAGTTCTGCCCACTAAAGCATCATGGAAGTACTGTTGAGCCTCCAAACTGAAAAACTTGTGATCATCAAAGGCAATGCCGCCCCCTCCCTGCTCAAAATCACTGCCCGTAGAAGATGATTCACTCCTAAGACGCTTAGATGCCATTTCTTACTCCCAACAAACTCTGTCTTTCTCTGTTATGAAATGGAGTTTGATTTTGAGTAGTGGAGGTTAGGGTTTGTGATAGATTTTTGTTTGAGAGGCTGAGGGATAGAGAGTGGAAGATTTGGTTCTCAGTTGAGGTGCTAAAGGGCTTGATGGTGACTGAAATTAGGGCTTAATGGTGAATGGGGATTGTGAAGGGGTGTGAGAGTGGGTGGGGGTATGTGTGTTGTGGGGAAAGGGATTAAGGATTGAACATTGAAGAATTTAGATGTGAAGATTTCAGTAAGAGACATAGTAGAGTTAGGAGAGTTCGAATGCTCAAGAGAGATTGATGGTGTCTGTTTAGCCGAGTCTTTATTTAATTGAGTTGCTGAAGTAATCTGCTCGCGGCGCGGCCGCTCTTCATCACATACCTTTTCTGGCGTAGCCGCGCTATACCCTGACCCTTGATTCTACAACTTTTTCCACTGTTCTGCCTATGGACTTTGATGCCAAATGGATTGAACCTAAGGTATGCACACACATTTATTAAAAATACTAAATCTACCAAAAATGCTATGTACTAACCAAAGCATGAAGAATTAAACATAGAGGGAGAAATGAGTGAATATGTAATTAAGAATTAAACAAGGAGGAAGAAAGTTTGGATGGGGTGCCTCCCATCGAGCGCTTGGTTTATCGTCCTTTAGCTGGACTTCTTCTTGTCAACGCTATTTGATTCCTCTTTGATAACTGAGGAACCCTCCATTCGTTATGACCAATGTATGCTTTGAGAGGTTCCCATCAGTGATAGCTTTCAAATTTAAGTCACCTAGCTTGCTTCTTGTAGATAAGTACCCAATTTTGAATATCGGATAGCTAGGTTCTTCCTCCGTTGTGTTTATGAACAGATTAAGACATTGGGACATGTAAAACACAACGGGTTCTTCTTGTATTCTCTCCTCCTCGGTCCACCATGGCTTCAAGGTTTGACCATCTCTCATGTCATAAAGAAAATTGTCGTCGACGTGACTACCAAAGGGGCATGGTTGTGCAAAACTGACTGGATTCTTGAACTTTGGCGAAGAAGGCACTTGGGGTACTAACAAGATTGGCTCATATTTGTTGTGACGTACAGTTAGATCTTTGATGGCCTCATTGTCCTTATCCCCATTTGTCTCCTCGATTTCAAATTCTTGTTGTTCATCAAGTTGCAAACTCAACTCGGGCTCTCCATCAGTGTCAGAATCCATGTCATAGCACCAATTATTTCGAGGACAGTTATTCAAGGCTTTGAACATTTGATCCATCTGATTCTAAAGATTTTGAATTGACATCTCTTGCTCAATCAATCTCTCCTCATTTGACGCTATGAACTTGAACCACAAATCCTCCAATCTTGAATTTTCTGTTTCAGCCTCAAAATCCATGTATTGAGGATCATTGGTTGGAGTGTTGATGAGTTGATCCATCTGATTCTAAAAATTTTTGCTCAATATTGCCTGGCTCGTCATCATCTCCTCTTGGTTTGCTAAGAGTTTATACATGAATTCTTTCCTTGACTGTTCTTCTTATGGCAATGGAGATTGATATGTGAATTCTGGTGCATATGTTGGACTTGGAGCGCAGTATTAGTCTTGATAATTATAGCTCCATGAAGAATCTAGGTGATACCCCCAATCTTGATGATAATTGGGAGAAGCATAGTGGTTGAGGTAATCACCCCCATAATGAACTGGTCCAAAACTGACGGTGCACTGATGACTCGGATGGTTGCCAGCACAATAATCACAAGTAACTGCTAT
This sequence comes from Panax stipuleanatus, assembly GCA_020205555.1. Classification (NCBI taxonomy): domain Eukaryota; kingdom Viridiplantae; phylum Streptophyta; class Magnoliopsida; order Apiales; family Araliaceae; genus Panax; species Panax stipuleanatus. The sequence continues at coordinate 92,498,719 of CM035123.1, read as the reverse complement.
CTTTCGAATACGTTGGGCAACAACGTCCAACTTTCTCGAAAGTGTCTCAAGCTGTGCTGATAATGCAAAAATTGCGTTGAGTCCATCAATTCATGTTTCCCTTGGTTGAGTCATCCTCATGTATGGTCATTGATAAGCAAAGTCATCCATGGTACCTGAAAAGAGAGAAATATAGGAAGAGAATTAAAAACTAAAATAAAATGTTTAAATTAAGACTAATTTGATTGAAGCTAATGTTGGCAAAAATTATTAACTAATTCCCCCCGGCAACGGCGCCAAAAACTTGTTGGTCGTATTCCGATCAATATATGTGTGCAAGTATACACGGTCAACAAGTAATAAAGAGCAAGTAGAGTATCGTTTCCACGAAGAATTACTTAATAAAATTCACTAAGCACTAACCCATAATCATCTTAATCTTATTTAAACGAATGATTTGATATTATGAATAATACTGTGCAATTAAACTAATACTAAATAGCCCTAGAATGAAACTAGATAACGAAGACTTGAGACTACAATTTCACATATTATTTCATCGAAATCAATACACTTCTTGTTAAGCCACATTAATTATCACAGATTGTTAGTCAAGAACACGAAAGCAAGATAAGGCCATCTCTCGATGCACCAAGTCCATATCACATATAATCCACAAATGATAGAATACACGTGAACACCCAAATTATATAAACCACTATATTTCACTACAAGAAAAAAGCCTATCTGCGACCGCCTATCAGCTACCGCATTCGGTCCCTGATGATCATCTGCGACCGCATGCGGTCGCTGATAGGCGTCACATAAAATCTGGTCGCTAGAATGCACATCAGCGACCACTATTAGCGACCGAACTATCTGCAATCGAAATTAGCGACCGATATTGTCATTTTGATCGCTAAGATGAGTCAGCATGGTTTAGGGCCATAGGCTGACGTGTGCCACGTGTCAGTGACTACAATCAGCGACCGCGTGCGGTCGCTAAAATCCCCATATAATTAGCAGTCGGTAATACGTATCAGCGACCGCATGCGGTCGCTAATGTAAAAAAATCTGGAACCCAGATTTTTCTTGTTTTGCAGAATTCCCAAAAAACTGTACCTGTTTTGTACAGGTACAGTTTATATACCTGTTTTGTACCTGCTTTATCCCAACACATATAAACATGCACAACAATATAACATCCATCGTTCATTTACCGACACATACACCAAACTAGTATATAAACTATATAAACCTTTAAAAACCGATATAAATTGAATAAATATAAACAAATATAATCTTTAAGCAACATACAGACATCCAAAGAATGAATATAAAAGTACAAGATTCTCAAATAACTACAAAACAACACTAAATCAGTCGTCAAGCATCATTGTCCAAATTAGTTTCTCCTTGATCTTGATCACCCTATAATTAACAAAATAATAAAACAAATTACATATATAGTATATATGTTGATACTGGTGTTACGACAATATATAGTTATTTTTAAACACAACAATATACATATATAGTATATATGTTGATACTGGTGTTACGACAATATATAGTTATTTTTAAACACAACAATATACATATATATAAGTCACTACTTTGATTGTAATAAATAAGATTGATTACCTCGTCGCCATCCCCATGCTGTGATGCTGCTACTGCCGCCACTGCATCAGCTAACTCATCGGCACTCAGAGCCGCCAAATGCCCGCCCAGTATCTTTAGAAGATCGCGATCTCGACATATAGATCTCACACAGTCAGCAGGAGTATGAATAGCTGGATGACTCGATAACTGTGAAGACTGGGTAGTAGAGCTGCTTGAGCCACTGAAGGATGGGCGTCGTCGTTGTCCTTGACCTTTGACTTAGTTTTCTTCACAATAGATGCCCTCTCCCATAATTCTTGATCAATTGGCGGACGTGGGGTGCCTTCAGGATAGCGCTCATTCAATAAACGCTTATAAGTATCCTGTCATCATGTTAACAATTAAATAGTTAAAAATAAATTGGTAAAATTCTAAAGAATGACGTAAAACTTGATAAACAAGATCAAGTTGTTAAAACTTATTACAGCTATCTGGACAGCATCAGGCAGACCATCACGGGTGGCCACGTACACATCCAGCCAATGGATAGGCTGACCATGAGACTAAGACTCCTATACAAAATATATTCCAATATTACTAAGAAAACATGTGATATTCTACAATTCATAATTGTAAACATATTAAAACTATTCATACGTACCCTGGCAGTGATATGCTGCAACTGTGAAATACTGCCGCCTCTGTAGGTTCCTTTAGCCTTTTTGCCATCAGGTACACCCAAGGATCTGTTAGTGGTGGCAGTCTTGCGTCTTTTGACCCAGGTCTCATCTCTCCATTAGGCACACATCTCAGCCAATATGGACTGGGTGCACCACCAGGGGCTATGCTAGTGCATATAATCCTCTCCCTGGCCTGGACGGTCGATCGATGCATTGTGAAGGGCTTTTTGTCATTCTTTGTCCAAATTATCTTTGGTGCGGGCGGCGTACTTCTACCAGAATAGTGTCTGTATCACTGAAGCCTGCGCGTCCTCCCATCTATACCTTTTCTGCAAATAAAACAACAATAATAATATTAAAACGGTACTTTTAACATATAATCCAACACTACTAAACAATTATCCTTAGAATATTATATTATCTGTCATAATTAAAAAAAATACCTGAAATTCAGCCCAAACTGCATCCTTGTGGGCGATAGGTGTGCTCGCCCACGTAATCACAGGTGTGGGCTAATTCTGTAAGCACAGCTGTGATATGCACTTGACGATCTTATTATCTGAAAAATCACTATAATATACAACAATTTACATAAAAGATAAGTAGATATACTAAAGCAATTTACATTAGACATATATATCTTGTATAAATGAAATCTAAAATGCTTATATATAAATGATGCGGGACGTACGTGCTATTCGGAGGAAGACGAATCTGAATAAGAATCCGATCATCCGTATTAGTAGGGGCCTTGGGCATATGATTAGGCCCCCTACCCAAGCCGCTCTTTTTCTGCGCTGCTTCAGAAGCCATCTATATATTACAAATTTCAAGATGTTAGTATGAGTTATATTTGATTACATGTATATATGAATATAAATTGACAATAATGGCAGGAAATTGCATTTAAATAGTTAAGTACATAAACATGTCAGTGATATAAAGATGTTAGTATGAATTACATTTGATTACATGTATATATGAATATAAAATGACAATAATGATAGGAAATTGCATTTAAATAGTTAAGTACATAAACATGTCAGTGATATAAAGATGTTAGTATAAGTTATATTTGATTACATGTATATATATATATGAATATAAAATGACAATAATGACAGAAAATGCTAAACATGTAATGCTAAACATACATTTCATTTGTTCAAGTGTCAATGTCTGATTCAGAATCATCTTGTATACGTATTGCAGATTCATAACCATCATCTACTTCAGATTCAGTGTCAGATTCAGTTAGTAACTCTTCCTCCTCAGTATCAATGTCATCTAACACAAGTATTGACTCAGGATCTAATTCATGTGGTTCATCTCCACCATCTAACTGGATTACTTCATTGTCGTCCTCCACATTTATTATAGTTTGAGCATGAAGCATCTGCTCTTGGTAAATCTCCCCATCAACTACTTCTACACGACTGTGTGCGGGAGTATGAATTACAACTTGCCAATCTATAGGCAGTCTATCCCTTTTCCTAACAGGACTAGGAGTGTAGTATACTTGTACTATTTGAGTTGGTAAAACAAACGGTTCGTTGGAGTACGCAGACCTATGGAGGTCAATATCGACGATTCCATGTCTGTCAACACGTATCCCTTTTTCTAAATCAAACCAACGATACTTGAACAAGTTAATATGACCCCCGTACGTGCCCTTGTATGACAACTCTACGATTTCCTCCAACTCCCCATAAAAGGCACGACCAAGCTCATTGTAACAATCTCCTTGAACACATACTCCATAGTTTGTTGTTCTTTTACCACGTCCATATACCTTTGTATGAACTTCACAACCATTTATTTTGTAACCATTGCGGCTGACTTGGTCCCTGTCTGGTCCCATAGCTAGGACTTGTACATTAGCCGGAATCGTTGATCCCTCAGTCAAAGCCTACAAAAACTCCATCTTATTAAATGAAGTCATTGTTAATATGGAGTATATATATATATATATATATATATATATATATATATATATATATATGTCGTGCTTAAGAAATTGAACTTACTTTGTCCTTTAGCCAAAGTGCAAATTTTTTATCACGATTGATTTGAATATCTTTATCAGTTATGCTGGGATGCTTCACTTTTAACTCGTCATCGTAAAATCTATACAATGTTATAAACATTAATATATTGGAATGTATATTACATGTCATTGAAAGTTAAGGGATAAATTTTCAAGTTTACGTGTGTACCTCATAAATTCGTCAATCTCCTTGCAATTGAGAAGAATGTAAGTATGTGCAGCATGTAATTCTTGCTCAGAGAGGAATATACGCTTCCCTTTTCCATAAGCGCGGCCCGATAGACCAAATATAGAAAGCCGACCATTTAGTTCAACATTTCCCCCATCATCATGTCTCGAGACTCGATTGGCCTTTGTCAAGACTTCGTCCGAAAAATAGTCTGAGACAAACGTAGATATCTCATCGAAACTGTATGCCTCACATATCGACCCCTCGACATAAGCTCTATTCTTATCCTTCCTCTTAAGGTTTCCCATCACCCTCTCGAAAGGGTACATCCATCTATATTGAACTGGACCCCCAACACGAGCTTCATAGGGAAGATGGATTTGCAAATGCTCCATGGAGTCAAAAAAACCAGGCGGGAATATTTTTTCCAGTTTACACGTGATCTCTATGATGTTCTTCTCAAGTAAAGACATGTCCTTCTCATGTAATGTTTTTGAACATAAGTCTTTGAAGAAACGACTAAGATCCGTCAAAGCATCCCATATTGGTTTATCAAGCAGATCCCGAAATGCTATAGGCATGAGTCTCTCCATGAACACATGACAGTCATGACTCTTCATCCCTTGTAATTTTCCACCCGTAACACGCCTTGCAATGTTTAACGCATATCCATCTGGTAGTTTCAGAGACTTAACCCATGTGCACACATCTTCAACTTGCTTTTTGGACAATGTGTACCTTGCATGCGGTTTGACAATCTTACCATTAGGAGATTCATAAAGTTCTAATTCAGGACGCTTACAAATATCTTTCATGTCCAAATGTGCCTTATCATTATCTTTTGTCTTCCCCGTAACATTCATCACGGTGTTAACCACATTGTCGAACACATTCTTCTCAATATGCATCACATCTAGATTATGACGAATCAAATTTGTAGACCAATAAGGCAATTCCCAAAAGATGCTTCTCCGAACCCAGCTATGAGACTCGCCAAACCCATTGATTATGTTTGTGGCATCAATCTTACCAAATGGGATGACCGACAATCTTATCACACGGTCACGCATCTCCGTCCCCGACAATCGCGGTGCAGGCATATCATTCTCTACTTTTCCTTTCCTGAAGTGTTCTCTATTTCTTCGAAACGGGTGGTCTACTGGCAAAAAACGACAATGACAGTCAAACCAACAAGGCTTTCGACCTTTTGATAGATTGAAAGACTTTGTATGCTCCATAAAATATGGACAAGTCAACTTCCCGTGTGTACTCCATCCAGCTAACATACCATAGGCAGGGAAATCACTTATAGTCCACATAACCGCTGCCCTAAGGTTAAAATTTGTTTTCGTTGCAACATCCCAAGTCTGTACTCCATCCTCCCACAATACCTTCAACTCGTCTATAAGAGGTCTCAAGTAAACATCTAAGTTCTTTCCAAGACTCTTAGGACCAGGAACCACGAGTGAAAGAAACAAGTATGGTTGTTTCATACACATCCATGGAGGCAAGTTGTACGGAGTAACAATCACAGGCTAACATGAGTACGAAACAGCTGAGTGGCCGAACGGGTTGAATCCATCAGTGGACAAACCAAGCCTCACATTTCTACGTTCCAATGTAAACCCAGGATGTGCTAAGTTAAAATCCTTCCAAGCCTGCCCATCTGCGGGATGGTTAAGTTCTCCATCTTTAGCTGGAGATTTCGCATGCCAAGTCATATGTTTAGCTGTTCTTGAAGACATGTACAACCTTTTTAACCGATGCGTAATTGGAAAATACCTTAAAAGGTATACTTGTCTTTTTTGTAGTCACACCCTCTTTATTAGGCTTGAACCGATTATGACTGCAAAACGTGCACCTTATCTTTTGTTTATTTTCCTTATAAAACAACATGCAATCGTTCGAACATGCATCGATCTTTTGGTATCCAAGACCCAACTTCTTCACCATTTTCTTACAGTAGTAGTAGTTATCGGGTAATTTTTTATCGTCAGGCAACATACTCTTAATGGCCTTCAATAGCGACTCAAAACACTGATGGCTCATGTTGTGATCAGCCTTGATGTTAAGTAATGTCACCACTGCAGACAATGTAGTGTGCTTGGTGAAACCATGCCACAACGGCTCGCTACCCTCGTCTAACAACTTAAAGAACACTTTGGCATCAGAATTCATAGGTTGCTCTCTGCCTTGTTCCCAATCAAAATCTGGCCCTGCAATATCATGAACCATGGCATTCATACGATGGGTACTGCTGCCCAAAGTGTGTACTTGTGCATAGCCACTATCTCTTCTCTGCCCATGTGCCCACCAGCATTCTTCATAATTTCTCATGAACCCAGAAACAAGTAAATGATAGTTTACTATGTCTCTGTTCATATAATTTTGATTTTTACACTTCAAACAAGGGCATCTTATCTTGTTCTGACCATTCACACATTGCGGGTGACTATATGCATAATCCAGAAACACTTGACAACCAGTTCTAAATTCAGTTGTAGCACCTATCTGGGAACTTGACTTTCGTTTTCTCATCCAACTACGGTCTGAATAAAGGTCCATGATACCACGGTACCTATTGCAAACAAGAATTATTGTATCCCCTTGTTAGATATTTATAATTCAGCCTAATGTCATTTATGATGCATATAAATACATATAGATGTATCTTTATGTAAGCATATGACTTGACCATACTTGTAAGCATATGAGTTGAGCATACTTGTAAGCATATGACTTGAGCATACTTGTAAGCATATGGTTAACATTTAAGCATACTTGTAAGTCTATGCTTTATATGTGAAGAAGAGGAGCTTACATAGAGAAGACTCGGCAAGGCAGTTCAACCGCGATGCTCTATTCTTTTGGATGTCAGTCATTTTCTTATTCTTTTTTGAATCAAGTTTGTAGTAGGTTATATTAAGATTGTGTTTTGTACCTAAAAGTATTAGGCACTATTTTCTAGCTGTTCTGTTATGCAAGATGTCCCATGAACTAATTGTTGGTATATTTTGGACAAACTTTGTGGTTGATGGATTCTGAACCAGCAGTTAATGGATTCAGTCTAATAGATGGGGTTCAAACACAACACCATATGATAATTGACAAAGTGCGAAACTTGCTTGTTTGATAACTATTCCCTTTTTTATTTGGAATTTTTAGAATTTGGATTAAGTGGGGTTCAAACACAACACCATATTATATTAGTTTAATATAATATTTTACTATATTATATTATAATAATATATTTTATATTATTTAAATTTAATATTCTATTTATATGATATTATAATTTAATTTAATTATATATTTAATCATATTTAATATATATTATATGTCAAATATTAAATGTTACTAAATTTAGTATGAGAGAAACTAAGTAATGCATGTGTCAAATATTATATCATGTTATTTTAATTTAATTTTTATTTATTTATTAGTTGAAAACTAAGTAAATGGTAACTTAGTAATGTTACAAAGAATATATATATATATATATATATATATATATATATATATAGAGAGAGAGAGTATACATTACCCAAATTAAACTTAATTACCCAAATTAAATCTAATTATCCAAATTAAACCTAATTAAGGGTTCTTAAACATAGAGTATACATACACCAAATTAATCAAATTTATGTATATATATATATATATATATATATATACATATTCATAGCAACAAATTAATATAATAACATGTATATATGTGTATATATATATATATATATATTTATAGCAACATATCAATGCATATATGTATGCATTACCCAAATTAATCATTCATTGTATAACAAAATCATTCATAGTATAACTAATATATACCTAAGTGTCGGCGGCAGTAGCAGCGGGCGATGGCGGTGAGGCGGTAGCAATGGGCGGCAGAAACCCTTCTTCATCTTCTCCCTATTCTTCTCCCCCTTCTCCCTCTTCTCGCCTTCTCTGTCTCCCTCTTTTTCTTTCTGTTTCGCGTCTGTTGTCCAGGCTTGTTGCTGAGAACATTTAAAAGAATCAGCGACCGCTTTCAGTGACCACATACGGTCGATAGTTTTTAATGACGTGGATATACCAGAGACCCCATGCCGTCGCTGTAACTCCGTGGTCGCTGAAGAAAAGTCCGCGAGCAATTCACGCCAATTTTTAGGCGGCAAAAACACACCTGCGACCGAATAGCGACCGCATGCGGTCACAGATATAAACTAGCCACCAGATTTCAGGATGGTCGCTAAAGGCGGTCGCTGATTCCACTACTAGCGACCGGATTTTGCGGTCGCTGATACCTTTGGTCGCTGATAGCCTCTTCTCTTGTAGTGTTTCTATGTGACTTAACAATAATAAGGGTTTAAGCACAAGTTCTCAAATGACTACAAGCGGTGCTCTGTTATATGTCTATCTGAAGCACAAATTATGGAGTCTAACACCATGTAAAATCCACAAACACAAGCTATTAAGATCAGATCTAAACCTATACTCCGTTTCTCAATTTCATATGGATTATCATAGTAATTGATGGCCAATCAAGTAGCAATTAAGTATGAATTAATAGACAATCCAATAATAATTAATAAGACTAACAAGGAAGTATATCAAAATAAACTACTCAATAGATTCCATTGTAATCCCAAAATAGAATCTAACTCACAGTTGAATCAAATCTATAATCCACAAGTTGAATATACATTGAAAGAATACAAATAGAAGTAAAAGACAAAGTATGAATAGAAATTCCAAATCTAATCTCTTGCTCCAAGTTTGGACATTTAATGCACTTCAATTGCTTCAATATTCAGATCTAACCTAATCTAGAATCTATCTACTCTAATCTAATCTAATCTAATCTAATGTTGAAAATTAAAGAAAAGATAAGAGGATATGTAATCTAAGGATCCCCTAGGGTGGTATCTCTCTACATAATGAAAATATGCCCTAAATATAGACCCAAAAGTCGATTGCCTCCTTCCCCAAGCTAAAATACAACTTAAGTGAAAAGTCAACTCTGGTAAGACTTGAACCGGCGCGGCCGCGCTGCCTAACAGTGCAAATTGGGCGTGGTCACGCTCCATGGTGGCAAGAAATTATATTGGCGCGGGCGCACTCCTTTTACCCTTGGACAAGGCGCGGCCGCGCTCTGTGGTTTTTCTGCAGAATGCTGAAGCTGCTCCTAGCTTTACTGCTGTCTTCCCATACTTGCTCCTTTTAGCATCCTCCCTTTTAGCCTCATTTGCCACCAAGAGAGCTCCTAAATATGAAACCTACAAAAGTAATCAAAAATAGATGAAAAGCTACTATATCAAATGAGTTTAAGCAACAATTGAAGTTAGTTGACATATAGATAAGTAGGTATAAAACCACTTATCATACACGTCATGGATGATGATGATCCATTGAATTATGAACATGCTATGAGTAATAAAGACTCAGGAAAATGGCTTGAAGCCATGAAATCTGAGATGGAATACATGGATGAGAACCAAGTATGGACTTTGGTGTCACCACCTGAAGGCATTAAGCCTATTGGGTGTAAATGGGTTTTTAAAAGAAAGACTGGAGCAGACGGTAAGGTAAAGACCTATAAGGCCCGACTGGTTGTAAAAGGTTTCAAACAAAGACAAGGATTTAACTATGATGAAACCTTCTCACCAGTAGTTATGCTCAAGTCCATTCGGATTTTGCTTGCGATTGTAGCTTATTACAACTATGAGATCTGGCAGATGGACGTGAAAACGGCCTTCCTCAATGGGAAACTTAAGAAAGATGTGTATATGACACAGCCAGAGGGATTTGTTTCAAAGGTTGGAACAAATCAAGTTTGTAAGCTGCAATGATCCATTTATGGATTAAAGCAAGCTTCTCGTAGGTGGAACATCCGTTTTGATGAGACAATCAAAGAGTTTGATTTTATCAAAAATGAAGATGAACCATGTGTGTACAAGAAGGTTAGTGGGAGCGCTGTTTCATTCCTTGTATTATATGTTGATGATATATTACTGATAGAGAATGACATTTCTATGCTACAATCGATTAAAATCTGGCTATCTAAACACTTCTCCATGAAAGACTTGGGAGAAGCATCCTATATTTTGGGGATAAAGATCTATAGAGATAGATCTAAAAGGATGCTTGGCTTATCCCAAGGAACATGCATTGAGTCGATGCTAAAGAGGTTTAGCATAGAAGATTCCAAAAGAGGTCTCATGCCGATGAGCCATAGAATACATCTCTCCAAGAAACAAGCCCCAAAGACACCTGAGGAGAGATACCGTATAAGTAAGATCCCTTATGCTTCAGTAATAGGATCTATCATGTATGGTATGATATGTACTAGACTGGATGTCGCTCATGCACTTAGTGTAACAAGCAGATATCAGTCGAATACAGGAGAAGACTGGAAGGCAATGAAAAATATCCTAAAGTACTTACGAAGGACTAAGGATGTATTTTTTTGTCTACGGTGGGTCTGAATTGAAACTCGAGGGCTTCACAGACTCAAGTTTTCAAACGGACCAAGATGACAGTAAATCTATTTCGGGGTATGTATTTACCTTGAACGGAGGCGCAGTGAGTTGGAAGAGTTCCAAGCAGCAAACAGTTGCTGATTCAGTGACAGAGGCAGAGTACATAGCTGCAAGTGAAGCTGCAAAGGAGGCTGTTTGGATGAAGAAGTTCATAACAGAACTTGGTGTGGTTCCTAGCATTAGAGGAGTAGTCCCCTTATATTGTGACAACATCGGAGCTGTTGCACAGGCTAAGGAACCCAGGTCTCATCAGAAATCCAAACACGTGATGCGACGATTTCACTTGATCAAGGAGATCATTAAAAGAGAAGACGTCACCTTGGAGCGTGTAGACTCTCAAGACAATATTGTAGATCTATTTACTAAAGTTTTAACATAAAAGCAGTTTAATCGTCACTTAGAGAAGATGGGTGTGAGATACCATGGCGATTGGCTTTAGTTAGTGAAAGTGGGAGATTGAAAGTAGTATGCATACAAGCCAATCATGTATGATGATAAAGCATATACTTTGTAAATGATCTTATTTATTTTTTAATAAAAGTATTCAATTATTAAAGGCATTTAATTATCTACATGATGCTGTTTTTATAATATGTAAATAATCCATAGTTTTAAGCAATGCTTTTAGAATCATGATGTTGATCATGCTAATGAGATTTAAATTCTTAGAAAGCTTAAAACTAAAATAGTTCCCAATCGTTGGATTATTAAAAAGGGGATTACTGAATTCGAATAGATTGGTAGATATGTTGCTTGCTCATTGGATGAGGATGATTGATCTCATGATCATTTGTGTGGAGACACTAAAGCAAGTATGTAGGTGCTTATTGGAAAATAAGTACACTGAACGTGACTCGCTAAGAAATACCTAATGGAGTTTTACTCACCTGTCAATAGGAATTCCTAATGTGATAGTAGTACAAGTGATCCTCGGACTTGAGATCATCATAGTATCTTGTGTGTAATGAATTATACTTTGACTTATTCCTTAAGACCCTTAGGGTATATCAAAGGGTATGCTTGGGTGTAATAAGTTACATATGGAGATAATGAATGATCAATAAAGAATCTACCGCTTCTAGTAAAAGAAGAGATATGTCCTATGTGATTCATTAAATGACAACCCAGTAGTCCTTGGCAAAGGCAAAATGAAATTAGAAAGGAGTTTCTAATTTGCATTATTTGGGGTTGTGCATTTTCTGATCGAAATACATATAATTAAATAAAATAAGACTTAACAGTAATTTCATGTCTTATATTTAATTGGGACATTGTGTGGTTGAAGGATTGAATTGTACGGTAACTATTAACTCGCAGTTTCTTTTATGATTAATGTTGAAATCTATATTATCTGAAAAGTCATTGATCGCTATGGAGGCTTATCCCTATAGTAAAATAAATGTTATTTATTTAAATAAATTATTAGTTTAATTTATTTATTTAAATAAGATTAGAATTATTCTAATTGATTTATTCACAACCGGTTTAATATGGAGAACCTAAAGGGTCACACCATAAAAGGAAGAATAATTATTTAAGAAGGTAATGGCATAATCGTAATAATATGTTAAGTGTAATTAATTTAATTTATGGTGATAGAATAAATTAAATAGCTTAATATTTATTATTTAATATTTTGAAAAAATTAAATATAAATTAATAAGAGGAGTCTTATGTTAGATATCAGTTGATGCAATTCCAATTGTTGGAGAGTACTCCTTTTCTATAGAGAATAGAAAACTAGGGTTTAGCCAACCACCCTCCTTTTTGAATAATTTCTCTTCCTTGGTGGATCACCTCTAGAGGCCAAACACTTGGGTGGCTAATGTTGATCTAAGGAAGGAATCAATCCCGGAGATTCAAGGAAATCACGAAGAATAATGAGTTGAACTCGTACCTATGGAAGCTTCGTTCTACAAGGGTATGAATCTAATCTTCTTCTATTACGTTTTAATTAATAACTATGCATAAAGGATGATTCGGGTAATTGGTTTATGGAATTTTTTTTAAACTTTGATATACCATACTTCCGCTATTTTGCAATTTGATTGCGCTATGATTTCGTACAAAACCTAACATGACGAAGCTCCAGCTCAAAGACATAGATAAAATAGAGATGTAGTTATTGGAAATAATGTGCAAGTTAGAAATGATATTCCCTCCATCATTTTTTGATTCAATGGAGCATTTACCTATTCACCTGACATACGAAGCCAAGTTTAGCGATCCCGTGCAATATAGATGGATGTATCCATTCGAGAGGTAATGACAATAATGTTTTTAATACGCTAAAATGTTCATTCTTGTTTGCTAATGTATACATACATATATAACACATAGGTATATGCGACATCTAAAGCAAAAGGTGAAGAATAGAGTCCGTGTAGAGGGGTCAATTGCTGAAAGTTATGTTATGAAGGAACTTGTTAATTTATGCTCATTGTACTTTGATTCGAATGTTCAGAAAAGGAATAATCGCTTAAGTCGGAATGAGGTTGTTGCACACGAGGAAAATGGAGAATTAGCGGTCTTTAGTCATCCTGTACAACCATTCGGCGAGAAAAAAGGCGATTATTAACCAATAGAGAGTATACAGCTGCCAAATTATATGCACTTGTAAACATAAATGAAGTAGCGACATACATTAAGTAAGTAGTCATAACTATGTCTTATGTAATTGTTATAAGTTCCTTGCACACACATTAAGTATATAATTGTACTTCAGTCAATATGATTCTGAGATACGTGAAGCGAATCTGATTATATCGGATAGGGATTTGCAAAATTTGAGAAATAGAGAATTTGTGCAATGGTTTAAAGATCATGTAAGTCTAACTAATTAACAACTAAATGCATTTCATGAATGAATTTTATGGCGTAATTAACTTTAGAATATGTCATGTTACTATACATTAGGTCCTCACAGATGATAAAGCTGACATTAGGCTAAAGCTTATAGCCGACGGCCCTGAAAGATCTGTAGATACTTATACATGCCATATTGTCAACGGTTACAAATTAAGTGTTGCGATATTGGGAAAGTAGCGTCATCTGATTCTGGTGTTGTGGTTAAAGGTAGCTGCTACGATAATCTTTGGGATGACTGGTATGGACGATTGCTAGAAGTATTTTTTCTCAAATATTAGGGTCAGAAAGAGTTAGTTTGCTTCAATTTTCATTGGTTTGATGTTGAAAATGTAGTTAAAGTAGATAAAAATTCAGGACTTGTGACATTAAATGTTAAGTCCAAACTAAACTCGTCATCCTCAACAATTTCTTTTATTTTAGTAAGTCAAGCAACACAAGTGTACTACGCACGGAGTGTTAAGACTCCTGCAAGCTCATGGTATATTGTTATAACCACCAAAGCTCGTGTTTTTCAAGGCATAACTCCTCGTCTAGACGATGAACCTTTACAAGTCGGGTCTAATAGTGTTACACCTGCTAATGTGACAATTATTAGTGAGTCTAGTGAAGACGAGGATGATGTCTTCGTTGTCGAAAGTGAAGATGATGTTGTTGAGGAGGAAGATATAAATGAAGAAATCGTTGAGGATGACGAAAATGGTGATGACAGCGAGATTGAAGAGCTACTGCTCCGAAGATGACGATTTTTTGATATTGATGGCTTTGATGATATAAATGATTAGGAGTATGTACTATTAATGTCTTTTTAGTTGTATTCAAACATAATAGTTTGTAGTAGTGCAATCATTATCTAAAACTTATATTATTCTACTAATTAAGGTACTCGTGGTTTTAGGTTATTATATATATTTTTTAGTTGTATCCATATGTAATAGTTTGTAGTAGTGTAATCATGATGGTGTAACTTATATTATTCTACTAATTAAGACGCAAAATTATTGCGATTACAAATGTCTTATAATATTCTGTTGATTTCTTTACATTTATATACATATGGCCCGTACATCACACGGCGATCGTGGTGGGCATGCTAGTAGTACAGGTCGTGGGGGTCATGGAGGTAATGGGGGTGATAATCAGGTCGAATCACCAGGTATAATTACATGTTAAGTTGTTATACATCTTAATATTTTTAATTTTATATAGTATTGTCATGATATTTGTTTATATAAATATTGATGTATTTCACTACATAGGTGATCGGCGTAGGCCTCCGCGGGGACTAGCATGTGGCTTGCTAGGGAATCCCCCCAAGCACCTCTTATATACTGCATCGAGAATAACATGTAATTTCATAATATGTGTGTAGCATTTAACATTTTTTTACATAAAATCTTGTATGTATATATTCATTGGAATTTTCAAATGTATTAATTTCAATTGCATTATCCTTGAGGCGACGCCAAGGAAAACGTTGCTTGGGATCGTCCGTAACCTATTCTCAAGCCCGTGGATGAGGTGGACGGATGTGGATGACCGCACACGTCAGTTGATTATTGTTGAGTTTCAAGTAAGATGTCATTCATATGTTAGTTTTCTATTCCATTTGAATGTTTTTTTACATGTCAGTTTATGTTGTCTACTAAGCTTGTTAATGTGTAATGTGCAGAGATATTACCGATTTGAGGATGGTCAGGAAGCACATGGCATGATCGTTCTTCAGGGATATCTAGAGATGAACTGGCACAAGTGGATCCACGACTGGAAGAAGAAGGCCCAAGAAGAGGAAATGAATAACAAATACGTATATTTATTAGAAGAGACTGTGTGGATGCAGTTGACGTTTCAAAACTTACACTTGTATTTATACAGCCAGAATGGGTCGGAAGCAGTTCTATCGGCCAATCAGACTTCGACATCTTGTGGTAAAATGCTTTGAAGTCTTCCACTCTATCCTTTGGGAAGCTGTCGACCCTGAAGATGGGAGTTTTGGGATCAGCCCAGCTTTGAAGGAGTTGGAGGTCGGCACCTTTGATGAAAATCCATTGGGAATGCCACTGATGAGTAGGTTTCATACCTACGAATCGGATGCTTTTAGACTTGAATTGTTGTTTATTCTTGAGTGTTTGTGTTACTTTTCATGCCTTTTTTTAGGCTTTATTGCTTTGGAATTGAATTTGGAACTTTGGATGGGAGCTGCATGGACAAAGGAAGAATTTTGGCTTGACTGGTAGAGGGCGCGACAACGCTGTTTTAAAGAAGGAAACAGGTGCGGTCGCGCATGCTTGCAGAAGGAGAAAGCAATGTCTCTGCGGGATGGGCGTGGCAGCGCTGAGACGTAGGCTTATTCTGGCGCAGCCGCGCCAGAGCGGGTTCTTGAAAGGGTTGGCTTTTTGACTTTTTTGCCAATTTGAATGTAATTTGGTTTATAATTTCTACAAGGATTAGGATTTTTATTGTAAGACTATAAATAGATGGGTTTGATCTATTATAATGATCTCTTATTATCTTAGAAACAAAAACCCTAGTTTTGGAGAAGGACATTAGAGGCTTTAAGTAGGAGAAGGATTACAAAGGAGGCACAATTTGAAGGATTGCGAGAGGAGATCTAAAGATTGGTTATACAATTTTTATTCTTTTCTCTCTGTCTTTTAATTTGTATTTCAGGATGATTATTTAATTATGGATGATGATTTTTAATTCAATGATGAACTAAATTTCTTTTAAGATTACAATGGAACTTGATGCGTAGCTTAAGTTAATGTGCTTTTTTGTTAGTTATTGTTAACTATAGTTAGATTGTCTATTATGTCTTGTGCTTAATTGGTTAATTGTCTAATCAATAATTATTATGATAATATATATGCAATTGAGAGATGAATTATAGATTTAGACCTAGCCATAATAGCATATGATTGTGATTTCTACTTGCATTAGGATTCATGATTTATGTATAGGATAAAGATATACCTATATGCCATATGTAATCTAAAAAGAACCTGAACTTAAAATCTTTTTTAATTGTAATTCACATAGAGATATAGTGAATTAGTTATCTAGGGTGTTCTTCCTAATTTTATCTTTTGTGGATTTAGGTTGATTTGTTTATAAGTCATTGAGAGGTGTTTATAAATACTGATGAGTTCTTGGTTAACAATTCAATGTAATTGACATAACTTAACGAGAAGTGATTTAATTGAAATGAAGCATCAAGGGAAATTGCAATCTTAAACCTTTAATATCTGAATTCAAACTTGTGGTGCCTAGTTGTATTTTAATTAGTTTACTTTATTTTCAAAATTCAAAATTTTAACCAATTATTTAATAAAATCAATTTAATACATAGTTGGAAGTTGTTAGTATAAATTACAAATTTTTCTGCGGGAACGATACCTTGCTTGCTTTATATTTCATATTTGATCGTGTATACTTATGTGTGTTGCTAGTTTAATATTAGGAAAACAATCACCCCTTGTTGCTCAAGGGGGTCTTTATCCAAGTGTGTTGGCAGGGTTACTTTTTCAACTGTCGAAGGCCCGACTCTTTGGACCGGCCAATGCTGAATAGGGCGAAAAAGAAGTCCAACCCTAGTTTGACTCTGCATTCATGACAGAAAGCTATAAAGCAAATCAAATGAATGTACGAGTTTAACACTAATGGTGCGAACCCTATTCCGACGAAGCTAAGAAAGGAGGCGATGAATTTATTTTAGGGGAATCGAACCCCATACTTCAAATCACAGATGGGGATGGCGGTCCATTCTTCCTGTGGGTGCTAGTACATCTTCTCCGATAGATTTGGGGCTCGAAGTCCGTAGGCGTTTGAAATTTGGTATTGTTCACGGATGTTGGGTATTTGGTAGGTTTGTACGGAGGATCGGATGTTGATGTGTGTATAGGCTTTTTTCTATGAGTAATGATTTCAGATTCTCATTTCAGCAAGTTCAGTATAGGCTAGCACCGGGGATGGGAAGTTTGATGATAAGGGGGTGGTTGTTTGTGAGGGGGCAGTGGTGGTGATGGTTGTGGCAGTGGATGGTTGTTGCGGTACTATATTTTGGCTAGTAATGATGATGGTATGGGAAATTTCAGCGGAGTATTGGGTGACGTAGGTGGTTTCCTGAACGGTGTTGTCTTCTGACATTGTCGGTCAAAAAAATATTTGGATTTGAGGTGATGTGACCGGAGAAAAAGATCGTTGCAAGGAAGGGAAAGAGAGTGATGCTTGAGCACTATGTGAAAAAATTTGAAATCTGAAAATAAAAGTGTGGCAGTTGGTTTTTGGGATGGGACTTTTGAAATGACTGGTTGTCTCTGCACGATGGTGGGCCCCAGTTTGAAACGTGGAGCGAAGGAGTGTCTTTTCAGTTTTAATATCCTTACCATGTTAATTATGGAATTTTTTTAGTCTCTTATTATAAGTTCTTTATAATAAGAGAGTTTGGGTAATGTTGGGGCATGATTTTGTGGGAGTGAGTTGGTGAGACTCGTGCCACGTAGCAGAATGTTCCAGTCAGAAGGCTTAACTTATAAGGAATCTACAATCCTAATTGACTTATGATTCTCATTTCCAATTTTACTTCCTACTTTTAAGGAAACTGAATCCCATTCAGTTTATGAAGGTTATATAGTCCAGATTGATTTCAACTTCCCATTTTTAAGGAGATTGAGTTTTATCCAAGTGTCGTAATTGACGTAATAAGGATTCATATTCGTCCTTGGGGATGGGCGTGCTGAGATGGTGTGGGAAGATTATAAATGCACGGCTATACCCTAAATTACAGGTGATGACTCTTTGTCCAACTTAAGCACTAAAGCAATAACGTGCATCCATTGTTAACCTTTTCTCCCGTCTCTGCTTATTCTCGCACCGGAGCTATCCCCCGGCGGCCCCGATCGTTAGGCTCTTGAGTGTGTTTGCCCGTTTTCTGTGCAGGATTTGGCTCGTTATTTGGTGATTGGACGAGCGGACGGATCTTGACGTTAACAAATACAAACGTAGCAGTAGTGCTAAATTATTACTCCTTCTGTTCTCAAGAGAACGAGTAAAGTACAATTTGTAAACATATTAAAAAAAATAAAAATAGATGAAAGTGTAAAAAAGTTCAAAAGTTATCGTTAGTGACTCTTTAAGATTATATAAAGTAATGAATACTTTTTTTTTTATATTAATGCACCCTACTAATGACATATTTATCTTCACTTTTATTTCATTCTTTTGGGACAAAAAAATTATATCTTTAATCATCTTTTTTGGACAGAGTGAATACATAGGTCCAACCTAGAATTTTCTCATTAATTCAAATAGTAGGATCTAAATACTATTTTTCTTTGTTAATGCGCGGTTACATAGAAACTGTCTTTAACTTAGTTAATATAATTATAAATACTAGTAGGTGAATCTGTATGAGGCACGAGTATATTTGAATATTAGTATCTAAATTTTTTAAATATTATAATTTTAAATTATGTGTAATATATATTGTTAATTAATCCATTCATGCACTGACCACGAAATTTATGCACAATATAATGGGTCTCAATATTAAATATATGTAGATTTTGTGGTGATGAATTTGTATGAAGTGTAAAGGGGAAGATTCAATTACTATTAAAGTTGTGAATGTATGCGTTGATGTAGTTGAAAGGCCTTAGACTTTTGGGTTTTCTACTCCAATAAGAAAGGGAAAAGGAAGAAAAAGAATTTGGTGTTGAGATAGGAAGTGAAAGAAAAGGAAAATGAAAACTCATTTCAGTCAACTCGATCAACTAACTTTTAACTCACTCAATTGAAAATTGAATGTTGCACTTTTAAATATTGGGATTGATTGTTAATTATTGAAAGTAATATATATTATAAGATTTATTGTGTCCAAATTAACACTAAAAATGTCAAAATTATTTTAAGAGTAATTCTAGAGACACAACTTATTCTACAATTATTTTATAATTTATTGATGTGGCATACTCCACCTTAGCATATTGATGAACAAATTGATTCAATATAGTCTCGGACCCACATAAAAGCTGAGTTGGAGTATGACACATCAGTAAATTATAAAATAGTTGTAAAATAAGTTGTGCGTTTATTATTATTCTTGTTTTAAAAAGAGAAATAAATTGAAGATGTCCAGCTGTACTGTTTGAGTAACAATAAGTTTATTGTCTTCCCAAAAAACTGTGAAGTTGTTGTGAGGATGTCCATAACCAATAAATCAAAACCAACTCATTTTCTTTTTCTTTCTTTTTTTGCTAAATAACTCAAGTCATTTTCTGTGCTATGAATAGGCCTTGCGATAACATCTGGGCTAAGTTGGTGGTAGTTCCCTCGGTTCGTTAATATAAGTCGTTTTAGAGCAATTATTAAGAAAATAATTGTAAAACATTAAATATAATATCAATTGTCTATATTACCCTTAACGAAATAACCAAAGTTATATTTAATACTTGGGGTAATATTGAAAACTAAACAATTAATGCTTACTTGACGAAAAGTATTTCCTTAAAACGACTTATATTAAGGAACAGAAGAAGTAATTAATTAGTTCGGAAATATATTACACATAATAAATGCAAAAAAAATATTTAAATTTATAGGAAAAAAGAAATGAGTCTAATACATAAGATAGCGAAATTTAAAGTGTACTTATTCACTAGGTCACAAATAAGGGCCCCAAAATAATGACTACGTACTATATATAGACTACCCTAAGAAATTTACCAAGCTAACATGAAACAAACACCCCTAAACCTAAACAACTTATCTACAAAGCGTTTGATGAAATAAGCTTAAACCACTGGCTTTGGGGATTATCAACACAAGTAGGATCATCTGAATCTGGACAAATGCACTTCTTAGTCAAAATTCTCGGAGAATAACTAGGATCATAATGTAGGCACAAATCATCATCACTGTTTGCCAACTGAAAACTAGAGACGGATTTCCACATACTTTGCTCACTATAACAATCCTCAGTCAAGATCACCGGCAGCCCCTCCCCGATAGCGGTTAGACAATACGGAGTTCCGGTTAACCGGATTGCGGTTTTGTTGCCGCCGTGACTCCACTTGCTCAAGCTATAGCAATCGGTTGCATGAAGTTCATTTTTGTCATCAGCCCTTATACATCGCCCGCTTATTGGATGGTACATTCTTAGGTAACTCGGCGCAATCGATTTTGGATCTACATTACATTAAAAAATACAAAAAATTACTTCATGCAGAGATAAAATATAAATTTTACGACATTCCAAGGACTAAATAAAAAAAACTTTAAATCAAAAAGGATAAAAAAAAAATTAAACAAAACTTGCGGGGCAAAATGAAAAAGACAAAAATATTAAATTAATAAATTATTTAGCCCTTTTACACGCGTGTTGTGTGTAAAATTAGTGTAAAAATATAATAAAATTTTTATGAAATTTCAAAGCACTAAATAAGATAATATAAAATTTTTAAATTAAAAGAGTAAAATAGTTGTATAAAAAAAAATTAGTTTGATACGGATATAGATATGTACCATGGATCACCCGTTGTACGGATAGCAACTTCTCAAGAATTTCAGGGCTTCTAACACTTGTCCAATTGGTAGTAAACACCCCATATTGCTCATCAATCCCTTGTTGGCCATCCCTAAAATAATAGCTCCCTTGCAAAGCCCATAAGTTCCAGTCCAGATCATTGTGGGCCAAATAGGCCAAGTAGCAGCCCAAGAATATATTATCAGACGTGTTATTATTAAACTCGTTGACACCAAATTCGGTTATAAATAACGGAGCCGGGTTCGGACCTTTGGTCAAAAATGTGGTCCGATTATCCATTTCTTCAATAACACTGTCACAAAATTGGTTTAACGGCTGGTTCAAATATTTACTGGACTGCCCCATGGTAAAAGCGTATCGATGAGCTTCATAAACAATCTTGTTGTTTATACGTAAATTCAAAGGCTTGGTTTTTAATGAGGTAAAATCAAGACTGTAACTTATTGCGGATACGAGAATTAGCACATTAGGGTTTGCCTTATGAATGCTTTTTGCACCCAAACTAACGTAATGATACCAATCCTTAAGGTTTTGGCGTGGTCCACGTAACTCATTTCGTAAGCTCATGGCGACTACCTGTAAATCAGTATTTTTATTATTAGCAAACTCACTATAAATACGGATTTGAGATATAATTATAATAATGTGAGAAAGTATATAATGAACAAAGTACAATGCGGCTAATTCTATTATATTATTTACTTTTAGAACTTTATTATTCTCAAACTCTTGTATACAATTTCAAATCCGGATTTTAGATATAATAATGTCAACAGAGAGTTCCATGAAAAGATCAATATTGTAATTGATGCACAAAATATAATGTTGCTAAAAATTTCTCATCTTACAATAATTAATAATCAAATAAAATTATATCAAAGAAGAAATATAACAATAATTTATATTTTCTCGAGTTCAAAATATAAGATTATTATTGATTTTTTAAAATTAATTTGAGATATTTTTTAAATTTAAAATTAACATAAATTCATTTAATTTTAATTTTAATTAATACAATGATTAATATTTTAAATTATTTAAAAGGTACTAATAAATACAAAAAAATAACTATAACTAAATAAATTAATTTTGAGTGTAACAATATATCAAATTGACTTTCAAATATTTATGTAATAATTTAAAAGAAAGTATTAACATACCGCAGGAGTGTCCTTGTAGTGGGTTGCAACCATTTTCAAGGCTCGTACCCAATCATGCGGGTGAAAATACTTATCCCCCCAAAACCCATTCCCATCATCATCAGCGCAGCACCACATGGGCTTACTAACTTGACAATCCAGCACAACCATCAGCCCATGTGACCCAAACTCCTCCACTACAGCCTTTTGAGCATCAATAAGCGTAAGATCCAAAAGCTGTGGGTTATACTTTAACAAACCTTTAAGGGCCTTATCCAGCCCCAAATCACGAAAAGATTGGGCCACAGTAAGATTGGCATGCCGGGTATACATGTAAGTAGCATACGTGAGGCGTACGGAATTAAAGCCCATTAGAGCTACGTGCCTTGCGAGTTCACCGACGGGCCTCCGGTCCAGCCCTTCCGGCAACATGGGTCCGACATGGCCGACCCAGTTGCCGCCGACGAGCTTCACTCTCTCTCCGGTTTGATCATCAACAATCCATCTGGATTTTGTTGAGAGAGGGAGTGAAGATGAGAGAGTAGAAAGAGAGAGGAGAAATATAGTTAGGAGAAAACTTTGCATGGGTTTCATGTTTAATGTTAAATTAGTTCCCTGGTTATGTATTTATAGTAATTAATTAATGGGGTTTAATAAATTTTTAAGAAGCTAAATATTAAAGAATTATCAGAGATTTAAGGAGATAAAAGATATAAGAGGATTAAATTTGAGAAGTTTAAGTTTCACATGGACTGAAAAATTTATCTTTATGCGAAGAAGTAGAGAATAGGTTGAGTTGTGATTCTTTGATTTACAGGAAATGGATAATTATATGGATTTATAGTTTCATACAAACACTATTATCTCATATATTTAATTGTAAAATAATTACTATAAAAAAATTAATAAACTTTAGCAATAATTCTGGTCGTTTATCCATAATTTGTGTACATGCAAGTATTTTTTTTACTTTTTTCCCATAAGATAACCCAGAAATACAATTAATACTTTGTCTGGTTAAATAAATTAAATGTAAAATTTCAATATTAATCTTCTAAAATTTATTGGAACGATGAGAGAGAAATAATTTAACATTAATGGTAAAGTAAAGGATAATATGAAAAATTAAATATTTAATGTTTTTTTGAAATCTATAAAC
This sequence comes from Panax stipuleanatus, assembly GCA_020205555.1. Taxonomy (NCBI): domain Eukaryota; kingdom Viridiplantae; phylum Streptophyta; class Magnoliopsida; order Apiales; family Araliaceae; genus Panax; species Panax stipuleanatus. Next base: position 92,475,009 of record CM035123.1, on the reverse strand, counting down.
AACATAAAAAAGAACAAAAATCTCTCTCTGAAAAAGACAAATAAAAAAGGACAGAGTGAATATATATTCTTAAATGACAAATGTTTAAGCTTTAAATAGTTGAAGAAAATGCAAATAAATAAACCGAGATAATTCGTATTTTAGTTGATATGTTGGCTTGCCACACCCGGTCTAATTATATGGTTAACCAGCACTAAGGGTGTAAACGAACTGAGTCGAGTATTGAACTGCTCAGATTTGGTTCACAAAATTTATCAAGTATAAAATAAGGTTTGATTGAGGTTCATTTAGTTACCGAGTCGAGCATGATTCCGAATCGAGCCCGAGCAGTTTGAACTTTTTGAACGAATATGATCTGAGTATCCATAGAAAATTGCTCCCTCCGTCCCAGGATAAAAGTCCTTATTACTATTTTGGATAGTCCCATGTTAAATGTTCACTTTCCTTTAATAACCAAACTTTTACACAATTTTTCGTACTATACCCTTAGCATTAAATATCTCATATTTTTCTTATTCTAATTCTCTCTCTATATTCCATAAGTATAATTAGTTATGTGATGAAAATATTTTAAATTGAAAAGCCAAAAAGTAACTCTCTCACCTACATTGGAAATCTCATGCACTTAATTTGTTTCATTGATTTTTTATTCCCACCACGTTGGAAGTAGTTTTATGAGAATTGAATGTGGAGTTTCTCTATGAAAAATTGATTATGCCTACTTTTTATGGAAACACAACAATATTTATTGAGCACTTGGGCTGAATTTCAAGAAATAGTATATATATATATATACTATTAAATGATTAATTAATGACATTATTATGAGTAATTTTGTCATTTCATTCCTCTTCTTAATATGCGTGAAAAGTCCACCAAGACTTTTATCCTGAGACGGAGGAAGTACAATTTAAGGAGATTCGAGTAATTTATCGAACTTTAAAATTTGCTTATATTTGATTCATTTATATTTCGAGTCGAGCGAGTACGAATCGAGCCCGAACTGTTTGCTCATTTTACAGCTTTAACCAGAGCACCTTATTTAAGATTACACTTTTTTTTTATCACTGTACTTTATGTTAACTTACAAGTGAGTCACTCAACTTTTTTTTCTTACAGTCAACTCACTATACTTTACTTTACTAACAAAAATTTGAAATTCCGTCTGTTAAGTTTTTTGACAGCAAATTGACATGGCAATGTCATGTAAGCACATAATCCTCCTATAAGAATTTTTTAACACGTCAGCTTTAACCCGCCCAATAAGACCCACCCCACCCTAAATACCCAATTCATAAGCTACAATCTAACAAAAACCCACCCTCTCTTCTTCATCAGTGGATTGAGACTTAATTCAACAGAGGAAAATTCATCTACCAAACACAATAGAAAGTAATTGAAATTACAAAAGCCATTGCAGCACACAACTATATATCTCTATAATCTCCTCTTCATTATCTTTTTTTCAAGCGGAATCGTTGTTGGTGGTGTTTATTATGATTTTCAAAATCAAATGTAAGGGTTTTTAGCAGTAATCAATCTACCCAAAATTGACAAACAAGGAGTATTTTAATTTCTTCCCCAAACTGAAACCCAATTTCTCATAAGTATGCAAGGAAAATGACATGATCAAATGCCAAAAACTGCTCTGTTAAGTACCTCAGATCGGGCAACAATTTTTTCAATTTCAAGAGATTTTTTCTATTTTGATCTTGTTTGTCAGGTATTCTAGTGATTTATAGGCTGACCATCCCTTCTTGGTTGTCGATTGCTAGTGTTTTTAGTATCTGGATTTCTGCACTAAATTGGATGAGGAAGGTGATAAATAGTGATGATGGTGCTAGGTTAGAGAGAGAAAGAGATAGAGAAATTTGGATAATCTGGATGATGAGTTTGTTTAATTTGTTTAACTATAATATAGTAATAAATTGTTACTATACCATAATATTTGCTTTCAATAATTAATAATTCTTTGCCTAACATATATAAATATTTATGTAAATTAAAATTTATTTTGAAAATATTTTAAATTTTAAAATATTTATAATTTTATAATTTCCTTAATTGTATTTGTTATTAATTAATTAAAAAAACCAATTGCCATTAATTACAAAAATAACTAAATAACTCTTTTTAGTTTTAAATTTCTTCCACGTATTTTTTGCTAAGTTTTTTTGATTTTATTATAATTTTCTTTCATTTTCCCCTAAATTTCTTTCATATTCCCCTTAATTTTAATTAGCATATTTTTAGTTTTTATGTTGCACATTTGTAAAATAAACTAAAATTGAGTTCTTAAAAATTGTACTCGAGTAAGGCAATAATAATTTATTTAATTTTTTGTTATAAATTCAGTAACAATATTAAAGAAAACATACAAGTTTCTTATTTTTTTTAATTATAAATTAAGTTTCTTATTCATCAGAATTGTAAAAAAAAAATTATAAATATGCATGTATATAAAATCAATAAGAATTGATTTGTAATTTTAGTATATTTTATTTTTATAATTTTTAAATAATTATACTTGTTACTAATTATCTAAAAATTTATTTTCTAATAATCACAAAAATAAGTAAGTTATTTTTTTTATTTTTTCCATTTTCTGCTAACTTTTTTGATTTTATTTTATTTTAAAAAAAAAATATTTCATTTCTACTCAAGAGTGGCCACGTTAGCTTTCTCTCTCTTGCCATGTAATAACTCAATATTTTTGATACAATTAAATAAAAAAAATTGCGTATAATTTTTATATATATATATATTATGTTTGTCAAAATAAAGGTGGGAATATGTGTAAGGTAAATAATATTTATATATGTGATAAATATATATTTATTTATTGCATGAATGATTGTAAATAAATTTTTCGATAAAGGAATGGTTGATTATTATAAATTATATTCTTATAATAAATTAATTTTGATAGTAAAAATATTTTATTATTTATTTTTCATAAAAATATGATTAATATATTATTTAAATAATATATGAACTAATTCTTAGAATTATTATAATAATTATTTATTATATGAATTTATCAAGATTAGTTAAGTTAATTATTTTAACTTAATTAATAATGGTATATAAGGTAAAGTGTCATTATAGATCAAAATCCTAATTTTTGATCTATGTTATGAAATTTCGTGAATTAATATAATTATTGTATAATAGTATTTAAAAAGAAAGTATATTTATGTTATGAATAATAAGAATTTTTTTTAAGGAATTTGAATATTAAATATGATTAATAACTATATTTGTATTCAAATATATGTAAGTATATTAATACAAGTTATGATTATGAATTTTATATATAATTATGATAATTAACATAATTATATGAATATATATTAAGAATTTATTTATTTTTAGAATTTAAATATTAAACATAGTAATCAAATGTGTTTGTATTTAAATGAAAGTATGCATTTTATGTTATTAAGGATAATGATTAGGAAACCCTAATTCATAAATTTGGGAACCCTAATAATATCAAGAAACTCTAATTTTTACAAAATCCTAATTTCTATTAAAAACCCTAATTTTTAAATTAGTATGTTCTAATTATATTTTTATTTAATTTTTAGTTAATTTTTCAAATCCTAAAAATTATTTGGCAAACCCTAAGGGTTAAACCCTAGAAGTATGCATCATGGACAAGAATGCCGTTAAAATAATTTGCTAGTTCATAAAATAACCATTTTTGGATTTATTTTAATGAGCTAACTTGTAAATCTTGCCAAGATATATGCTAGGATATTAACACATGCTGAAAATCTCCTCTACCGGCCAATCCTTGACAGCTAGCAATCCTAGATTCAATGAATCAAAGGCATAGCAAGAAAAGAAAAGAAAAGAAAGAAAATCAAACTTCAATTATTTTCTCAAACCCAAGCCAAGTTTCTATCTCTCTAAGACTCACGAAATATACTCTCTAGATCAGTCATAAGCAAAGCCCAAACCATCCCAAACACCAACCAAGAACAGAATCAAAGAAAATCAAAAATTATTCAAGAAAGATATAAAATTCAAACCCTCTTGCTAGATCTTTAAATTTTCGTTAGATGTTATGATTAAGTGTTTAAATATGTTGTATATTATGTTAATAAGTGATCTATGTTGAGAAATAGCATTTACATAATATCTAGATGCACGAAAATAGGAATTTTTGAAAACTGAAAAAATCCTAAAAAATGTTTTCTGACAGTCAAAGTCGGGGCCTATAATTCTCAATCTGTTCATGATATATTGTGTTTAAGTGTTTGTATGTGTTCTATGCCATGTTGTTTGTATTCTGAAAGTGGAATCATGCTTATATCATGTACAGATCAAAAGATATGGCCAGTCAAACTGCGTTGACCGAACACGAACTTGAGTTTTCTGGGTAACCCAAAAAACTGAAGAACGTGTCCGGGAAATGACTTTGACCGGACTTAATCTTGCTACTGACAATCGTTTAGAAGGTTAGTTTGTGTTTAGATTGTAGTATGATATGAGGACTACAAGTCCAGAGCACTCTCAAGCCTTAGAAAACAACGGATCGGAAGGTGTAGTCGGTCAAATGTCGTTGACCGTTTAGGCTGGAATTATGGGTAATCCAGAATTCGTAAACAGCGTTCTGACAACACTTTTATTGGCTTAGATCTTGCTAGTTGTTGATATCTAGACCATGTTAGTGCTCTAACCGTGTACCCTAGTAGTTGTACTACAAAGTCCGACGTCTAGACCACCAAAAACATTAACCGATTGAAAGATATAAGACCGAGAATAGCGTTGACCGGCCACGACTTTATGTTCTAGGCAGCCCAGAAAATGAAGAACAGGCATTGGGTAGGTGGTTTGACCGGCCACTGAATCTTGTGTATTGATTGTTAGGCAGTGCTATGACCTTAAGAGTGTAGTACTACACTAACACTACAACTTCATTACACCTACTTGCCCAGAAACTGTTCAGATTGTCGAAAAAATGAGATCAAACAAGGATCCTGGTCGTTCACCGGCGTGTTCTTGAGTTGGCCAAGAACACCTAAGGCTACAGTTTTCTATCACCGTAGCCTTTAGCGACAGACGAATTTTTGAAAAATAATTATATTAGTTAAAATAAATAGAAATAAATTATTAAAAAATACATAAAATTATTTTAAAAATTATTTTAAGTTATAAAAATTAACTTTTAATATTTTGACATAAATTTTATTAATATTTTAATTTAATTAAATATTAATGATATTTAATTTATTTAATAATTATATTGAATAAATTTATTTAAATGATTTTAATATATTAAAAAATGATATTAAAGTTTTAAAAAGTATTTTAAGTTATAATAAATAACTTATAATATTTTGATAAGAATTTCATTAATATTTTAATATTAATGATAATGAAGTTATTTAATAATTGTATTAAATAAATTATTTAAAAATAATTTAAATGTTTTATAAATCATTTAAAGGTGAAATAAATGTTTTAAAAATATTTTACGATATAATAAATAACTTTTAATATTTTGATATAAATAACATTAATATTTTAATATTAATGGTAATTACTTAAAAATGATTTTAATAATTTAAAAATCGTTTGAAAGTAATATTAGTGTTTTAAGAATGTTTCAAGTTATTATAAATAACTTTTAATATTTAGAAATGAAATATATTAATATTTTAATATTAACGGTAATTATTTAAAAATGATTTTAATATCTTAAAAATTATTTAAAGGTAATATTAAGGTTTTAAAAAATGTTTTCAGGTTATAATAAATAACTTTTAAAGTGTTGACATGAAGTTCATTAATATTTTAAAGTATTTAAATATTAATGATAATAAAATTAATTAACAATTAAATTATTAAAAATAATATAAGTGTTTGAAAAATCATTATAAATTATTATAATGTTTGGAAAAATATTATAAATGATAATTAAATTATCTAATATAATATTTAAGTTCTTGAACAAAGTTTCATTAAAAATAGATTCGTTAATTATCCGTTAATGCAATTGGGATGTTGAAACGATACGAATTCAAATCAAATCGACATAGTTTGACTATGTATACGTTCGTACGTGTTGCAATGACTGACATGAATATGTGACAACATGTTTAAGCAGTATTATGTGTTAAGTTGTATTATTCTAATTAAAAAAATAATTCTATTGATGATAGGACTTCATATTAAAGATAAAAGTATAAGCTATACTACGTAGCAGTAATCAGCTATCAAGGCAAATATCCTAACTATTGCAATTACTTTATGCAATGAATCTGTGACACCCCCAAATTCGGGTTCTCTAACCCCGATTCGGTCGTCACGATACAGTACAAACATCCACCTCTAAACAACATACAATAACTAAATGCGAAAATATAATAAATGTATGTCGTTCATTCAAAAGGTGTTACTAGTCCCAAGATTCGATAACCTTAATACAATCATACCAACATACCCTAGAATAGTCATTAGGGTTCAAATTACATTAATCGTAATTAAACTAAGCATAAAGTAAAGTCTGCTCCTTGCAACTATTACTACATCTTCCCTTTACCCTTGCCCTTCCCTGAAGTCTCGGGCTTAACTGAAATACAAGTCATGATATAGCAAGAATGAGCAACAAGTTTGCTCAGCAAGTTTAAATACAACAATAAATGATATATCATGATGAATGGAATATATCTGACAAGGAATTCAACAATATGAATATCAAAAGCAAATATAATAATTGCTTTTAGAATAACTGATAGTCAAGTAGACTTTGAACTATAAAACTCCAATGGAATCAATAGCTGATTGACCCTTTGGTTACTGTCTACAGAATAAGTACTTGAGGGGATCAACCTCGCGTATGCTATGTATATGCATAACATTCAACTCTACTGTTTGTATCTTTATATTAGATACCTGGGGTACTCCCCTATATATAAGGGGTGTTCTCTTCAGTCTAAGAATCCCTACCATCAATTGGTTTAGATAGCTTTTATAAAATTTCATACAATTGTCTAACCGAACAAGGGTTCAGACTCTATATGATGCAGTTCAAGAATTATAGAACTTTAAATAATGTACAAGTTCAAGACTGTACGGACTCAAGTGCACCAAGTACAAATATCAATAAGATCGATGTGGAATAATTGTAAAGTAATTAAACCACCTAAAGCATGCTTGGAAATAAAGTTCAAGCTTAAATAATAACTTGCAACACAATAATAACCTGCTCAATACAATATGAGAAGGATAGGGAACTTGCACAAAATAAAGAGTGAAGTTCAGAAACTTGCTTTCAATATAACAATCAAATGAAGTTAGGAAACTTGCACATTATACGAGTTTGTGTAAGTTTAGAGAACTTGCATTCAAATCATAGATTCCTTAAATAAAGTAAATGCATAGGATAGGATACTTGCCTATTTGCTCAGCTACAAATAGTCTAGCTTTAATTAAACTGCGTTGAAACGACCTAACATTCACAAGTCGGTCTTTCAATTTGTATGTGTAAACTAATATGAGTCTACACTTACAAGAATCTAATCCTCATATAGGTCTATCCCATAATTCACGTAAGTCAATTTACTCTGAGTTTATAAACATTTAATCCTGTCTTAGATTAATAACTTTAGAATATCTAGTCTCTATGCATCAATATAGGCTTGCACACATAGCACTTCAATTTAAGCATGCAATACAGTTTAAGATACACATATTGCAAGGTTCTGTCCATAATTCAAAGTTATAAGATTCAATGCCGACCATTCTTACACTTTAAGTAAATCAAGTTCATGTCTCAAGAGTCCACTATTAAAGTCATATTACCACATAACAAGATTAACAATACCTAGTAAACATGCTCGTGCGTATACTACTCATGTATACTTTAATCACATAGTCTATGCTTTAGAAATTCATTTTCTAAAATATGTGTGTATAGGTGAAATCTATGTTTAAACAAATGAGGTTCATGTCAATATGTCTATAGGCATAATGAAATCTTAATACTCATGCTTGCATGATCATAACATAAATCACATGGTAGTTGATGTTATTAGCTTTCAAATCCTAAGTTTTCTTTGAAAAGTACACCAAGTTCACAAAGGCAACATTTAGTTTATAAAAGGTTTCTCGTAGCCATGACTCACATGTACTAAAAACACATATATAAACTCCGTATACGTGAATTCAAATGGTCAGAGTCTAAAAGACATAAGTCTTGGTGGAGTTTAATTCAAAGTCCTTAAGTTTCTTATCGTCGAAATCGTTTTAACTTTCAATTAAGTATGCTAGTGCGTGCTTATACTTTAGACTTAGTTCTCATACCAATATAGACCATACAATCATGCTCTTAAAATCAGAATACACATATGGTATGTATATGACAAAGCTCACTTTAACTAGTCTAGGTCCATCTTAGAACCATAAGGCTTCCTTCCATAACACATATCAACATGGCCAAAATTTATGTATATAGCATCAAGAATATATATTATGAGTTAATATCAACTTTTATGCATGACCAAAGTGATACCAAATGTTAGTACTATCACAGCAGCTTAACAGAAACATAACTTCAAGAACAGACCCTGGCGCAGCTGCGCCGTTGGCCAGCACAAAACTGGCGCAGCTGCGCAGGTGGTCGGCCAGAGGAAGAACAGTTCTGCTTCGGCAGAAACTTTAGCCCATCTCAGAAATTTCATACGAAAATCAATTCAGTCATGCTATAATGTAATTCTAACATGTTTATAATCTTATATAACACCTAACAAGCATTTCCCAATTCTAATATCCATCAATACATACTTAATTCAAGAATCAAGAACTTATAAATTTTCAGAAAATGAAGAGCATGAATGTAAAGGTTATACCTCTGCAATTTGGTTTGCTGCTAAATGGGTTCTATACTGCTGCTAGAATCCTTCTCAATACTCAGACTCTTTAGTAATTCAAAGCATTTACTCTATATCTTATATTTGGAAAGAATTCTCAGCAATTGAAATAAGAAGAAGAGAAGCCTCATTATATAGGCAATTGGTTACACAGACCATGACTTTGCTCATCAATTCAAACCAATGGAAGAAGCAAGAATTTGTTGGTTAATGAAGAGTTGTTGAATAGTAGGTGAAATCCATCATTATCTCCACTCTCCCATAATCATAAGCTACATTTGCTGAAATTAAGAAGAGGAGTAGAGTAGTGTAGCCATGTGTGTACACGTGAAGAAGAAGTTGGGAATGGGCACTCAAATTGGGACAACACATAAACTTCAGCAACTTGCAAGTCAACTTACTAATGTTATATATGTATACATATAGTATATACTTGAGCTATATGTATTAATTCCATATACATTTAAATGGGTGTTACAATGTTATTTCAAATTAGTCATTAACAATACAATGTATCAAATAGAGGTACATATAGATATATCAACATATAATCTATGTACATTTTATTAACACCAAATATAATTTAATTGGGTATTATCATTATTACAACAGTTATTATTATAATCATAATAACTTATTGAAAACATTATCAATTAATAATTGTTTATTGATATTAATATAAGGTAGTAAGGTATACATTAAGTTTTACCCACACACATCATGTCACATAAGCAATAATATTATGTAACTCACATAATGCAATTATTTTTACTATATAGTCTATATATATAATATATAACCACATTAATACGTCACATTACATTATATACAATATAGATAACTACCATATATTATAGGTTTACTTATCACATACTTGTATAAAATAATAAATCAAGTAAATATAATCTCATTATATTTATTAATCATTTGCTCATTAAATTATTATTTATTCATAATACTAATTAATCAACACATTTAAATCCCTTCACTATATTCAAGTAAATTGAATATTTAATTAATAATCATCCTATCAATTCTTTTGATATAAAACTTAGGGCTAGTCCACTAATTTAATTAGACCATTAGTGACCCCCTTAAATATAATCCTAACATTTATTTGCATAGGCTCGACTCACATAATCACATAACCACACAAGATTTAAATAAGCTCAAAAAACTAACTCATTAAAATTTAAATCACATATTAAATTAATAATGGAGTTTAGAATTCACGGTCATTACAGAATCTTTGTAAGCAAGTTTCTTTACTCAAATTCTAATTGATATTCGTGCAAATAGGTATATATATTATGCTAGTTTTCAGCTCCATATAAGTTTATCAAAATACAAAGCATGTTCATAAATAATTATTGTCAATTATTCATATCCGTAATGATATCCATGATTCGTTTATTTCTTATTAATATCTCATTATTGTCTGTTATCAAACAAGTGTCCCCACTTGTATGAACTGTTGTATTCATGCAAGAACTCTTGAACTTGAAACTCTTTAATATGAAATTATAGTTTAAAGACTGTCTAAGCTATTTGACTCGGCTAGACATAGTTTGAACTGTATTGTTGAATAGTATTGGTTATGATAAAGTCATCCAACTGAATTATTTAGTTAGGACTCCAGACTGAGTATGAACAACTCTTAATGGGGAAATTGTTTATGTGCCCAGGGCGAACAGAGTGAACGAATTATCGTTCAAACAGATGGTATTGATCAATATAAAACATAACGGGGCTGATCACCCTACATGTCCGTAAGCCCAGAGCGGTTTGCAGATGAATTTCTATTAAACCTTTTCGAAAATAAAAAATAAAAGTTCAAGGTCTATTGACCGCTCAGTATTTATAGTCACTACATCGTTTTAAAATTTTAAACGATTTGATATGTTATTAAGATATGTTTCGAAAGACTTCACAACTATTGATTCGTTGTAGAAGTATACCTCAAGGAAAATTTTTACTTCTTTCAGCTAAATTTTATTAACTGCTATTACTTGCTGAGCAATTGAATGCTCATTCTTGTTTTAAATTAAATATTTTCAACTAAGCGTGATCAACCAGAAGGCTTTGGCAAAAGCAAAGGGAAAAAAAAGCTGCAAGAATAAGTTTTATGGTATTTTGTGTAATAGTTAAACTTTATTAAAATTATAATATTTACTATTTATCATGTAATGAATGTTTTAAAGGTCATGTACCTGGGATTAGACAACTCTGATATGTAAATTAAGTTTTTTTATTTATATTATATTATTATTCCGCTCAAAGAAATGATATCATATAACACCAAGTTCGGGTTTCAAGTACCTGAATTTGGAGGCGTCACAGGTTGGTATCAGAGCTTTAGGTTAGAAACTATGGGTGGGAATACCTTAGGCTATAACCTTAAGCTAGATAGAAGAGTTGAAAAATAAATAACTCAAATAGATTTTAAAGGAGATGAATTAAGAAAATTCATCGTAAAATGAAATAAAAAGTAACTTATATAAACTATTATTTGTTATATGTATATATTATGTGCTAATCAAGGCAATTTGTGTATAGATGTCAGGAATGAAAGGATTAGAAGACTCTCATATCATAAAGAATGAGCAAAGCACTCCGCCTGAAAGCAACCAAGATGAAGTCATCATTTTGGAAAACATAGAACCAGAACCAGAAACGGTGTTATTGACAGATAGTGATTCAGACACTGAAGTTGGAGCTGGCCAAGCATCAACGAAAGTGCAGAATCTAAAGAATAAGCTGTTATGTTTGGAAAGGTTGTTGGAAGTGGAAAGACTACTAAATAGCCAGTTGCAAAAGGCGTTAATCGAAACAATGGAAGAACAAGATAAGTTGAAGGTTCAAATTGAACAAATGGGAGTCACATGCAGCAAATCGTGTGCTGCTCCAAACCAGAAAGAGAAAAGAAAAATGAATGATCGTGATTTAGGAAATTCTATTTTTAATCAAGGAAACTTTAAGAAAGTAGGAACGTGTGCGAACTGTAATCAAAAACATGAAGGCATATGTATGAATGGACAGAACGTATGCTATAATTGTGGACGTGAAGGACATATCCCATCTCATTGCCCTGATCCGAAGCAATGCGTATGTTTTGTATGTGAATTGATAGGTCATCAGGCAAAGGCTTGTCTAGGATCTAGGGAATGCGTAGAAAATAAATAGGATAAGTAAAATAGGATTATGTATAGAATATGATATGGTATGTATAGGTGGAAAATGTATTACTTTTGCATAAGTATCATGTTGAATCCCAACTTTTGTTGCCACTAAGGGATAATAAGTGACTATGGTATTCTGTATTGTGTAATGAAAAATACTATGTACAGTTTGAATATGAATATAAATGTTATGATATTATTATATGTCAAGATAGTATGTTGATCAAATGATAATTTTTTTAATTTGGCAAGCTAAATTTGAGAATCCAGCAAGCTGAACTGGTCTAAAATTTAGAATTTTATATTCTATCTTTTATGATACCATTAATAATGGTATATGAATGATAAGATAATAATTTTAAGATTTTGTTTAACCAAATAATGCCGCCAAGACGTCAAACTCGAAACCAAAGGGCAGAAGAATTTATAAACAACGCAGAAAGACAAGTAAATCCAATGCAGAATTTTGCGAATATGTTAGCACAAGCAATACGTAATCCAGCACCGGCAGCAAGAAGAAATCGGCCAGATAATCAATTGACGAACTTCAAAGACTTCAAGGCAGTAGGACCACCTGAATTCAAAGGAACAACCGACCCTATAGAAGCCCAAACTTGGGTAAAAGAAATAAAAAAAGCGTTTGTTATTGCTAAGGTAGCGGAGGAACAAAAGACAGCTTTTGCTACCTACATTCTAAAAAGGAAAACGAACTTCTGGTGGGAGGCTAATCAAACTCGAGCCGGAGCAAAAGTGGTAACATGGACAAGGTTCAAAGAACTGTTCAACAAAAATTACTTCTCGTCCAGTATGCAGGATAGGATGGAGGTTAAATTTCTAGAATTGAAACAAGAAAATATGACCGTCTCAGAATACGCCGCCAAGTTTAACGAATTATCTAGGTTCGCTCCACAACAAGTGAACACTGAAGCAAGGAAGGCATGAAGATTCTAACATGGCTTAAAGCCATGGATCTACAATAAGGTTGCAGTGCTACAGATTAACTCGTTTAGAACATTATTGGAAAAGGCTATCATTGCTGAAGGAGAAAGTGAGGCCATGAGCCTCTATAACAAGGAAAAGAAGAATAAGGGTAAGGTCGAAGGAAAAGTTAAGGTGGAAGAAAATAGTGGAAGTGTAAGTGGGAAAAGAAAGTGGACAAATTCTGGAAGTACTGGTAATAGTCAGGGAGGAATAAGGAAAAAGGTGAAACCGTGTGGAAATTGAAGGAAAAATCACTCAGGTGAGTGTATTAAGGGAAAGTTTGTGTGTTACAAGTGCGGGCAGAAGGGACATATCTCTCCTAATTGTCCCAATTCAATAAAGAATAGTGGTTGTTTCATCTGCGGATCAACTGATCATATGGCAAAGGATTGTCTGAAAAGAAATGCCGATGGGGGAAATGCAAATGCTGGGAAAAGCAGTGGAAAGCTGGTGATCACGTATCAAACTCCGACAAACAAGCCAACTGCGAGGACCTTCAATATGACGGTTCAAGATACGGTAGCAGCCGAGAATGGAATTTCAGGTATTATTCGAATAAATTTTATTTTCTTATATATAAATAAATCGTTTTATTAGGAAATTTTGAAGGAGGAATTTGAGTTCTATTAGAAATTAGATTCTGTTTAAATTGATATATAAGCTTTATGCTGAATAAGTTAAAGATCAGTTCGATCGAATCTGATCGAGATCTACTTACAATAAATGTATATATTTATTTATCATTATGTGTATAAGTTTTGAAACGTTGATTCTGGGGACGGAATCCTTATAAGGGAGGGTGAATGTAATAACCCAATATTTTCGGTACAATTAAATAAAAAAAATTGCGTATAAATTTATATATATATATATATATATTATGTTTATCAAAATAAAGGTGGAAATACGTGTAAAGTAAAGAATATGTATATATGTGATAAATATATATTTATTTATTGCATGAATGATTTTAAATAAATTTTTCTATAAAGGAATGGTTGATTATTATAAATTATATTCTTATAATAAATTAATTTTGATAGTAAAAATATTTTAATATTTATTTTCCATAAAAATATGATTAATATATTATTTAAATAATATATGAACTAATTCTTAAAATTATTCTAATAATTATTTATTATATATGAATTTATCAAGATTAGTTAAGTTAATTATTTTAATTTAATTAATAATGGTATATAAGGTAAAGTGTCATTATAGATCAAAACCCTAATTTTTGATCTATGTTATGAAATTTCGTGAATTAATATAATTATTGTATAATTGTATTTAAAAAGAAAGTATATTTATGTTATGAATAATAAGAAATTATTTTCTTAAAAAATTTGAATATTAAATATGATTAATAACTATATTTGTATTCAAATATATGTAAGTATATTAATACAAGTTATGATTATGAATTTTATATATAATTATGATAATTAACATAATTATATGAATATATATTAAGAATTTATTTGTTTTTAGAATTTAAATATTAAACATAGTAATCGAATGTGTTTGTATTTAAATGAAAGTATGTATATTATGTGATTAAGGATAATGATTAGGAAATCCTAATTCATAAATTTGGGAACCCTAATAATATCGAAAAATCCTAACTTTTACAAAATCCTAATTTCTATTAAAAACCCTAATTTTTAAATTAGTATGTTCTAATTATATTTTTATTTAATTCCTAATTAATTTTCCAAATCCTATGAATTATTTGGCAAACCCTAAGGGTTAAACCCTAGAAGTATGCATCATGGACAAGAATGCCCCTAAAATAATTTGTTAGTTCCTAAAATAACTATTTTTAGATTTATTTTAATGAGCTAACTTGCAAATCTTGCCAAGATATATGCTAGGATATTAACACATGCTGAAAATCTCCTCTACCAGCCAATCCTTGACTGCTAGCAATCCTAGATTCAATGAATCAAAGGCATAGCAAGAAAAAAAAAAGAAAGAAAATCAAACTTCAATTATTTTCTCAAACCCAAGCCAAGTTTCTTTCTCTCTCTAAGACCCACGAAATATACTCTCTAGACCAGTCATAAGCAAAGCCCAAACCATCCCAAACACCAACCAAGAACAGAATCAAAGGAAATCAAAAATTATTCAAGAAAGGTATAAAATTCAAACCCTCTTGTTAGATCTTTAAATTTTCGTTAGATGTTATGAATAAGTGTTTAAGTATGTTGTATATTATGTTAATAAGTGATCTGGGTTGAGAAATAACATTTACATAACATCTAGATGCACGAAAATAGGAATTTTTGAAAACTGGAAAAACACTAAAAAATGTTTTCTGACAGTCAAAGTCGGGGCCTATAATTCTCAATCTGTTCATGATATGTTGCGTTTAAGTGTTTGTATGTGTTGTATGCCATGTTGTTGGTATTCTGAAAGTGGAATCATGTTTATATCATGTATAGATAAAAAGATATGGCCAGTCAAACTGCGTTGACCGAACACAAATTTGAGTTTTCTGGGTAACCCAAAAAACTGAAGAACGTGTCCGGGCAGTGACTTTGACCGGACTTAATCTTGCTACTGACAGTCGTTTAGAAGGTTAGTTTGTGTTTAGATTGTAGTATGACATGAGGACTACAAGTCCAGATCACTCTCAAGCCTTAGAAAACAACGGATCGGAAGGTGTAGTCGGTCAAATGTCGTTGACCGTTAAGGCTGGAATTCTGGGTAACCCAGAATTCGTAAATAGCGGTCTGACAGCATTTTTATTGGCTTAAATCTTGCTAGTTGTTGATATCTAGACCATGTTAGTGCTCTAACCGTGTACCCTAGTAGTTGTACTACAAAGCCTGACGTCTAAACCACCAAAAATATTAACCAATTTAAAGATATAAGGCCGGGAATAGCGTTGATCGGCCACGACTTTATGTTCTGGGCAGCCCAAAAAATGAAGAACAAGCATTGGGTAGGTGGTTTGACCGGCCACTGAATCTTGTGTATTGATTGTTAGGCAGTGCTATGACCTTAAGAGTGTAGTACTACACTAACACTACAACTTCATTACACCTACTTGCCCAGAAACTGTTCAGATTGCCGAAAAAATGAGATCAAACAAGGATCCTGGTCGTTGACCGGCGTGTTCTTGAGTTGGCCAAGAACACCTAAGGCTACAGTTTTCTATCACCATAGCCTTTAGCGACAGACGAATTTTTGAAAAATAATTATATTAATTAAAATAAATAGAAATAAATTATTAAAAAATACTTAAAATTATTTACCTTTAGTCAGATTTCTATCTGACTAATCTTCAACCCTCTAGCCTTCTATCTTAGTTATAACATGTTAGACTTCTATAATCGAGTCTACTTGTAAGTTACTTTCAGTTAACCATTTGTAAATTATTTATCAATCAAAAAAAGTTTTATTTTATTTCAAATTCTTGTTAATACATATGAACTGCTGTTATCATTTCTTATAGTTTTACTATAGTTGTGATTCAGATATTGCATGCGCTTCTCTTCTCTTAATCTCTTCTTCTTCCGCCTTCTTGGTATTAGAGCCATGAGTTGTTTGTTTGCTAAGTGTTGTTCTTAATCTGTTTAATCAAAGTCATTTTTAAAAATCAAAAGTTTTTAATTCTTCTTTGTTCTTGAAGTCACCTAAGCTCTTTCTGTAGAACACCCCAGGTCGCCATAGGTCCCGTTAAGCCATTGTAAGTCTCTAGTGTTTGAGCAGTTTAGGCAAAAGGGAATCACTAGATCTAAGGGTATGCGTCTGCTTAAGGAAAGAAGGGTATGTATGGAAGAAACTAGAATTGTTAAAAATTTTAATTTTTAAAAAAATGAGTAGATTATTCAGATCGAGTTCATCAGTTAGTAATAGATCAGCCTTACCTCCAGTACCAGACATAGTCAACCAGGAAGAACAAAGTTACGAAAATATTAATCAAACCCTTAGTAATTGGAACATACCTAGTGTGTCTCCTAAGGAAATTTATCAGTCAACCTTTATTGATAACTTTAAAACTAATTATAACGTTAAAACGGTTGAACGTGTCTATGCGATCAACAAAGAATATGAAAATTGTAGTCTTCTTTCTTCTGATGTTGTAAACAAACGTAGAAAGAAAGGTTATAATTTTATTCATATTGGTTTAGTTCAGGTCGCAGTTAAGCCTTTAACTATTAAAGGAATAAACTCAAGCATCTTCTTATGTCTGAGAGATGCACGATATCTTAATTATGCCCCAAGTATAATTGGTATCATGGAATCGAGTTTGCATGATGGACCTATCCATTTCAATTGCTTTCCCGATCTCCCTTTGAGTTTAAGTGATGTTAATCTATTAAAAGCTTTAACTCTGAATATTAAGACTGCAGGCGAGATCACTAATATGATTGAGGGTTCTCAACCTATAGCCTTAATTTACAGAATTTATTATAAAGTCATGAAAACCAATTTAAATATTCATGCTCTTAATAAAAGTCCGAAAGATCACACTGTTTTAATTCAAAACAGTACTAGTAACGCTAATATCCAAACTCCAAGGACTATTCTTTGGAAAGATATTACGCTTCCTAGTCAGTGGATCCTCCCTCAAGAGATTTCACAAAAATCAGTAATAAATAATTTGTTGAATTTAGATAATATTAAATAATTTTCTGATGGTATTGTTCGGGTCAGTTTTGAACGTACTAGAAGACCCTTAATAATAGAAGAATTTACTAATTCTTCAGTTCCTTCGACTATTTTTAGAAGAGATACTGAAGCATTAAGTGATTTTTCTATTCCTAATATTAAAATGAAAGGTATTCTTAATCAAGGTCAGACTAGTCATCCTTGTTACACTCCTCCTACTCATGTAGAAGATGAACAAGATGATGTGTCACCTACAGTTTCTGTAGGACCAACCCCTTCTGATTTTGAAGCACCTATTAATCATCAGTTAAGAGTAATCACTAAAGCATTTAAATTAGATTGGGATACTCTGGTTGCAAATTTTAATTCCACATCTAATAAAGAGAAACACCATGCTTTTCGTAATAAATATGATAAGCATGACAGAGATAAAATTGTCAATAAATGAAAAAAATATTTAAAAAATAATCAAGAGAACCTTACATTTTATGATTGGTATGATAAATATCATTCACAGTGTAAAGTTCTTACCAAAAGTCAGTGGACAAAAGAGGATAAATCTAAGATCTTAGCATCTCATCCTCCTTTAGAAACTGTTCTTTTGCATGTTAAAAACACCCCAGTTGTTGCTAGTCCATTCAAAGTTGCGAATGGAAAGACTGATGAAAAGAAAATTATTGAACAAAATAATTTTACTAATCAGTATTTAGCTACGATTGGTAAACAGTTAGATAAAATTGAAGAAAAGTTTGATCATTCTTTAGTTAAAAATCCTGAAAAGAAATTAGATCAACCTTTATTAACTCTCCCAGAAAAAAGAGAAGGAATGGGATTGCCTAATAAAGATTCTGATTTGGTTAAAAGTATTGATAAGTTAATTAAAAGGATTGGTTCAAGTTCTGGCGAAGCCAGTGGTACTGTTGCTATCATCGATCAAATTGAAGATTCTGATAATGAAAGTAATAGTCAGTCAGAAGCTATTTCTGAGGTCGCTTCTATCCCAGATCTTGCTGAACAGTTAAACAAGTTAACTTTTAATAACACTAGTATTACAAAAATTGGTATTCTAGACCAACTCCCCCTGATCTTCAATACAAAGAAAAAAATCTAGATAATCAATCTTCTGTATCGTCTAATAAAATTTATGAATGGAATATTGATGGGTTTAGTGAACATCAGATTTTTACTAAAATGAATCATTTGTCAATGGTAGCCAATAGTTATATTACAGCGTTCAGCAGTTTAACTCAGCCTGAAATCGTTGAAATATTAACTAATGGTTTCACTGGTGTACTTCGTTCTTGGTGGAAAAAACACCTTGACGAAGATGCAAGGAATTCAATTATCCATGCTCGCCAGTTAGATGACAATGGTCAACTTATCTTCAGAGAAGATATAGGTTTTGGTATTCCTGATGGCATTAACACATTAATTTTCACGATAATAAAACATTTTATTGGAACTCCCAGTAATATCACTGAAAGAATTCATGACCAGTTAAGTAATCTCACTTGTCCCACTTTAAGTGATTTTAGGTGGTACAAAGATGTTTTTATTTCTCGTGTTATGATGCGCAGTGATAGTAATAAACCATTCTGAAAAGAAAAATTTGATAATGGACTTCCTAACCTATTTGCCCATAAGGTTAGAGAAGAACTTAGTAAAACTTTTGGATATATTGATTATGATAACCTGACTTATGGTGACATAATCAGTTATATTCAAAAAATTAGATTAAAAATGTGTATTTATTTTAAGATTGCTAAACAGGCTGCTAAAGATAAGAAAAAAGCTAAGTATGAGCTTGGCACATTTTGTGAACAATATGGTTTACCTCCTATTGCTCCCTCTAGAAGAAAGCATAGGAAAAACCAGATTGAAAAGCGCAAAACGAGAAAGCATCATAAGAAGCGGTCTAGTAGTCAATCTAAAAATCAAGATAGTTATTATGAAAAACCCAAGACAAGGAAGAAAACTCATAGTAAAAAATCTACTTCTAAATCATCTGATAAGAGTAAAATTACCTATTATAATTATGATAAAAAGGGTCATTACAAAAGTGAGTGTAAGTTAAAACAGAAATTGAGCCAGTTAAATATTTCTGTTGAAGACACTGATAAGATTTTAGAGTTAATAAGAATTGAGAATGATGTTGATGATGACAACAATCATTCTGATATTCCTTATTCCTTTGGTAATGACGAAGATAGTCAAACTTCTAGTGATGATAATGAAGTTACCATTTGTACTGATAATTGTAGATCTGATTGTTGTAAAACTATTAACGTACTTAGAAAAAAAGATCAAGAGAGCTCTTTGCTAATTGAGTTAATTAGTAAACTTACTGATGAAGATTTAAAATTACAGTACATGAAACAGTTAAAAGATTTGTTTTCTAAAAACAATCCGGGAAAGGGTAACGTAATTAGGGGTAAAGATAAACCTGTAATTAGCCTTAATAAAACACTCGACAGATTTAAAGTCGCGGATAGGGAAATTACCCTCTCTGAGTTAAATCAAGAAGTTAATAAACTTAAGAAAGAGATTTCTGGTCTTAAGACTGAAATTTCTGATTTGCGTAAAGAAGTAACTACTCTGGCTACTAAAAGTTCAAATCTTCATATCACTGATTCATCAGATAATGATGAAGAAGCTGAATCTTCTAATGCCAAAGAAGGTGAGTCACTTCTTATGGTTCAGGGTAATTCACTAAAAAGGTTAAAAGAAATTACCATTCAAAAATAGTATATTATTGTTCGTCTGGTTATTGATGGAACTTTTGCAATACAGCTTCCTGCTCTAGTTGACACTGGTGCAGATCTTAATTGCATTCAGGAAGGATTAATTCCTACCAAGTTCTATAAAAAGACTAGTGAACGACTTAATTCTGCTAATGGTATTATGATGGAAATAAAATATAAACTGCCTAAAGTTCATATTTGCCAAGACAATATGTGTTTTAAAACTTCTTTGGTTTTAATTCGCAACTTGACAGATAAGATCATTTTAGGACTCCGTTTATATATTTATTATATCCATTTACTACTAGCAATAATGGTTTAACAACTGAGCACTTAGGTCAAAAGGAGGTATTTGAATTTATCATTCAGCCTAAGGAAAGAGATTTGAAAGTTATTCAAGACGAGTCTATTTCAAAATCTTTGAATTTGTTAAACTGTAAAACTTCTAAGTTAAAATTCCTAAAACAGGAAATTAAATATAAACAGGTTGAGGATCTTCTTCTTCTTGATAAAATTCAAGATAAGATTGAAGAACTACGCGTGTTTATGACAAAAAATTTATGTGCTGATTCTCCTAATGCCTTTTCGCACAGAAGGAAACATGTGGTTAGGCTTCCTTATGCTAAGAAATTCATAAAGCATTTGATTCCTACTACGGCAAGACCTATTTAGATGAGTCATCAGCAGATGGAAACTTTGCAAACAAGAAATTACCGACTTGCTTGCAAAAGGGTTAATTAAACATAGTAAATCACCTTGGTCTTGTCCAGCTTTTTATGTAAATAATGAAGCTGAGAAAAAAATAGGTGTTCCACGTCTAGTTATTAATTACAAGCCCCTTAATAAGGTTTTAGAATGGATTAGGTATCCCTTGCCTAATAAAGAAGACCTTCTTAGTCGGCTTAGTAATGCTACCATCTTTAGTAAATTTGACCTTAAGTCGGGATTCTGGCAAGTCAGTATTCACCCTAGTGATAGGTATAAAACTGCCTTCACCACCCCCTTTGGTCATTACGAGTGGGTTGTTCAAGCATTTGGCATAAAGAACGCCCCTAGTGAGTTTCAAAATATTCTTAATGAAATTTTGAATCCTTTTAGTCATTTCATCATTGTTTACATTGATGATATTCTAATTTTTTCTAAGTCAATTGATGAACACTTCAAACATTTGAATTCGTTCTTTAAAGCTATTAAAGTTAATGGTTTGGTTCTTTCCCCTATAAAATGTAGTCTGTTCCAAACTAGAGTCAAATTCCTAGGTCATGATATTTATCGTGGTCTAGTCCGTCCGATTCAACGAGTCATCCAATTCGCAGATAAATTTCCTGATAAAATCATTGATAAAACTCAACTCCAGCGATTCTTAGGATCCCTTAATTATGTTGGTAAGTTTTACCAAAATTTAAGAAAAATCTGTAAACCTCTGTTTCTTCGTTTACAGAAAAATCCTCCTCCTTGGACTGATGAACATACTGCCATCGTCCAACAAGTCAAAAAATATGTTAAGGTTTTGCCCTGCCTTGGCATTTCTAATGAATCTGCTTATAAAATTGTTGAAACTGACGCCTCCAAAATTGGATTTGGTGGCATTCTGAAGCAGAAATTAACTCCTACTTCTTCTGAACAAATTGTTCGATTTCACTCTGGCGCA
Source organism: Panax stipuleanatus (assembly GCA_020205555.1). Classification (NCBI taxonomy): domain Eukaryota; kingdom Viridiplantae; phylum Streptophyta; class Magnoliopsida; order Apiales; family Araliaceae; genus Panax; species Panax stipuleanatus. Next base: position 92,452,952 of record CM035123.1, on the reverse strand, counting down.
TGGAATCAAGCTCAATTAAACTATAGTACAATTAAAAAAGAGATTTTAGCTTTGGTTTTGTGTATTAGTAAATTTCAAATGATTTATTAAATCAGAGATTTTTAGTTCGTATTGACTGTAAAATTGGGGGGGGGGAAAGGATTGAATCCCTAGATTTTTTTTTGGGGTCGAAGTATAGGGGATGGTGATCTCTCTGAGAAGAAGATCAACAGCACCCACCAACGAGGAAGGAGCCGGACCTCAACAGTCAACAGTCAACAGTCAACAGTCAACAGTCAGACGACGCTGGCCCCCCAGGGTCCCACAGTCATCGGATGCTCCAGTCATCATCAGACGCAATCAGTGCGTCCGACAAAGTCAAAAGCATCCGAAAGCAAAAGCAGATGCTAAGTAATTACTTTAGTAAAAGTAATTTACTTTAGTAAATATAAAAGTAATTTACTTTTAACCTAAGTTAAATGTTTTTAACTTTAGTTAAATGTTTCTTACTTTAGTTAAATGTTTTTACTTTTAACTTAAGTAAATGTAAAAGGTACTTCGGTAAATATAAATCGGTAACTTTAGTTCTATTTAAAGGAACTCAAGTGTTAGAGTTTCCTTAGGTTTTATTTTGACAAACCTCACAGAGGTCTCTCCTCCTTCTCTCCCCCTTCTCTCTACCTTCTCTCTAGTTAGAAGAAGGTCGAAGCCCTTATGGTTTCGGCCTTCCTTAGTAAACATTTACAGATTAATGTAATCCTTTCCCAAATGTTTATAAATACAAGAAAGAGATTACTTTAATCTGTAAATGTTTACTAAGGAAGACCGAAACCATAAGGGCTTCGACCTTCTTCTAACTAGAGAGAAGGTAGAGAGAAGGGGGAGAAAAGGGGGAGATGCACGATATCTTAATTATGCCCCAAGAAGGCGGAAGATGAAGAGATTAAGAGAAGAGAATCGCATGCAATATCTGAATCACAACTATAGTAAAACTATAAGAAATGATAACAGCAGTTCATATGTATTAACAAGAATTTGAAATAAAATAAAATTTTATTGATTGATAAATAATTTACAAATGGTTAACTGAAAGTAACTTACAAGTAGACTCGATTATAGAAGCCTAACATGTTATAACTAAGATAGAAGGCTAGAGGGTTGAAGATTAGTCAGATAGGAATCTGAGTCTTCTCAAGCTCTCTATTGGATATCTAAATCCTGCCTTATACAAATGACTGAGCCTCTCTTATATAGGAATGAGAGAAGGCGTATGATTACAACTCAATAATTACAAAACATTTTTAACTATTGAATAACAGTAATGCTTTATCAAAAGACATAACCATTATTACAACTTTTGACTCAAAATAAACTTTTATTACAACTTTTGAATAAAATACAAATACATCAGAATAACTTTTGACTAAAGTGACTATATGGCCGACAAACCGCTTGCAATATGCTGTAACTGTAGGCATCTTAAGCAAATGGATCCTGAGCATCTTGGAGAGAGATGCTGCCGTACGGATCATTAGGGCTAGAGGCCTCATGACTGGATCTAAACGAGGAAGATGAACAGATTGAGGGAATAGAGTCCTCACTGAGTTTATCCACTCGTTTTTGAATAAGCCGAGCTAACTGCTTCAACTCAGCATTGGAACAGTGATCAATATCCGCAAAATCTAACTTTATTTGGGAAGATTTTTTGGATTTACTGGAAGAAGATTCCTTTGGAGGAGGAACCGATTTAATAGGAGTAGGGTTAGAAAACTCTATTTGAACTTGACCGACGATGCGATAAACATCAAATTTATCCCACCATTTAACTGAAAACTCACGAGTTACATAAGTCAATTGACTAATGTTACTGCGGGTGATAATAGATTTATCTTTTTCTGACTGAAGATCAATTTCGACAACAAGAGAATAAAATCCATAATTCTATTTCAGAATTCATAGAATTTTATATTTACTGATGAATTGAAGAATAACTGGAATACAATCATTCTTCGAATTATTAGGGGCTCTGCAACAAAACACAGAAAGAACTGACTGAAGCTCAATCGAAAGAATTTTATGGATGAGACCAAATCTTTCCCACCATAAAACAAACCAATGAGGAATTTAACTTTTGAATTTGTGGTCACACTGTATGAACCACGAATGACTGAAGGAGGGAGTTTGGAAGAGAAAAACTATATTCCAGGCTTTCATATAATCATAATAGCAGAACTGGCTATCATGATCATTTTACTGACGCAGATCAGAAGGATGATTACCCCAATCAGACATGGAGATAATCTGTTTAATATAGAGGGAATGATAGATGATTTTAGAGGAATCATTTCTATCATGAATAGGTTTGATTAAGATTGACTGAGTTTGGAGAAGAATTTCCTTATAATACACAAGGGATTTATAAGGAGCAAGAGGAAGAAAGTGCCAACCAGTTGGGAAGAACTGGGAGGCCAATTTGACTGGATCATCACTTGATTTCATATGTCTCTCAATATAAAATAAATTGGTGGAATAGACAGGGACATACTCAGAATGAGTACGTTGACCAGAAGTAGGGTTACTGGAGGAAGACGAAGCAAAAGGATCAATGGGCTTGGGGAGCTGGGCCAAAACCGTATTATAGGGCTTTGGAACAGTTCCAAGGACCGTAAATCTATTTGCTACATCAATAGGTGTAACTGGACTAACTGGATGTGGGATAATGGCTCCCAAAGGCCTTTGACTAGGCGGGCTTGGGCCTGCAAGGCCAAGAGGCCGAACATACTTGTTACTTTTCACACTCATTTATTCTGGGTACCTAAATGAATAAATTCTCGTGTAAGAAAATCAGGAACTAAATTTTCACTGCCTTTAATATATTCAATATCAAAATCAAAAATACTTAAAATAGATTGCCAACGGGCAAAAATATGTTTTGCAGCAATATTTTTAACATCCTTTTCTAAAATATATTTGGCAGATTTACAGTCAATACGAACTAAAAATCTCTGATTTAATAAATCATTTTGAAATTTACTAATACACAAAACCAAAGCTAAAATCTCTTTTTTAATTGTACTATAGTTTAATTGAGCTTGATTCCACGCGCCAAAGTGAAATCGAACAATTTGTTCAGAAGAAGTAGGAGTTAATTTCTGCTTTAGAATGCCACCAAATCCAATTTCGGAGGCGTCAGTTTCAACAATTTTATAAGTAGATTCATTAGAAATGCCAAGGCAGGGCAAAACCTTAACATAGTTTTTGACTTGTTGGACGATGGCAGTATGTTCATCAGTCCAAGGAGGAGGATTTTTCTGTAAACGAAGAAATAGAGGTTTACAGATTTTTCTTAAATTTTGGTAAAACTTACCAACATAATTAAGGAATCCTAAGAATCGCTGGAGTTGAGTTTTATCAATGATTTTATCAGGAAATTTATCTGCGAATTGGATGACTCGTTGAATCGGACGGACTAGACCACGATAAATATCATGACCTAGGAATTTGACTCTAGTTTGGAACAGACTACATTTTATAGGGAAAAGAACCAAACCATTAACTTTAATAGCTTTGAAGAACGAATTCAAATGTTTGAAGTGTTCATCAATTGACTTAGAAAAAATCAGAATATCATCAATGTAAACAATGATGAAATGACTAAAATGATTCAAAATTTCATTAAGAATATTTTGAAACTCACTAGGGGCGTTCTTTAAGCCAAATGCTTGAACAACCCACTCGTAATGACCAAAGGGGGTGGTGAAGGCAGTTTTATACCTATCACTAGAGTGAATACTGACTTGCCAGAATCCCGACTTAAGGTCAAATTTACTAAAGATGGTAGCATTACTAAGCCGACTAAGAAGGTCTTCTTTATTAGGCAAGGGATACCTAATCCATTCTAAAACCTTATTAAGGGGCTTGTAATTAATAACTAGACGTGGAACACCTCTTTCTTTCTCAGCTTCATTATTTACATAAAAAGCTGGACAAGACCAAGGTGATTTACTATGTTTAATTAACCCTTTTGCAAGCAAGTCGGTAATTTCTTGTTTGCAAAGTTCCATCTGCTGATGACTCATCTGAATAGGTCTTGCCTTAGTAGGAATCAAATGCTTTTTGAATTTCTTAGCATAAGGAAGCCTAACCACATGTTTCCTTCTATGCGAAAAGGTATTAGGAGAATCAGCACATAAATTTTTTGTCATAAACACGCGGAATTCTTCAATCTTATCTTGAATTTTATCAAGAAAAAGAAGATCCTCAACCTGTTTATATTTAATTTCCTGTTTTACGAATTTTAACTTAGAAGTTTTACAGTTTAACAAATTCAAAGATTTTGAAATAGACTCGTGTTGAATAAATTTTAAATCTCTTTCCTTAGGCTGAATGATAAATTCAAATACCACCTTTTGACCTAAGTGCTCAGTTGTTAAACCATTATTACTAGTAGTAAATGGATATAATAAATATATAAACGGGAGTCCTAAAATGATCTTATCTGTCAAGTTGCGAATTAAAACAAAAGAAGTTTTAAAACACATATTGTCTTGCCAAATATGAACTTTAGGCAGTTTATATTTTATTTCCGTCATACTACCATTAGCAGAATTAAATCGTTCACTAGTCTTTTTATAGAACTTGGTAGGAATTAATCCTTCCTGAATGCAATTAAGATCTGCACCAGTGCCAACTAGAGCAGGAAGCTGTATTGTAAAAGTTTCATCAATAACCAGACGAACAATAATATACTATTTTTGAATGGTAATGTCTTTTAACCTTTTTAGTGAATTACCCTGAACCATAAGAAGTGACTCATCTTCTTTGGCATTAGAAGATTCAGCTTCTTCATCATTATCTGATGAATCAGTGATATAAAGATCTGAACTTTTAGTAGCCAGAGTAGTTACTTCTTTACGCAAATCAGAAATTTCAGTTTTAAGACCAGAAATCTCTTTCTTAAGTTTATTAACTTCTTGATTTAACTCAGGGAGGGTAATTTCCCTATCCGCGGCTTTAAATTTTTTTAGAGTTTTATTAAGGCTAATTACAGGTTTATCTTTACCCCTAATTACCTTACCCTTTCCCGAATTATTTTTAAAAAATAAATCTTTTAACCGTTTCATGTACTGTAATTTTAAATTTTCATCAGTAAGTTTACTAATTAACTCAATTAGCAAAGAGCTCTCTTGATCTTCTTTACTAAGTACGTTAATAGTCTTACAACAATCAGATCTACAATTATCAGTACAAAGGGTAACTTCATTATCATCACTAGGAGTTTGACTATCTTCGTCATTACCAGAGGAATAAGGAATATCAGAATGATTGTTGTCATCATCAACATCATTCTCAATTCTTATTAACTCTAAAATCTTATCAGTGTCTTCAACAGAAATATTTAAATGGCTCAATTTATGTTTTAACTTACACTCACTTTTGTAATGACCCTTTTTACCACAATTATAACAGGTAATTTTACTCTTATCAGATGATTTAGAAGTAGAATTTTTACTATGAGTTTTCTTCCTTGTCTTGGATTTTTCATAATAACTATCTTGATTTTTAGATTGACTACTAGACCGCTTCTTATGATGCTTTCTCGTTTTACGCTTTTCAATCTAGCTTTTTCCTATGCTTTCTTCTAGAGGGAGCAATAGGAGGTAAACCATATTGTTCACAAAACGTTCCAAGCTCATACTTAGCTTTTTTATTCTCTTTAGCAGCCTGTTTAGCAATCTTAAAATAAATACACATTTTTAATCCAATTTTTTGAATATAACTGATTATGTCACCATAAGTCAGGTTATCATAATCAATATATCCAAGAGTTTTACTAATTTCTTCTCTAACCTTATGTGCAAATAGGTTAGGAAGTCCATTAACAAATTTTTCTTTCCAGATTGGTTTATTACTATCACTGCGCTTCATAACACGAGAAATAAAAATATCTTTGTACCACCTAAAATCACTTAAAGTGGGACAAGTGAGATTACTTAACTGGTCATGAATTCTTTTAGTGATATTACTAGGAGTTTCAATAAAATGTTTTATTATCGTGAAAATTAATGTGTTAATACCATCAAGAATACCAAAATCTATATCTTCTCTGAAGATAGGTTGACCATTTTCATCTAATTGGCGAGCATGGATAATTGAATTCCTTGCATCTTCGTCAAGGTGTTTTTCCTACAGAAACTATAGGTGACACATCATCTTGTTCATCTTCTACCTGAGTAGGAGGAGTGTAACAAGGATGACTAGCCTGACCTTGATTAAGAATACCTTTCATTTTAATATCAGGAATAGAAAAATCACTTAATACTTCAGTATCTCTTCTAGAAATAGTCGATGGAACTGAAGAATTAGTAAATTCTTCTATTAATAAGGGTCTTCTAGTACGTTCAAAACTGACCCGAACAGTACCATCAGAAAATTGTTTAATATTATCTAAATTCAACAAATTATTTATTACTGGTTTTTGTGGAATCTCTTGAGGGAGGATCCACTGACTAGGAAGCGTAATATCTTTTCAAAGAATAGTCCTTGGAGTTTGGATATTAGCGTTACTAGTACTGTTTTGAATTAAAACAGTGTGATCTTTCGGACTTTTATTAAGAGCGTGAATATTTAAATTGGTTTTCATGACTTTATAATAAATTCTGTAAATTAAGGCTATAGGTTGAGATCCCTTAATCATATGAGTGATCTCGCCTGCAGTCTTAATATTCAGAGTTAAATCTTTTAATAGATTAACATCACTTAAACTCAAAGGGAGATCGGGAAAGCAATTGAAATGGATAGGTCCATCATGCAAACTCGATTCCATGATATCAATTATACTTGGGGCATAATTAAGATATCGTGCATCTCTCAAACATATGAAGATGCTTGAGTTTATTCATTTAATAGTTAAAGGCTTAACTGCGACCTGAACTAAACCAATATGAATAAAATTATAACCTTTCTTTCTATGTTTGTTTACAACATCAGAAGAAAGAAGACTATAATTTTTATATTCTTTGTTGATCGCATAGACACGTTCAACTGTTTTAACATTATAATCAGTTTTAAAGTTATCAATAAAGGTTGACTGATAAATTTTCTTAGGAGACACACTAGGTATGTTCCAATTACTAAGGGTTTGATTAATGGTTTCGTAACTATGTTCTTCCTGGTTGACTATGTCTGGTACTGGAGGTAGGGCTGATCTATTACTAACTGATGAACTCGATCTGAATAATCTACTCATTTTTTAAAAATTAAAATTTTTAACAATTCTAGGTTCTTCCATACATACCCTTCTTTCTTTAAGCAGACGCATACCCTTAGATCTAGTGATTCCCTTTTGCCTAAACTGCTCAAACACTAGAGACTTACAATGGCTCAACGGGACCTATGGCGACCTGGGGTGTTCTAGAGAAAGAGCTTAGGTAACTTCAAGAACAAAGAAGAATTAAAAACTTTTGATTTTCAAAAATGACTTTGATTAAATATATTAAGAACAACACTTAGCAAACAAACAACTCATGGCTCTGATACCAAGAAGGCGGAAGATGAAGCAAAAGGATCAATGGGCTTAGGGGGCTGGGCCAAAACCGTATTATAGGGCTTTGGAACAGTTCCAAAGACCGTAAACCTATTCGCTACATCAATAGGTGTAATTGGACTAACTGGATGTGGGATTATGGCTCCCAAAGGCCTTTGACTAGGCGGGCCCGACTTGGAGGGCCAGGAGGCCGAACATTCTTGTTACTTTTCACACTCATTTATTCTGGGTACCTAAATGAATAAATTCTCGTGTAAGAAAATCAGGAACTGAATTTTCACTGCCTTTAATATATTCAATATCAAAATCAAAAATACTTAAAATAGATTGCCAACGGGCAAAAATATATTTTGCAGCAATATTTTTAACATCCTTTTCTAAAATATATTTGGCTGATTTACAGTCAATACGAACTAAAAATCTCTGATTTAATAAATCATTTTAAAATTTACTAATACACAAAACCAAAGCTAAAATCTATTTTTTAATTGTACTATAGTTTAATTGAGCTTGATTCCACGCGCCAGAGTGAAATCGAATAATTTGTTCAGAAGAAGCAGGAGTTAATTTCTGCTTCAGAATGCAACCAAATCCAATTTCGGAGGCGTCAATTTCAATAATTTTATAAGTAGATTCATTAGAAATGCCAAGGCAGGGCAAAACCTTAATATATTTTTTGACTTGTTGGACGATGGCAGTATGTTCATCAGTCCAAGGAAGAGGATTTTTCTGTAAACGAAGAAATAGAGGTTTACAGATTTTTCTTAAATTTTGGTAAAACTTACCAACATAATTAAGGGATCCTAAGAATCGCTGGAGTTGAGTTTTATCAATGATTTTATCAGGAAATTTATCTGTGAATTGGATGACTCGTTGAATCGGACGGACTAGACCACTGATAAATATCATGACCTAGGAATTTGACTCTAGTTTGGAACAGACTACATTTTGTAGGGGAAAGAACCAAACCATTAACTTTAATAGCTTTGAAGAACGAATTCAAATGTTTGAAGTGTTCAACAATTGACTTAGAAAAAATCAAAATATCATCAATGTAAACAATGATGAAATGACTAAAATGATTCAAAATTTCATTAAGAATATTTTGAAACTCACTAGGGGCGTTCTTTAAGCCAAATGCTTGAACAACCCACTCGTAATGACTAAAGGGGGTGGTGAAGGCAGTTTTATACCTATCACTAGGGTGAATACTGACTTGCCAGAATTCCGACTTAAGGACAAATTTACTAAAGATGGTAGCATTACTAAGCCGACTAAGAAGGTCTTCTTTATTAGGCAAGGGATACCTAATCCATTCTAAAACCTTATTAAGGGGCTTGTAATTAATAACTAGACGTGGAACACCTCTTTCTTTCTCAGCTTCATTATTTACATAAAAAGCTGGACAAGACCAATGTGATTTACTATGTTTAATTAACCCTTTTGCAAGCAAGTCGTTAATTTATTATTTTCAAAGTTCCATCTGCTGATGACTCATCTGAATAGGTCTTGCCTTAGTAGGAATCAAATGCTCTTTGAATTCCTTAGCATAAGGAAGCCTAACCACATGTTTCCTTCTATGCCAAAAGGCATTAGGAGAATCAGCACATAATTTTTTTATCATAAACACGCGGAGTTCTTCAATCTTATCTTGAATTTTATCAAGAAGAAGAAGATCCTCAACCTGTTTATATTTAATTTCCTGTTTTAGGAATTTTAACTAGAAGTTTTACAGTTTAACAAATTCAAAGATTTTGAAATAGACTCGTCTTAAATGAATTTCAAATCTCTTTCCTTAGGCTGAGTGATAAATTCAAATGCCACCTTTCGACCTAAGTGCTCAGTTGTTAAACCATTATTACTACTAGTAAATAGATATAATAAATATATAAACGGAAGTCCTAAAATGATCTTATCTGTCAAGTTGCGAATTAAAACAAAAGAAGTTTTAAAACACATATTGTCTTGGCAAATATGAACTTTAGGCAGTTTATATTTTATTTCCATCATACTACCATTAGCAGAATTAAGTCGTTCACTAGTCTTTTTATAGAACTTGGTAGGAATTAATCCTTCCTGAATGCAATTAAGATCTGCACCAGTGTCAACTAGAGCAGGAAGTTGTATTGCAAAAGTTTCATCAATAACCAGACGAACAATAATATACTATTTTTGAATGGTAATGTCTTTTAACCTTTTTAGTGAATTACCCTGAACCATAAGAAGTGACTCATCTTCTTTGGCATTAGAAGATTCAGCTTCTTCATCATTATCTGATGAATCAGTGATATGAAGATCTGAACTTTTAGTAGCCAGAGTAGTTACTTCTTTACGCAAATCAGAAATTTCATTTTTAAGACCAGAAATCTCTTTCTTAAGTTTATTAACTTCTTGATTTAACTCAGGGAGGGTAATTTCCCTATCCGCGACTTTAAAACTTTCGAGCGTTTTATTAAGACTAATTACAGGTTTATCTTTACCCCTAATTACGTCACCCTTTCCCGAATTATTTTTTGAAAACAAATCTTTTAACTGTTTCATATACTGTAATTTTAAATATTCATCAGTAAGTTTACTAATTAACTCAATTAGCAAAGAGCTCTCTTGATCTTCTTTGCTAAGTACGTTAATAGTCTTACAACAATCAGATCTATAATTATCAGTACAAAGGGTAACTTCATTATCATCACTAGGAGTTTGACTATCTTCGTCATTACCAAAGGAATAAGGAATATCAGAATGATTGCTGTCATCATCAACATCATTCTCAATTCTTATTAACTCTAAAATCTTATCAGTGTCTTCAACAGAAATATTTAACTGGCTCAATTTCTGTTTTAACTTACACTCACTTTTGTAATGACCCTTTTTACCACAATTATAACAGGTAATTTTACTCTTATCAGATGATTTAGAAGTAGATTTTTTACTATGAGTTTTCTTCCTTGTCTTGGATTTTTCATAATAACTATCTTGATTTTAGATTGACTACTAGACCGCTTCTTATGATGCTTTCTCGTTTTGCGCTTTTCAATCTAGTTTTTCCTATGCTTTCTTCTAAAGGGAGCAATAGGAGGTAAACCATATTGTTCACAAAACGTGCCAAGCTCATACTTAGCTTTTTTCTTATCTTTAGCAGCTTGTTTAGCAATCTTAAAATCAATACACATTTTTAATCTAATTTTTTGAATATAACTGATTATGTCACTATAAGTCAGGTTATCATAATCAATATATCCAAGAGTTTTACTAAGTCCTTCTCTAGCCTTATGTGAAAATAGGTTAGGAAGTCCATTAACAAATTTTTCTTTCCAGATTGGTTTATTACTATCACTGCGCATCATAACATGAGAAATAAAAACATCTTTGTACCACCTAAAATCATTTAAAGTGGGGCAAGTGAGATTACTTAACTGGTCATGAATTCTTTTAGTGATATTACTGGAAGTTCCAATAAAATATTTTATTATCGTGAAAATTAATGTGTTAATGCCATCAGGAATACCAAAATCTATATCTTCTCTGAAGATAGGTTGACCATTGTCATCTAACTGGCGAGCATGGATAATTGAATTCCTTGCATCTTCGTAAAGATGTTTTTCCCACTAAGAACGAAGTACACCAGTGAAATCCATTAGTTAATATTTCAACGATTTCAAGCTGAGTTAAACTGCTGAACGCTGTAATATAACTATTGGCTACCATTGACAAATGATTCATTTTAGTAAAAATCTGATGTTCACTAAACTCATCAATATTCCATTAATAAATTTTATTAGACGATACAGAAAATTGATTATCTAGATTTTTTTTCTCGTACTGAAGATCAGGGGGAGTTGGTCTAGAATACCAATTTTTTGTAATACTAGTGCTATTAAAAGTTAACTTGTTTAACTGTTCAGCAAGATCTGGGATAGAAATGACCTCAGAAACAGCTTCTGACTGACTATTACTTTCATCATCAGAATCTTCAATTTGATCCATGATAGCAACAGTACCACTGGCTTCGCCAGAACTTGAACCAATCCTTTTAATTAACTTATCAATACTTTTAACCAAATCAGAATCTTTATTAGGCAATCTCATTCCTTCTCTTTTTTCTGGGAGAGTTAATAAAGGTTGATCTAATTTTTTTTCAGGATTTTTAACTAAAGAATGATCAAACTTTTCTTCAATTTTATCTAATTGTTTAACAATCGTAGCTAAATACTGATTAGTAAAATTATTTTGTTCAATAATTTTCTTTTCATCAGTCTTTCCATCCGCAACTTTGAATGGACTAGCAACAACTGGGGTGTTTTTAACATGCAAAAGAACAGTTTTTAAAGGAGGATGAGATGCTAAGATCTTAGATTTATCCTTTTTTGTCCACTGACTTTTGGTAAGAACTTTACATTGTGAATGATATTTATCATACCAATCATAAAATGTAAGGTTCTCTTGATTATTTTTTAAATATTTTTTCCATTTATTGACAATTTTATCTCTGTTATGCTTATCATATTTATTACGAAAAGCATGGCATTTCTCTTTATTAGATGTGGAATTAAAATCTGCAACCAGACTATCCCAATCTAATTTAAATGCTTTAGTGATTACTCTTAACTGATGATTAATAGGTGCTTCGAAATCAGAAGGGGTTGGTCCTACAGAAACTGTAGGTGACACATCATCTTGTTCATCTTCTACCTGAGTAGGAGGAGTGTAACAAGGATGACTAGTCTGACCTTGATTAAGAATACCTTTCATTTTAATATCAGGAATAGAAAAATCACTTAATACTTCAGTATCTCTTCTAGAAATAGTCAAAAGAACTGAAGAATTAGTAAATTCTTATATTATTAAGGGTCTTCTAGTACGTTCAAAACTGACCCGAACAATACCATCAGAAAATTGTTTAATATTATCTAAATTCAATAAATTATTTATTACTGGTTTTTGTGGAATCTCTTGAGGGAGGATCCACTGACTAGGAAGCGTAATATCTTTCCAAAGAATAGTCCTTGGAGTTTGGATATTAGCGTTACTAGTACTGCTTTGAATTAAAACAGTGTGATCTTTCGGACTTTTATTAAGAGCATGAATATTTAAATTGGTTTTCATGACTTTATAATAAATTCTGTAAATTAAGGCTATAGGTTGAGAACCCTCAATCATATGAGTGATCTCGCCTGCAGTCTTAATATTCAGAGTTAAATCTTTTAATAGATTAACATCACTTAAACTCAAAGGGAGATCGGGAAAGCAATTGAAATGGATAGGTCCATCATGCAAACTCGATTTCATGATACCAATTATACTTGGGGCATAATTAAGATATCGTGCATCTCTCAAACATAAGAAGATGCTGGAGTTTATTCCTTTAATAGTTAAAGGCTTAACTGCGACCTGAACTAAACCAATATGAATAAAATTATAACTTTTCTTTCTATGTTTGCTTACAACATCAGAAGAAAGAAGACTACAATTTTTATATTCTTTGTTGATCGCATAGACACGTTCAACCGTTTTAACATTATAATCAGTTTTAAAGTTATCAATAAAGGTTGGCTGATAAATTTTTTTAGGAGACACACTAGGTATGTTCCAATTACTAAGGGTTTGATTAATGTTTTCGTAACTATGTTATTCCTGATTGACTATGTCTGGTACTGGAGGTAGAGCTGATCTTTTACTAACTGATGAACTCGATCTGAATAATCTACTCATTTTTTAAAAATTAAAATTTTTAACAATTTTAGGTTCTTCCATACATACCCTTCTTTCCTTAAGCAGGAGCATACCCTTAGATCTAGTGATTCTTTTTTGCCTAAACTGCTCAAACACTAGAGACTTACAATGGCTCAACGGGACCTATGGCGACCTGGGGTGTTCTAGAGAAAGAGCTTAGGTGACTTCAAGAACAAAGAAGAATTAAAAACTTTTGATTTTCAAAAATGACTTTGATTAAACAGATTAAGAACAACACTTAGCAAACCAACAACTCATGGCTCTGATACCAAGAAGAAGAAGTTTTGTTTATAGGGGATGGTGATCTCTCTGAGAAGAAGATCAACAGCACCCACCGGCGAGGAAGGAGTCGGACCTCAACAGTCAACAGTCAACAGTCAGACGACGCTGGCCCCCAGGGTCCCACAGTCATCGGATGCTCCAATCATCATCAGATGCAATCAACGCATCCGACAAAGTCAAAAGTAAAGGACAACTTTACTTTAGTAAAAGTAAATGTAATTACTTTTAACTTTAGTTAAATATTTTTAACTTTAGTTAAATATTTTTACTTTACCTTTAGTAAATGTAAAAGTAATTTACTTTTAACCTAAGTTAAATATTTTTAACTTAAGTTAAATGTTTCTTACTTTAGTTAAATGTTTTTACTTTTAACTTTAAGTAAATGTAAAAGTTACTTCGGTAAATATAAACCGGTAACTTTAGTTCTATTTAAAGGAACTCAAGTGTTAGAGTTCCTTAGGCTTAGAAATGTAAACCATTTAGCCACACCGAGGTTCTCTCCTCCTTCTCTCCTCCTTCTCTCTACCTTCTCTCTAGTTAGAAGAAGAAGAAGTTCCTATACTTCTTCTTCCCTTTGTAAATAGATCCAGATACGATGTAATCCTTTCCCAAATGTTTATAATTAATGAAAGAGATTATTTTACCGATTCACCGGTCATCTTCTTTAAGTTTCAAAATTATTTTAAGTTTAAAGTTTTGTTTAATCTTTTCGTCCGCTGTTAAATGGTTGAAACTGATGCCTCCGAAATTGGGTTTGGTGGCATTCTGAAGCAGAAATTAACTCCTGCTTCTTCTGAACAAATTGTTCGATTTCAATCTGGCGCGTGAAATCAAGCTCAATTAAACTATAGTACAATTAAAATATAGGGGATGGTGATCTCTCTGAGAAGAAGATCAACAGCATCCACCGGCGAGGAAGGAGCCGGACCTCAATAGTCAACCTTATAGTGGATGGTGATCTCTCTGAAAGAAGATTAACAGCACCCACCGGCGAGGAAGGAGCCGGACCTCAACAGTCAACCCCCCTGGGTCCCACAGTATAGGGGATAGTGATCTCTCTGAAAAGAAGATCAACAGCACCCACCGGCGAGGAAGAAGCCGGACCTCAACAGTCAACCTCAACAGGGTCCCACAATTATAGAGGATGGTGATCTCTCTGAGAAGAAGATCAACAGCACCCACCGGCGAGAAAGAAGCCGGACCTCAACAGTCAACCTCAACAGTCAACCCCCCAGGGTCCCACAGTCATCGGATGCTCCAGTCATCATCAGATGCAATCAATGCGCCCGAAATATAGGAGATGGTGATCTCTTTGAGAAGAAGATCAACAACACCCACCGGCGAGGAAGGAGCCGGACCTCAACAGTCAACCTCAACAGTCAACCCCCCAGGGTCCCACAGCCATCGGATGCAGGATTGAATCCCTGGATTTTTTTTTTTTTGGGTCGAAGTATAGGGGATAGTGATCTCTCTGAGAAGAAAATCAACAGCACCCACCGGCGAGGAAGGAGCCGGACCTCAACAGTCAACAGTCAACAGTCAGACGACGCTGGCCCCCCAGGGTCCCACAGTCATCGGATGCTCTAGTTATCATCTGATGCAATCAACGCATCCGACAAAGTCAAAAGTAAAGGACAACTATAGTAAAAGTAAAAGTAAATTAACTTTTAATATTTTGACATAAATTTTATTAATATTTTAATTTAATTAAATATTAATGATATTTAATTTATTTAATAATTATATTGAATAAATTAGTTAAAAATAATTTTAATATATTAAAAATTATTTTAAATAATATTAAAGTATTAAAAAATATTTTAAGTTATAATAAATGACTTTTAATATTTTGAAATAAATGTCATTAATAATTTAATATTGATGATAATAAATTTATTTAATAATAAATTAGTTAGAAATGGTTTTAATATTTTAAAAATAATTTAAAATGATATTAAAGTTTTAAAAAGTATTTTAAGTTATAATAAATAACTTATAATATTTTGATAAGAATTTCATTAATATTTTAATATTAATGATAATGAAATTATTTAATAATTGTATTAAATAAATTATTTAAAAATAATTTAAATATTTTATAAATCATTTAAAGGTGAAATAAATATTTTAAAAATATTTTACGTTATAATAAATAACTTTTAATATTTTGATATAAATAACATTAATATTTTAATATTAATGGTAATTACTTAAAAATAATTTTAATACTTTAAAAATTATTTGAAAGTAATATTAGTGTTTTAAGAATGTTTTAAGTTATAATAAATAACTTTTAATATTTGAAAATAAAATACATTAATATTTTAATTTTAATGGTAATTATTTAAAAATAATTTTAATATCTTAAAAATTATTTAAAGGTAATATTAAGGTTTTAAAAAATATTTTCAGGTTATAATAAATAACTTTTAAAGTGTTGACATGATGTTTATTAATATTTTAAAGTATTTAAATATTAATGATAATGAAATTAATTAACAATTAAATCATTAAAAATGATATAAGTGTTTGAAAAATTATTATAATGTTTGAAAAAATATTATAAATGATAATTAAATTATCTAATATAATATTTAAGTTCTTGAACAAAGTTTCATTAAAAATAGATTCGTTAATTATCCGTTAATGCAATCGGGATGCCGAAACGATACGAACTCAAACCAAATCGACATAGTTTGACTAGGAATACGTTCGTACGTGTTGCAATGACTGACATGAATATGTGACAAAATGTTTAAGCAGTATTATGTGTTAAGTTGTATTATTTTAATTAAAATAATAATTCTATTGATGATAGGACTTCATATTAAAGATAAAAGCGTAAGCTATACTACGTAGCAGTAATCAGCTATCAAGGCAAGTATCATAACTATTGCAATTACTTTATGCAATGAATCTTTGTAAGTAAGTTTCTTTACTCAAATTCTTATTGATATTCGTGCAAACAGGTGTATATATATTATGCTAGTTTTCAACTCCACATAAGTTTATCAAAATACAAAGCATGTTCATGAATAATTATTGTCAATTATTTATATCCGTAATGATATCCATGATTCATTTATTTCTTATTAATATCTCATTATTGTCTGTTATCAAACAAGTGTCCCCACTTGTATGAACTATTTGTATTCATGCAAGAACTCTTGAACTTGAAACTCTTTAATATGAAATTATGGTTTAAAGACTGTCTAAGCTATTTGACTCGGCTAGACATAGTTTGAACTGTATTGTTGAATAGTATTGGTTATGATAAAGTCATCCAACTGAATTGTTTAGTTAGGACTCCAGACTGAGTATGAACAACCCTTAATAGAGAAATTGTTTATGTGCCCAAGGCGAACAGAGTGAACGAATTATCGTTCAAACAGATAGTATTGATCAATATAAGACATAACGGGACTGATCACCCTACATGTCCGTAAACCCAGAGCGGTTTGCAGATGAATTTTTGTTAAACCTTTTCGAAAATAAAAAATAAAAGTTCAAGGTCTATTGACCGCTCAGTGTTTATAGTCACTACGTCGTTTCAAATTTTTAAACGATTTGATATGTTATTAAGATATGTTTTGAAAGACTTCACAACTATTGATTCGTTGTAGAAGTATACCTCAAGGAAAATATTTACTTCTTTCAGCTAAAGTTTATTAACTGTTATTACTTGTTGAGCAATTGAATGTTCATTCTTACTTTAAATTAAATATTTTCAGTTAAGCGTGATCAACCAGAAGGCTCTGACAAAAACAAAGGAAAAGAAAAAGTGCAAGAATAAGTTTTATGGTATTTTGTGTAATAGTTATACTTTATTAAAATGATAATATTTATTATTTATCATATAATGAATGTTTTAAAGGTCGTGTACATGGGATTAGATAACTCTGATATGTAAATTAAGTTTGTTTATTTATATTATATTATTATTCCGCTCAAAAAAATGATATCGTGTAGCACCAAGTTCGGGTTTCAAGTACCTGAATTTGGGGGCGTCACATGCCATGTCAACTTTCTCTCTCTTATGTGGAATCCGACGTGGCAAACCGTTTAAAGTCAACATGATTTAATGGATTTTCTAACGGTTTGTTAAAAAAGTAAAATATAGTGAGTTGACTATAAGAAAAAACGGTTGAGTAACTCACATGTAAGTTGACATCAAAAAGTATTTAACTCAACCTTTTTAGTAGTACTTGTTAATTATATGGGTTAACCACCTTTCTTCTAGAAACACAAAAATTGTTGTGTTTCAAATTTCTCATCAAAGTTTGCTTGAACTTTCCAATATGTTTGTATCATTTTCCTCTTCTTTTGTCTTTAACCCTCATTTATGATGGATGGTATTAAAAGTACAATTAATTAATAAAACATCAAGAATTACATCCTAAAAATAATAATACCAATTAGCTCCCACATTAACAGTGAAAAAATTACAATAATCATGCCTAACATCACACAAAAGAGAAAATAAAAAAAAAGGCCCTCATTATTCAATGATAAAAAAATTACTCATAAAGATTGAGTGCATCATGAGGTCTTGAAATTCATTCTTGCCAAAGACAATAATATTAAATTTCAATCGAATATAGCAACAAAAAAAAGAGAAACAATAAACTCCAAATAATAGTAAAAATCAAACGTCGAACCTTAAAGGTCTCCAAGTAAAAGGTCAACAAGTATCCGTCTTAATTCTTAACCATCAATAATATTACCTCCATTCCATAATAATAGTTGTAAATTAAAAAAATCATTTAATACTATCATTTGATAATTAAAATTTGTATGAAATTTTATCATTATCCCTTTATGAAAAATTGATAACTATTAATAAAAGAAAAAAATTATTAAAACAATGAAAGAAGTTGAGAGTAATTTAAGAAAATAAATAATTTATTCTCAAGTTATAAACGACAAATAAATTAGGACAAATTTTTTCAAAAGTAATAAATTTATATGGTGACACCACATGATTTAAAAGTCAAAGTTTGGTAAATCATTTGAAATCACCAACACTATTAAAATACTTTGGAAATAACAAAAGAAAAAAGTATAGTTGGGCAAACAATATTACTTCCACCCCTACATTCTACCAACTTGATCAGAAAATAACAACTAGAGTGAAATCCAATTCTTCTTCTGTTCTCTCCTCACCAAAAATTAATGAAAATTACACAGAGAGAGAGAGAGACTACACTATTATCATCCCATAATCAACCTGTGTCCCGGACTTTCATAATAAATCAACAAAATTTTCAAACAGGGAGGAATATATGCTAGCCAACAAGGCCCAACACTTGTACCCAAGTGGCAATTTTGTCAAACAACAGGGTTCACCAAAATATTTATTTTTTCTTTTGTTGCTCCGAAGCTTTCTCTTTCTTTTGTTGATCAGAAACCCTTGCTCCCATAATCTTCAAAACAGGTTGATCCTTCGACTGAACGAGCTTTAATGTAGGATGAACCTTGAGGTCCCCCATCACTAGCTTTTGCCCCACATCCAATTCGCTTAGATCCACCTCAATATAGGGAGGGATCACATCTGCTGGGCAAAGGTATTTGACCTTCCTCTTGATAATGTTTAAATAGGCCCCTGCAAAGTTTCAAGACTAATAATCAATATACTAAATTCAAATAAATTTCTTCGTGTTTTTTTTTTCCAAGACGAGTTATAAGTAAAACAGGCATATTTTCAATTACTGTTGGTTATAAATATAAAATAGGAGCATAACATAAACAACATATTCCCATAATATATAACACAATAAATATAATTTTAGTATTAAAAACCAAGGAAGACACGCCGCTGAACAACGAAATATGACACCACCAATGATTATTAGAATACTCAAATATAGTGGTTGCACTGTGAATTTTAGTAGAAGACTTGTACCAACTTGTTGTCTTACTCAAGTAAAAATCTTATTATAACTATTGTTAGCCAATACTTCAAAATTCAAAATGGTGTTACTTCAACAGGCTAAAATTCTATACTTCAAAGTTCAAACAGATTAAGAAAAGACCGGCAAAAACAAAATTGGTAGTAGCTGGTAAAATATACAACAAAGTTGAATGGTATTTACTTCAACAGGCTAAAATTGCAAAACTAAGACTCAGGCTATCAGTAAACAGCAGCAATAACATGTACAGAAAATATATTGCATGTGCGCGGCAAACCAGAGAATTGTTTATTGGCTTACTGCTTACTAGCATATCGCTGTAGATAAATACTAATATCATTTTCATATAAGTTTTCAAGATTACTGAGATTCCTCATAAAGGTGTTTATGAGCATGTGGAAGTCTAAATATTTGCCTTTTCCAGTTTGAACTTTTTATTTGACAGTCTTATTCCATAAATTCTATCAAACTCATACATAACTACATAAGACACATAAAGACCGTGTCATTACCCTCCCCAAACACACCCTCTTTTCTCTTCTTTCCCCTTCAATTTCATGCAGTGGACCTTCAAAATCTGTGTTCTTTAATCAGATTGCTCATTTCAATAGTTTGCCAGGTATGGCAACAACAAAAAAGACCAATGAATTAATAACGGTCATAATAATATGGACTGGGGGAAACAAGTTTTTACAAGTCCCTCGGATGCTACTACAACGGACGAGCTTAGAGATGAAACAAGATTTTATCCTTGGATTGGCATAATGAGAGTAGAGGATGTAGCCGTCATTTTTTATTTTTTTGAGAGACGGAAAACATATTAGAATTTGACAAGGGGTGAGTGTGAGACATCAACATGGACAGGATCAGGGGGGGATTTGGAAACAGGGATGGACTGGGAAACCTACCCAGCTAACTCATCCCTGTAGGAGGGTTTTGGGGAAAATTTTAACAAAGCAATGGGTTTAAACAAGGGCTGCATACTATGCACCAGTTATACTAGAGTACTATGGATTATGCCAAAACACAAGCTAAGCTGAAAGCTTATTCATGCTACATTGCTTGAACAAAACAGTTGCACATAACTTTTCCGTGGTGTCATTATTTCATTGGTCCCACGTAAATTATCATGAGGTCTACATACATTGACTTCGTTTGGGTTAACGGCCAACCCCAAGTGGAACTGAGGTGATCTGGAGACAACCAACTTAGATGCAAACTAAGCAAGCTACATAAGTGCACAAAACTAAATCAAAATCTTCAATGCAAACTAAGCAAGCTACTTTTTCTTTAATTTCTTCAAAGCAAGACAAATGCTAATACCTGCCTTTAAATGAAGTTATTTGTACGGAAAAATTGATTGTAATTAATATTAAGAGCGTTGAGATTAAAGACATGTTGGCCTCATGGCAGTTTCCTTTTCATCAAGAGAGTTAAATTTAATCACAGAGGATATCCTTAAGGTAATTTGTTTCTAATTGATTAACTTAATTTTTTCCCTCTAGTATCTCCCATTTCCCTCCTTTATCGTCATTGTTATTTGAGCAGTCTGGTATAAATTGCCCCATGATTGCACATACTTGTATCATGGTCACAAGAAACAACTTTGACAGGAGGACCAGGACATAAAAAAGTTATTTCATATAACATGGTATCCGTCACTCATTTCTTGCCCACAGAGTACTGCAAAATGGTGCTTACATTAATTCATTTCATCCAGCGTAGTCACCTGCTTCCATCAAATGGAATAAAAAGGAATCAACTCAAGGACTACTGGTAGATGGTGGAGACAAGAAGAAAGAAATGGTTGGTATTCCGGTTGGAAGAGGAGGAGGTGTCACCTTAGGAATTGTAAGCAAGTACTGTTGGATTTGGTAAAGATGGGATTTGTGTGCCTGGCAAAGGCGGCAATGTGGGCTTTCGCAGAGTTGCTGCTGTTGGTAGCGTTGGCATAGGCAGCAGTGTAACCTTTGGAAGGGCTGGCAATGGTGGCATTGTGACCTTAAGAAGAGTTGGAAGAGATGGAATCGTAAGCAATGGGACTGAAGTTTGGAGCGAATGGCGAGCCGTCAGGCTCACACAGTGTTCTAAAAATCCCCGCCTAGACCCCGCCTAGGCGCTAGGCCGCCCCTTGCGCCTCGTCTAGGTCCAAGGCGGCAAAAAAATCCCTCTAGAAAATTAGGTGGGGCCTAGGCGTAGATTTTTTTTATTTTAATAACTACCCAAACCAGATCTTGATATATTTATTTTTCTAATAATTTATCATATTCATAATGCAAGTTGTAGCATACCAAATCACAATAAGAAGTGAACAAGATCAAGTCAAAATGGATAATTTTATTATACTTATAATTTTTTGAACTTGTACCAACATTGGAAAATTCCACATTATAAAAAAAAATAATTTATATAAATGATGATACATTTATAATATTTAGTTTAATTCAATATACTTGTTAAATTTATGTTTAGTTTATTAAGTTTTAATATTGAATTGAATTCTTGAAATTTTAAATTTTATTATTTAATAACAATCTTGTTTATGAATAAAACTAATACGTTAAAGATATGTTTGAACTTTGAACAATTGCATGTTTATGTTTAAACTTTAACATTGGCAATATGGATGTGTTTAAACTTTAAGCAAATGTATTTATTATCTTTATTATAGATTGTTTTGCTTTATATTATTGTTTTGTTCGGATAAATGTAAGATAAAATATTAAAATTGGCTTAAAATAAAAAATCCCGCTTAGACCCCCCGCCCGCCTCCCGTCTAGCGCCTTTTAAAACATTGGGCTCACATGGATCATGCTTGAAAGTGATAGTGCCATGATCAAAGATAGTACCAAAGAATGCTGAAGAGAGGCCATTGGTGCGAAAAGTAAAGGAAACTGAAGAGCTTTATTGACTTACTGCTTACCAGTATATAGCTGTAGATAAATACTAAAATCTTTTTTGTACAAGTTTGTTTTCATGGTTACTGTGATTCCCCATAAAGGTGTTTCTAAATAGTTATGAGCATGTGCACGTCTAAATAATTGCCTTTTCCAGTTTGAACTTTTTACTTGACAAGTCTTATTCCATAAATATCAAACTCTTACATAACTACAAAAACACATAAAGACCGTCTCATTCCCCTCCCCAAACAGTGTTCTAAAAACCCCCGCCTAGGTCCGCCTAGGCCCCGCCTAGGAGCTAGGCCCCCCCATGGCGCCTCGCCTAGGTGATAGGCCCCCTCCTGGCGCCTCACCTAGACCTAAAGCGGCAAAAAAATCCTCCAGAAAATTAGGTGGGGCCTAGACAGAGAAGTTTTTTTTTTAATAACTACCCAAACCAGATCTTGATATATTTATTTTTCTAATGATTTACCATATTCATAATACAGTTTGTAGCATATCAAATCATAACAAGAAGTGAACAAGATCAAGTTAAAATGGATAATTATTATAGTTGTAATTTTTTGAACTTGTATCAAGTTCAAATTATATAAATGATGATACATTTGTAATATTTAGTTTAATTCAATATAATTCTTAAATTTATATTTAGTTTCTTAAGTATTAATATTGAAATGAATTCTTGAAATTTTAAATTTTATTATTTAATAGTAATCTTGTTTATGTATAAAACTAATACGTTAAAGATATATTTGAACTTTGAACAATTGCATGTTTGTGTTTGAACTTTGACAATTGACAATATGGATATGTGTTTGAACTTTAAGCAAAGGCCTTTATTATATTTATTATAGATTGTTTTGCTTTATATTATTGTTTTGTTTGGATAAATGTAAGATAAAATATTAAAATTGGCTTAAAATAAAAAATCTCTAGGCGCTAGGCCCCCCTGGCCGCCCGCCTCCCGCCTTTTAGAACCTTGCCCAAACACACCCTCTTTTCTCTACTTTCCCTTTCAATTCCATGCAGTGGACCTTCAAACTATGTGTTCTTTAATATTAATTGCTTATTTCACTAGTTTACCAGGTATAGCAACACTAAAAAACCAATTAATTAATAATGGTCACAATAATATGGCACTGAGGGAAACAAGTTTTGACAAGTTCCTCGGATTCTACAATGGATGAGCTTAGAGATGAAACTATTCTGGGATTGGCATAATCAGAGTAGAGGATGTAGGCATCATTTTTTATTTTTTTGAGAGAGACATAAATCATAATCATATTAGAATTGGACAAGGGTTGACCGGTGAGACATCAAAACGGACAGGATCCGGGGGGGGGGGGGGTATGGGGAATTGGAAACATGGATGGACTGGGAAACCTCCTACCCAGCTAACTCATCCTTGTTGGAGGGTACTGGAGAAATTTTTAACAAGACAATGGGTTAAAAGAAGGGCTGCATACTATGCACAAGTTATACTAGGGTACTATGGATTATGCAGAAAAACAAGGTAAGCTGAAAGCTTATTCACGCTACATTGCTTGAACAAAACAGTTGCACATTAGTTTTCCTTCATGTCACTATTTCATTGGTCCAATGTAAATTATCATGTGATCTACATACATCGACTTTGTTTGGGTTAACGGCCGACCCCTAGCAGAACATAGGAGATCTGGAGTCGATCAACTCAGATACAAACTAAGCAAGCTACATAACTGAACAAAACTAAATTAAAAACTTCAATTCAGTTCCATATTGTTGACAGGTACAACTTCAGCATTACAATTCCAACAAGCTCAAATGAATGCCAATGAATAAATAGAAGTTATGGTTCTTCACCATAAAATGTGTGATTTTTATCCATATAATATGTTACAAATGTCAGCATTATGGTTCTGTAGAGATAGATGAAAGCCAGCTTCTTACATCTATCTTATGTAGGTAAACTGGTTCACTTGCGTGCAAGGCAGTTGGTTTAACTAAACCAGCCCTGGACTGAGAATCGTTGAACAAGTGCATGCAAGGTATAGCAATTTACTAGTTTCTCTCACTTTTAGAACAGTTCCCAACCAATTTCTTATTGAACTGAACAAAATAGGACCTAAGTCATCACTTGTACACTATGAAGCACTGAATCGGACACAGGACACAACACGATACACGACATGGGATACGGCATTTTCCAAAAAAAAGATACTATACGTCGGGGACACATTGCATTATATATATTTTTAATAATATAAATGTGTTTCATACAATAAATAAATTTAATATTAATAGAGCTGACAGCATAACTCAAATATGCAGCCTATACCATATACAAATTTATAACATACCCATTAGGCAGCCAGGCAGCCCGCAGTCAAATATATATGGAATAAAGTAATAAACTTAAGAATTTCAGCAGCTACTCAATGACTCAAATTTGCAGGCCATATATGGAATAAAATTAATAGCAAAGAATTTGGGCAGCCACTCAATGACTCAAATATGCAGCCAGTAGTTACTAGAGGAGGCGAGAGTCGTCGCGAAAGTCGTCGTGAGAGGAGCTGAGAGGAGCCGCATACAAGACCAATTCTTTGTCAACGGGAATGTTTTCCGATTTGGAATGATTTAGGTTTAAAATGTAGGAATTGCATATGGGTACCCTCAATTAACTATTATAACTTTTTATTTTAAATTTTGACCTCTGGTGTGTCCCCTAGCGTGTCCCGATGTGTCCAAGGCAAGTCCCGACGTGTCCAAGGCAAGTCCAAAATATATATATATATATATAAAAGAGAAGCTCGCAAAAATGTGTCGGGTGCGTGTCAGAGCGAATTCGTGGCCCTCCAAAAAGTGTCCGTGCTTCCTAGCTTGTACAATTTTTCTATCCGCATCAAACCATTTCCTATGAAATTGATCCAAACCAAATGCAACCTAATCTTAGGCTTCACTTGCACATTTCTCTCTACTACACCAAGCAACACATAATTGTAGCATCACAACAAGCAATGACCACATATATTACTTATTTATTTTATTATAAGTAGGATATGCACTACTTTTAATGAAAGTAATGGAATAACTAGGATATATAATATTAACTTTTCAAAATACTCAATAGATGTAATATCAAATTTCACATATTGAAGTGAGTTCAAATATTTTGAAACAAAGACACAAAAGGTCATGGGTAAATTTATGCACCAAAGAAAATCAATTTAACAATAACCAACTGTGTCAGTTTCTGCTGATGAGATGATCCATGGGAATAATGACCTAAATATCTTTTGCAGCATAGAAATACTCAGGGTCCCTTTGGTAACTATTTCTACTTTCAAATTGTTGCTTATACTTTCACTTTTTTAAATCAGTAGCAGGAAATATTGTTTGGTAAGTTTTGAAAAAAGTAGAAGCAAAACGTACTTTGGTAGCCAAAAGTGAAAAAAAAATTGTTTATTCAATTTTGACAAATACACGGGGCCATTTCAACTACAATGCGGTTCATGCATCAAATCTTATTGACAAAATATTCTTAAACTTCCATTTTTTTTGTAAAATAAATCAAAACTAACATTTAAATGTAATAACTAAACAGTGTAGTCTAATTTCTTTTTGTGAAAGTAATTAAAAACAAAAACAAATGAAACATAAACATAAACATAAAGCAAAACCTTGAAAGTAGAAGCAGTTACCAAACAAACATTTAAAACTTTCATCCGGTATCAACCCATATAGCCTATTCCTTGGTCACTCTTAATTTTTTTGTATTGGATATAACTAAAGCAATTATGTATTCCATAGTTGTCACAGCGCCACAGCGAGTCATGATGGTAGCCGACTGCTAGGAAGCGACCGTCATGACGTCCGTATGGCGACAAGTCGTTTATAATGTGCAATTTATATATTATTTATTTTACTTAACAAGTATATTGGCAATAAAATTTCATATACATTAAAACCCAAAACATAACACTATGAAATAACATTAAAAGCACAATCATGTAAATACTTAGTAATAACAATCCAAAAATGAAACACTTGATATTAAAATTAGTATATTACTAGTTTAAAAAAATTATGTCCTAATGTTCAACTTGAAGTTAAGTACAGTTCTACACATTCATTGCAATAAATACATCAACTTGTCATTATGTACGGTACATTAAAGATGACACTGCCTATATTAAAGATTAAATTTCTCATACTAAATTAAAGATGTCACTGCCTATATTAAAGATGAGATGGCACTACCTCTGTAAATATATGTAAAATTTAGTTGGCAATTCACAGTTGACACTTGGCATACATGCATGAGTCATGACAAATCACAACATTCCTCAAAAGATATATGTTCAAAGTTCATTTCTTTGTTTATTTGTTCAAAGTTCCTTTTATTTGTTTATTTGGCATACATGCATGAGTCTACGTGTGATCGGGCCGGAGTGAAACAAGGGATCAAAGCGTCGAGGCGCGAAGTCTTAAGATCGGATGCAATTCTGAAGCTGGTACATGCTGCACTGGTCCATGTTTCTGGCAGGCCTGGAATATCTTAGCATATTAAAAGAAATCGGACAAGATGGTTGGCCAGTAATGGCCATGCCTTCTGATCAGCCAACGCATTTTATGCCCTGCTTGATGTGATCCACATACTATACTCCATCATGGACTTGATGTCATTATTTGTTTATTTGTTCAAAGACATGACAGATCACAGACATCACTTATCAGAGAAAGTTCCTTTATTTGTTCAAAGTTCAAACCTTCTAAAAAAAGAAAAAGTCAAGAAGCCAAGGAGAGAAACTGAGAAATGAGAAACAGAGAGGTCAAGGTTGATAAAAACAGAGAAACAGAAAGGTCAAGGCTGGGTCGACTCGACTCGGTGTGAGAGAAGGTCAAAGCAACGCAAGAAGAACATGTGTGAGAGAAAGCCGCCAGCTATGGACTTGCCGATGGTTCCGATGGGCTGTGATGGTGGTTGAGCTGCGATGTGGCTACGATGGAGTCGACCGGAGTCGTGATCGAGTCTAAAGAAAGTCGCAATGAAGTCGAGTTGCGATAGGTCGAAGGAGATGCTGCGAATTGCAAAGTCGAAGTTTGCAGATAAGGGTTTTGCCT
The DNA here is from genome assembly GCA_020205555.1 of Panax stipuleanatus. Classification (NCBI taxonomy): domain Eukaryota; kingdom Viridiplantae; phylum Streptophyta; class Magnoliopsida; order Apiales; family Araliaceae; genus Panax; species Panax stipuleanatus. Next base: position 92,425,503 of record CM035123.1, on the reverse strand, counting down.
TTCTCCTTTTTTAATCGATGGGTCATGGGTAAGCAGTTCCAACTCAAGTCGACCCTCGCCGTGCCAGTTTCTCCATCGTCTAGGACGCCTAGGCGACAACGTAACAACTATGATGTATTCAAGGTAAACTTAACAAGCTTGAGGAAAGAAAAGCCAAAAACAGTGTTGAGGAAATAGTTTGATAGTCTCTAGAAACCTAATTTTGAAATTAACTAATTTCTCCATAATAACATTGAAATTGGTAGTCTTGTTATAAATATTAACACAAGGATCTTCACTAGAACATCTTTAAGAAATTAACAAGTTCAACTTAGTAAAACCTTGTCCATGGCTCCTCACTGCTTAGTCGGATACACAAATTTTGTCATGCATTCTACTATCTATCTTGGTCATATCTATTGTTAACGAACAAAAAGTTATGCCTCTATATTCAATCTTCTCATGTTAATGTTTAAAATCCTATCCCCAACCATTATAGTAAATATGATCACATTTCTCTTTACTCTGCATGATCTCTGCATAACTGATGCATTGCAGCAGGTTATAGAGCAGAAAATCCACCACAAACATCAAAATAATAGATACATAATCACAACTAAAAAAATCTAAATATGAATAACATAATCGGCATGATAAAAGCTGCCGCCTAAAGACTGTAATAGCCTATTTATACTACTCTTGAAGTAACCTCTAGCCCTTGATTAGACATTTAACATTGCAAGCTCATCAAAAGTCAAATGCCAGTCACATGACTTTAAACGATCTGAAAAATAAATATAAGAACAGACTTTAACAAAAACTAATGGCTTGGCTAAAGCTTGGATGTCGCTTGGGAACAAGACAATGTAATTTAATTAATGAAAATAGAGAAATGATAGAGAAATGGCAAAACTGCCATCAATGAAGCAATTTCAAATACGTAGTGCCACAGACAAGTCACATTTTCCTTTCCCCATATATATTTATGTATGTATGTATGTATGTGTATGTATATATGTGTATGTATCTATGTGTATATATATATGTGTATGTATCTATGTGTATATATATATGTGTATGTATATATGTGTATGTATATATGTGTATCTATATATGTGTATGTATATATGTATATATATCGTAAAGAATGATCATGTAGCCCAATGTATATATATTAAAGATTTTAAGACCAAGTATTCAATAAGAATTAGTGTACTTGCTCCGTTCTAATATACAGGATTAAGTTTAACTTTTTTAAGTCAATTCTAGAAATTTTCATATTCAAAACAAATGAGATTGAGTGATTCATTTAACTTTTGAAACCAATAAATGCACTAGTTAAATAATTTACACTATTCATTTATGTATTGTCTAAAAGTATATTAATTCATATCAATTTTGAATTTAAAAATATCTCAAATTGACTCCAAAAAAGTCAACATTGATCCTATATTATGGAACAGAGGGAGTACTTTGCATGAATCTATTCCCTACAAGTATGTGTTTGGAATTGCAAGAAAATATGTGGGTTTGGCATACCTTTTTTTAACCCTGGAGATACATCATCTCCTATGAACATGAGAGGAACTTCAACTTTTAACAGAGCATTAGATGGGGCCCTTATGAAGGTTACATTAAGTACTGCATCTGTACCAGCGTGTAGATGAACCTGATACAATCAAAGAGTGATAAAAAAATCAGCATACGAAACATCTTAATTCAACTGATAAATAATGAAACTACTACCTAAACTGTAAATCAGAAGTTTCTAATAAATCCAAGAGAACTTGACAAGTACATCAAAATGACTGCCAAATACATTCTTATAAATTCAGAGATGGGGAAGAAGACAAAACAAAAAAAAAAGTGCCAATTCATCCCAAATCTTTGTAAAAGAATGATACTATCGTGTTCAAATACCAGAGTGTTTGCAGGGACAGGACCAATTAGGTAGAGATGAAGATGGAAGATAAAAATCTTTAATTTGCTCACAATGGACATATATTTTAGGCGTAAGCTTTAATCCCTTGATCCCAAAGGGAATTAAAAGCTTCAATTCAATTCCCAAAAAAACATATGCATAATCTCTCTTTCTTGCTCACTTTATTTTTGGTTTTAAATTATCTTATTTCTGTTTTTAGACTTTCTTTTAATCTTTTTTTGTGAAAATTTTATTTTTATATTGTTTTTTCTTTGGACCAGTAAAAGTAGATATGATGCCAAGCAAATAAATGAACTTGAGCATAACCCAAACAGAAAAGCTAGGAGTCGAGTGTAGACTGTAGAGTTGTATATAAACTGAAGGAATCTACTAATTTTAATTAAAATACAATTACTAATCTAAAATAACCTAGTAACAAATATATTTAACTTACAACTAAAATATCAATACTAAATATATATCCCTGGCCGGTTTCACATCATAACTCCCTACAGTTTCCGAACCTAATTATTATTGATTTATCTATAAATAAAAATATCAAGTAAGATAATTTACTAATAAACCTTTATAGTTTCTATTAGTATTATTTTCTTGTTTCGTATCAGCCATTTACTCTTGATACTATTAGAGTTTCTAAACCTGATCAATTTGGTGCTTACAGAATGCATTAAACCAATGCTTCTGTCGACACTCGACACTCACGCTAAGAACATAACATAGCACCACTATTTCTAATCAGTGGAAGATGTTCTTTCATTGCCTTCACTTCCGACTTCAAACTTCTACATCATATTAATTCAATTATAGAAACCTAACTCGTAATCATAGTTGTCATGGCACCATGACAAGACGCAGTCGTAGTTGACCGCCAAGACGACTAGATGATTAGGCGCCCGCCATGGCATCTGTGATAAGTCGTTAACAATGTAAAATTTGTACACTTGTTTATTTTACTTAAATATACCAAGTATATTAAACAATAAAATTTTATATATATTAAAACTCAAAACATCACAACTAACACTATGTAATACAATTAAAAACACAATTATATGAATACTTCACAAATTCAAAAATAAAACAATAAACATTGAAAACTAGTAGAACAAGTCAACAAACATTATTTAAAAAATAATTAATCAACCAAGAACCATCATCACACATTACAGTCTAATAAGTACCTAATAAAATTACACCCCATAGCAAGTTCATGTGTTATGATGAGTCATGGGTACAAAATGACTTAATCACTTAACTTTAAGCCAACTACCAAGGCGTGAGCCTTGGCAGCTCGGCGTCCAAGGCATTGCATTTTCTTTCTTTAGCGCCAGGACGCCTAGTCGTCGCCATAACAACTATGCTGGTAATACTGATATAACATTTCTATTTCCATCTATAAAAGAAACCTACAAATAATCCATAGCACACCATTTGGTTGATAATAATACCAAATGCTACTAACCTAGCCAATGCTCAAGTACGCAAAAATAAAGTGGCAAAATTCACTAAACCAATAAATTTTCAATCAATTGAGATTGAAGTTCATTGTTCTCAAATGTCATCATGTTTCCAATCTCTACATCATGTCTAAGTAGACTGTGGTTGTTTTTAGGAAAAAATTGTTTAATAAGACCTTGTCCCGTGTGTCGCACTAACATTTTACTCATTGAACTCTGGACTATATTCCTACGAGATTGAGATAGAATACTCATAAAATATGCTGTTATCAATAGACCTAGCATTATGGTTTCAACCAACCGGCAGCACATATCTACCCACATTCAATAAGTTTGGGTTGATACTTGTTAAAGGAAACAGATAAATGGGTGAACCCATATCCACCCACATAATAAGTGGGTTTAAATGGGTTGCAATGGACCCCATTTATCTGTAAAGTTTGTATATCCATCTCTTTTAGCCACTGAACTATCGCTCATTCTTGCTGTGAATTCTCGTTTAGAACTTTCTCACATTAATCTCCACTTCTGTATCACAAAATTAAATTTATGACAACCAAATTCACATGGAGAGAAAAATATGCATATATACATATACATATATATATATATATACACTCACAGAGAGGGAGATAGAAAGAGAGAGAATTTTTGAGTCTTTTGACCCTCTGATATGCAAGGCTTAACTACCGTGAAATATATGTTTAATCTTGCCATTTTTTTTTTTATTCTAACTGATTTTCTGATTAAATTAAGTTCTTATGGCTAACAAAAATATTGTAGAATCATATACAGCATCTTTTCATTGATTGTTCAGAGATCTAAGTGCTTTAAATTGTCAAAGCCTGAACAATTTTACCAAAACAGAGAGCCAAATGTGTTGAGCTTTCTGATTCTGTCTATAAAATAACATTTCTACATGTAGTTTTGAAAGCGAAGCTTTAAGTCAGATGTAAAATGAGTCATTTGAACTTGGTAGTGAATTGCATTCTATTTTTCATTTGGAATGGTGTCATGTTAATGTTATCTAAATAATTAACTTCCATTTAGAATATCTAAAACTAAAACTATCAGATCAACAAGTTGAAGAGCAGATGAACTATGAGGACTATACTCCCTAGAAACTCAAAAAGGTCTTATCTGACTTATTTCTGCAAGCACAAAAGGGTCCCTTAACTCATCCAAAAATATAGAATACTAAAAATATATACTATTATCATTTATCAAATATCAGCTCCCCTACGTATAAAGACACTACAGCCCATTACAGATAGCCTAACTGTAACATGAATACAATTTAACTTGTGCTAATTTATTCATTCAAATTTCATTTCAATCAAATAATAATTGCAACCCAAATCATATCAGCAGACAAAAATAAATGACAAACAAACAACAAGTAGAGAAATGACAAATGACAGAAACCCAGTACACATACTTACACTTCTGGGCAAGACCCGAACTTTCTCAACCAGTTGGTCCGAGCCAAACTCCGGTCGGACCTCCAGATCAAAGAGGCGAGAGAGAAAAAAGGAGCGGCCAAGGTGATTAACAAGCTTCTTGATCTGATTAGTATGAACGGAAATGAGGCGCTTGTTGCCGCCGTGCTGGCCGTCCTCCTGTTCGAACACAATGCTAGGTACCCGGCCAGCTTTCCGCTCCTTGGCGGAGATATTCTTGCCGGAGATCGACCGCGGAATGGCGTGGATTGTCTCGTCGTATTTCGCGTCGGGCTTGGGGAATCCGTCGAGGTAAGTCAGCGGCGATTCGGGTTCTTGAAGAAGAGCTGCTGATTGGGAGAAGAATCGGAGATGGAGGGTTTTAGTGAGAAGGATTGTTGACCGTTTGATCAACATTTGGTACAGTTTAGAGAGATAAAATGGATGGGAAAGAGTGAAACGACGGAGAAAGAAGAAGAGGGTTAAGGAGGGTTTTTGAGGAGTACTGTCCAATTGAGTGAATTGGAGGGGTCAGGAATTGGGATTGTTTGGGGCCTTCGGGCTATACATGTATTGCTATTTTAATCAAGAATAACTCACGTATGCCCAAACAAGTCCAATTTTCCCAATAGTTATGTCTATGCCTTTCAATAATCCGAATGTTCATATATATATAGGGGACCAATCCATAGCAAATATTATAAAAAAGAGCATAGTCTTACAACACATCGCGACCCTCCATTCGATTATCGAACGGTTTAATAGACTCTCCGTCCGCAGTTTAATTTTCAGTATTCTGCACTTTAATACTGTGGATGCGACATATTACCAAAATGTTCCTCCCTTACAAATTCCCCTTCCGCACTTTAAACTCGCGGACGTTGGGTCATTGAAGCGACAGTCGTTGAGTTATACGGCGTCGTTTTCAAATGATGAAAACTAAAGGTCTCGTCCGCAGTATTAAAGTGCGGACGGGGGGTCTCCTTTATATAAGGCGTGAAATAGCCAGCCAAACTTCACATCGACCATACGCGTGGATAGTCCGACCTAAAGCTTATGAACGATCTGTTTCTAGCATCATATTCTTGTTGTTACTGATTCATGTGATCTGCGATGAAGAGACATGCATGACACAACATTTGGAGGGCATATTAAGTGGAAGGATGAATGTCGATTGAATCCGACCGACTCTTTTGATCCAGCCTTCCAATTCTTGTTGCCATGTGTGTTTCTCATCAGTCCAAATCACTTGAATATGTAACTACTATCAAGAATATGAAGCGAAAACATATGGTTTTTAGCTTTATAAACTTATTTTTGTCGCCTAAATATCTCAACATCCACTGTCAGGGTGGGTTAATTGTTTAGTTCCTTTGTGCAAAACCTAGAAGTACCCGCACAACAAATTGAGATTATACATCAGTAAATCTCAATTTGTTGTGCGGGGTACTTCTAGGTTTTGCATGGAAGAACTAAATAATTGACCCATCCTGGCAGTGTATGTTAAGGTACATGTCCGCAGTTTAATACTGCGGACTCCTAATTCAGTATCTTATAATACGACGTCGTACTCATTTCTAACACTAAATGGTCATGTTTAAGTTTGAAAGGTTCCGTCTGCAGTTTAATACTGCGGACTCTAATTCAGTATCTTATAATACGACGTCGTACACATTTCTAACACTTATAATACGAAGCCGTTTTAGGACGACGCTTAAGATATTAATGGTCCGTTTATTATTAACACTGTAATTTCATAACGACGTCGTATCCATCCATATACACTTTATTGAAAGACCACTTCGACAAGATATCAGACCACTTCGGCAAGGTCTCGGATTACACATACATCCACAGTATTACACATGCATTGCCCGGATAAGGGGATGAGACATGCAGTTACCTAGACATACGTACAGAGACAAATTCCGAACTCAAACATTAACAATTTATTTGGAAAAAATGTCCTAATAACTCGAAAGAATTGAAATTATGTAGATTCAGGCTGTTTCAACCCTAAAACTTTAAAATGGTTGTGTTTATCGTGGTTTGTAAAGATTCCACGTATTGCACACTTCCGAAGTGGTTTCTGACCTGACATTAATTCGACAGAACTTTTCAATCGTGTAACTTTTTTTGACCTTTTGTCTGCGAACATATCGGATCAAACACAGGATCATTGGAAGCAGCTGCATCATCAAACTCATCATCATTGGGCATTTCCAGATCGGGCCCATTATTCACCTCAGGTTACACATTCTCCTCTGATCTTACTCTCACACCTTTTGCAGGGAAGGTGCGAACAATTTTGTGCTCACGCTCTAGCACTTGGAGAGCATAATATGTGACTTCTTTAGAAGATGAAGCATCCAACACAAACAGAGAGAATAGTTTGTGTATATGACTGAACCGAGCTGTTTGTGTCTCAGTCCAGTCTGTTGCAGAGTGGAGAACGTACAAGGTCACCCCGCTCGTTTTATTAGCATCTTGAGTCCATCGCTTGTGGATCAATTCTGCAGGTATCTGAACCACGTTCTTGGAACTTAGAAGCCTGAGAATGTGACGACATATTGTACCCGAATGTTCAAACTATTTACAATTACATTTCGCCATGCCGGTTTCGATATATTGCACGATTGTGAAATACCTACGGCTGGATTCAGGTTCCATCACTTTGAACACCAAATAGGTCTTTGAATCAGGAGTTGACAAATCATGACACTTTTTTGAAGTTAACTTGTGTGATTTTGTCAGTTCAATTTGACAACGCCGGAACATCTCCTTGGTATATATCTTGGCGACATTAATCTCTAATGGATCTCCAAAAAGGAATTTTCTTGACCGACTGACCGTCAGATAATCATCTTGCTTCTCTCTTATGTACAGCTTCTCAATGGCTTTTTGGGACTTCAAAACAAAATCTCTAATCTGCATGGAACTGTTGACAAATTCGTCAAAAAAGCTGTTCATACTTTCACTCCTAGACGTGGTCGTCATTCCTGCTGTGAAGAAGTTTTTTGAATACACCCCAATCCATTTCTCTTTAACTTTATACAGAGATTTCAACCATTCTTGATTATGCAGACCGTAGTTTTCAAGCAACAAATCCCATATGTCCTCAAATTCTCGAATAGTCAAAGACTTAAACACGCAGTAGTTAAAGTCTGACTTAAAAGTCGGGTGCGAGGAATAGATACGCCCAAGTTTTTTGGGGATTTTTTTGCTAATGTGCCAAGTACACAATGCATGGTGTGTATGAGGAAAAACTCGAGCAATCACATTTGATATAGCCCGATCTTGATCAATGATAATGGTTATTGGATGTTTGTCCTTCATTGCTTCAAGCCATCGCTCAAACAACCATACAAATGTATCTCCACTCTCATCGCTCAATAGTGCACACCCAAGCAATATAGAATGGTAATGATGATTTACACCCGTGAAAGGAGCAAATGACATGGAATACTTGTTTGTTCGGTATGCAAACGTAACAACGTTGCCAAAATTCTGATAAGAAACTATTTACCCATAATCTACCCACATAATACAGCCGATACGATTATCCGGGCCTGGTTTAACACTAAAGTAAAATCTGTTCGGGCTCTCTAGCTGCAACTTCCTCAAGTAATCTATTATAGCCTGTGCATCATTTGCAACGCTATTATCACGTCGAAGATCCCTAACTGTATTTCGAAAATCCATTTCAGAAAATAAGACATTGCTCATACCTCCGCCCAATGAGCTAAAAACATTCATCATCCTACTTGGACCAATCCCAACATTATTAAGGGTTTCAATCAGATCCCTGGCAACTTCTGAAATATTTTTGTGTGTTTGAATTTGTGAAACTTTGCTTGGGGACACAAATTCATGATTGTGATTTAGTTCAAGAGTGGAGACAAACCATTTATCTTTACTCCTATAACAATATAAAATCATATTCTACATTCTGTTTTATCATTCGAGTCCCTCCTCCGCTTGACCTTAACCAAAATATTATCCTCATCATCAGTGACAGTCTCTTTTTTCTTAACAACCATACTACCAGCTTTACGACACTGATACAATCTAGAACAAAAATCGTCAGATTTAACATGTTTCCTGCTTGTTTTTATTCGTACTTCAAAACCAACTCGTTTGGCATACTTTCTATAAAAAAATTCTGCCTTTTCCAACGTTTTAAATATTTAACCGACATACAGAATGGTATCATCACATAAACTGGTGACATCATTCACGTCACAGTATTTTTCTAAGGTGTTCGAAAGTGAATGAAATGATTCTTTAACAAATAAATCCATGAAAAAACAAATGAATCAGTAATAGTTAACCAAATTAGAGCTTACCGATGACATGCCGAAGTGCTGGTATGGTTGCTTGATAGTAGGAAATGCGGTCCCAAGCTTATTGCCCTTGCAAAAGATGAAAGAGATTGAATCGGCCTCGTATGCAATTAGGGTATAAAAAGTCAGGAGACGCAGTTTAGTTCTGCAGACGTAAGCCTTAGTAATTACAAACGACACCGTTTTAACCAGAAGAAAAGTACGTGTAACAACCAAACAACCCACTTGTTCCACGTGTCAAACAAGGACCCACGATCGACAGCAACGCATGTACGATAAATACAGGTCCCATCATCATCATTACAGCGCCGTATTTGGGGAAACGTGCGCTTCATGGTAGTTTTTCAGCCTATATATACCTGTTGTCCCAAAAACAACTGCCTACTCTCCATTTTTATATTTTGAAACTTCTCAGAAAATCCCAGTACCTTCCTTTCATACAGCGAATCTCCTACTAAATCATTAATGGTGGATTCCGACTCCACACAACCTCAAAAAGCGACCAAGATCAAATTCATCACCGCCTCGATAGACACCACTGTGTCGGCTCAAACCGACGCAGAGCAGACGGAGAAGAACATGTTGAATGTATTTTCTGATAGGAAAAGGTACTCCCACATCAACATCAAGTCTACCATCACCACTCGGCAACTGGAGGCTATTCGTGCCGATTACTAAATCCCATAAGGATATAAACTACACGTACCGGGGCCAAACGACAAACAGCATCATCGTTCCGACAGTTGGATAGCTGTTCACCAATACGCGTTGAAAGTTGGGGTCCTTTTCCCCTGCATGAATTCATTTCTGCCTTCCTCAGTTTCGTGGGAATCGGTCTCGCCCAACTAGTTCTGAGCTCATACATTCACCTGATATGCTTCATCGTCTTCTGCCACGACGTCGGCATCGAACCATGCATGGACGGTCTCTTTCAGATATTCAGCATCAAACTACTTCAAATGCATTCATTATCTAACACATCCATTTTCACAGTTTTTATTTTCAGGAATCCACCAACCTCTTAAGCCGGAGACTCATCCCGAACAGTATTAGCCATCGAACATGATACAAGTTTAGCCATCGAACATGATACAAATGTCGCCGAAGACGGAGAGGAATATGAATCCGAGCGATCAGATAAAGGCTCCAAACAGGTCAATACAACAGAGCATCATGAGCAGTCGACCGATACATCCATCGTCGTCTCACCTCATCAGTATGGACATCCCGGGAGCCCCATCTTTGTACAGCCGATCTCAGAGGTCCCGTCGCCATCTCAACGTGTGGGAAGGATGGTTGACGAACTGACTGGACGAGAAAAAAGAAAATTGTTCAAAAAGAAAACACTAAAGAAAAAAAAAGTAGTCGCAACAAATATCCCACTTCAGTCGACTAAACAAACCATACCTGCAGAAGGGGCTCCTCACACCACGTCCGAGACTGCCAAGAGGAAAGAGACTGAAGCGTCTATCACCGATACACCACAGAAGAAAAAATAATGTATCGGGGTGATGCGAGTGCCCCAACCGACCCGGACCGAGACGCCGCCTCAATCTCCACCTCCGGTTGCTCAAACAAAGCCACTGACAATGTGGCCCGATGAACCCGAGAACTACCCCTTCCACCTCCATGACAACCTCGCCCTATCTCAAGACGACCAGAGGTTCAAGAAGTTGTCCATCGAAGAACTCATGCGCACAAGCCAAATATATCATGGACGGGTAAGTCCATAATAAGTATTTCTGCATAACATATCTTTCTCGTTGAATTTAGGCTACATTCCCATATCTGCATTGCATATTTCAGGCAGAATCTACCCTCACAAGTGCTGTCCATCATCAAGCAACGCTCCACGCAAAAGAGCAGACGCCGGAGGCTGATAATGAACGCCTAATGGCTGAAGCCCGAGCACTTCGTTCTGAAATGCAACAAATGCAGACCCACTTGGAAACGGAGAAAAGCAACCATGCCAAAACGGTCAGCCATGCCCAAGATCTAGAGCGTGAAATGGAAAAAGTGAAAGATGAGAGAGCGAAACTAATGACCGACCAGGTGGTTAGGAAATTGGAAAATGATGAGCTTTGGAAACAATTGGCTGATCTTGAAGAGCACTGCAGGACAAGGTACTGAAAATCGTGAATATGTATGAAGTCGGAAAACAGTTAGAAGATGATTATGAACGCCTAATGAGAGAAGGCCTTGTAACCGATGCCATCCGGCAGCAGGTCATCGACATCTACAAACAGTCCGATGAACTGACCGACAAGATCGTTCCCCAGTTCGGTGAGAGTTACGAAAAAGCTAAAGCTCGGATTGCGAAAAAGCTTCTGGAGACCGGCATGGATCCTACAATTGTAGATTCATCTGATGATGAGGCTGACGACCCCTGATGCGTGAACTCCACATCTGACATCTTTTGTAATTCTAAAATTTTTGAATTTGTTTATATGCAATGGAACTTGTGTTTAATTGAACTTTTGTTTAATGGAACTTTTAGAAGTGTTCGAATGGTGTTTAAATATATACTTGTGCTGGACGCATATATATATATATATATATATATATATATATATATATATATCTTCGTCATAACTCATTTTGTTAATATCATTGAACAATGCATCACGCCTTCGTCCCGATATAAAAACGCCTTAGTGTAGTTAATTTCTCAAGTTTATGAATATGATTAAACTTTGGTTTGGAATTTTTGTTTAACAAAAACTGTTGAAAGTAATGTTGTAATGTTATAATGTTATAATGCTTCACGCCTTAGTCCTGACACATCACGCCTTAGTCCCGACACATCACGCCTTAGTCCCGACACATCACGCATTCGTCCCGATACATCACTCATTCGGTTCCAATACATCACGCCTTCGTTCCGATACCCGACGTCACTTAACAATTGGGATTGGAGCATGATGATCACGTTTTCGTTCCGATACCGGACGTTATTGAACAATGTCAATTCAAACAGATTGCATACCGAATTTTAATATACAAGTATTGTAATTTCAATGTATAATTATCAAAATTGACAAAGTAACATATTATAACAATGCATCACGCCTTCGTCCCGATACATCACGACTTAGTCCCGATACATCACGCCTTAGTCCAGATACATCACGCCTTAGTTCCGACACATCACGCCTTCGTCCCGATACATCACGCATTCATTTCGATACATCACCCCTTCGGTTCTGATACATCACGCCTTCGTTCCGATACCCGACGTCACTTAACAATTGGGATTGGAGCATGATGATCACGTTTTTTGTTCCGATACCCGACGTCATTGAACAATGTCAATTCAAATAGATTGTATACCCGAATTTTAATATACAAGTATTGTAATTTCAATATATAATTATTAAAATTAACAAAGTAACATATTATAACAATGCATCACGCCTTAGTCCCGATACATCACGACTTACTCCCGACACATCACGTCTTAGTCCCGATACATCACGCATCCCGGTGCCATATATACTTCTCATAACTTAGTTACTTAATATCATTTAACAAAGTACCATCTTATAATAATGCATCACGCCTTCGTCCCGATACATCACGCCTTAGTCCCGACACGGTACAAGTATTAAAATTGACAATGTACAAGTATTAAAATTGACAATGTACAAGTATTAAAATTTCAATATATAATAATTAAAATTGACAATGTAACAGTATAAAAATTTTAACGCTACAAATGTCGCCAGTGTATCGGCAACTACTAAAATTAGTTCCGATAACCGAAATGTTGCCCTATATTGGCAACGCAATGTCCCTTGCCTTGTGCTTACGCAATTCATGGGTAATTCTATACCTAAACAAGGACGCATCTTCTGCCGACCATTGCAACGTGCCTAAATCCCTGCCTTGGACAGTGTAGTCGACGTACTTCATTACGTATACTCCGCAATCCACAAGATTTTTCTGTTTAGGTCGGAGTGACTTGGAAGCGAAAGACATCTTTTTATTCGGGAATTTCTTTTCAGGGTTGAAAATCCGCAGAGCGTTTGCAACGTAGTCACACTAAAAAAAACATGAATGTTAGTTAGAGCATATAATATTGGGCTGTATTTGGAAAATGACATCGGCATTTGAGAACCAACCACGTATTCTAGCTCTAATTGGTAACGATATGATATTTTGTCAGTAGGGCCGTCATCGAACATATAATCTATCAGCATAACCCGCCAACGCACAATATCTACAACGAACAAAAAATAATGGGAGTTTTTATGGTTAACTGGAAGGAAGGCAAAATCACGAGCTCCCATCTCTGGTTGGTTTCCTTGGTTGAAAAAATAGGGCGCCACCTCGGCCACGTCATACTCCTTCTTATCTGCTAGATTGAGTTTGCTATATTCCGGCCACCATCCTTGTAGTAGTTGGAAAAAATAGTAGGGCATGAAATAAAAAAAATTTCGGTCGGGTATGACCTGCCTTAAACGTACTTCGCGTAACTTCAACAAACTCAAATACGCGTCGATGGTCTGATCCCATTTCTCGTTCCCTGGCAGAAAAGATAGTAAGTCCTTGTGGACCAATCTGTACTCGTCATCCGGGCCGATATACGGATATTGTTTTGAATCCACCACATCAGAAAACCAATTTCAGTTTAGCCATTCTACCTCTTCTCCTTTCAGTAGTTTGAGTGGATCCTTTTTATAGAATCCTGATCTATCCTTTTGTAGCCACGACAGCTGGGTTGACGACACGCCCTCCTCCCCACTTCGAATAGGCTCTGAATATGCTTGAAGGTCTGGCGTTTCTTGTGATGCCCCCAAAATAGGTTCAATACTCAACCCATTCTGAGTTGCCAAATACATGGTACAGAATCCAAATACAATCTTTCATATCAAACGGTCGTGTAAAATACGACCACACAACTGCGAGTGTCAATACAGACATGTAAAAAATATAGACATTCAAACTAAGTCCTCATTATATTTATTATCACACTATTTAAAAAAATAGTTAGGACTTCTACAGCTCTAACTCGGACCATCACTCCATTTCCCAACTAGTACCCGCGATATTCTCATTTCCTGAAGAGAACAATGAAAGAAAAGGGTGAGCTCAACTAGCCTAGTAAAAAATATTATGACTAAGATAATGAAAAATAAATTATCGTTAGCCTTCAATAAATCAGATAAAATATTATGGACAACACGTTTTAGATCAATATTCGCAGCGAAAATAACAATTCATTAGAAGAGTTAAGTAGATAATGATGTGTACGATCTTCTTTAATTTAAAAGTCCATCATTAATATTTTATCCCTGTAACATCAATCAATATACATCTCGAATCAAATATTCATCTTTTTCACTACGGGCCAAAGATATTCATTTGTATCACTCGTTGGTCATGTTCATCTCAACACCTGTCCATCTTTGCACTACGGGCCAAAGATATTCATCAGATAATCATTCATCTTTGCACTACAGGCCAAAGATATTCATCAAGCAATCATTCATCTTTGCACTACAGGCCAAAGATATTCAGTTATATCACCATTTAGGACTGAGGATGATGAAAAACAATACGAATAATGAATCCAGTGAGATAAAGGACAAATATTAGAGAATTTATCCAGAGTTCAAGAATGAAGATCAAAACCTGGATCCAATCAAAGATGATTTGGAAGAAATTTTTTTTTTACCGTGAATAGTATCCTGTGAATAGTAACTTTGTTACGCCCCCCAGAATAGGTCCAGTCAACCCAACCTATTCTGAGTCGCCAAATACATGGTACAAAATTCAAATACAAACTTTATATCATACAGTCGTGCAAAATACGACCACACAACTGTGAGTGTCAATACAAATATGTAGAAAATATTAAGATTCAAACTAAGTCCTCATTACAATTATTATCACACTATTTATCAGAAATAGTGAGGACTACTACTGCTCTAACTCGGACCCTCACTCTGTCCCCCGACTAGTTTTCGCAACATTCTCATTTCCTGAAGAGGACAACAGATGAAAAGGGTGAGCTCAACTAGCTCAGGAAAGAATATTATGACTAAGATAATGGAAAATAAATTATCGTTAGCCTTCAATAAATCAGATAAAATATAATGGACAACCAATCTTAGATCAATATTCGCAGCGAAAATAACAATTCATTAGAAGAGTTAAGCAGAGAATCAAGTCTACTATCTTCTATGATTTAAAAGTCCATCATCAATATTTTATCCCTATAACATCAATCAATATACATCTCGAATCAAATATTCATCTTTGCACTACAGGTCAAAGATATTCATTTGTATCATCAGTGGTCATATTCATCTCAACACCTGTCATCTTTGCACTACAGGCCAAAGATATTCATCAGGTAATCATTCATCTTTGCTCTACAGGCCAAAGATATTCATCAAGTAATCATTCATCTTTGCTCTACAGGCCAAAGATATTCAGTTACATCACCTTTTAGGACTGAGAATGATGAAAAATATTTAAAAAAAATGAATCCAGTGAGATAAAAGACAAAGACTAAGGATTCGTATTTTAGTATATCCAATTCAAAAATACCTCGTAATAATCAATTATGGAGCAAAATTCAAGAATAGAGCTCAAAACTTGGATACAATCAAAGATAGTAACCTTAACAAGCAATTTGGACAAATAGAAGAAAATTTAATTTTCGTGAATAGTGCCGTGAATAGTGCCGTATACGTGAATAGTAACCCCGACGGAAAAAGTAAGAATTTCAACATAAAATCCATGACAATATTTCTGTATAATGATATTGAAAAGAATAACATCATTTACGAAAGAAAATAACATCCCTTACCTCAAAAAGATAGTACCTCTGACTGGAATATCGGATATAATATCGAAGGAAACTTGCACTGAATAGCAACACTCTAAGTATTGAAATACTCACAAAAATACGCTCGATATTATAGAGAGAGAAAACTTCTGATTCTGGTGTGATTTTCAATTCTAACCTAAGCACCCTATTTATAGGAAAAGCTTAGGATGCCAAAGGAGACTAAAATAATAAAATATTATTATTTTTTAAAAAAAATCCGCCGCCTGGCGGCTTCCCAAATTTTCAGATTTTCAACAAAAGTGGGGCCCATCCATTAAATAATATTTATTTTCCGAAACTTCAATAATTCATAATAAATAGCCCCTTCATCAGAAAAATACAAATTCTGTGTCCTTCTATAGGAAATTTAATTCTCTACAACTTTGCAGAAGAAAGTTTTTCCAAATTCCAAACATAAATTATCCGAAATCCATAAACAGATGATTTCTCACACCAAAATATTGATAAAACTCATCAGCGCCAATTCCTTCTTTAATATCCACAAAATAAATATTTCCTTATCATATAAATCAATAATTAATTATTCACAAATAATATTATAGAACTATAATATTAACAACCAGGTCGTTCCCAGGAAATAGGGGGCCTTCCGATAAGGACTTCTCCTTACTGGCGCGCAATTAAATAACCCCTCCTAGACAGAACTTCCTTAGACATTGTCAATAATGCTATCTAATAATATTATTCAAATAATATGAATTATTGAGTTGATAACGTGAAATACTGTGCAACGACAATTATTGAATCAATACTATAAAATATCAACTGTAGCCATTATTGAATCAATCATATAAAATGGCAACATAGCAATTATTGAGTCAATAAAATATCAATGTAACAATTATTGAGTCAATAATATAAAATATCAACGTAGCAATTATTGAGTCAATAATATAAAATATTGAACTGTAATTACTGTAACAATAATTGAGTAATGGCTTCTCACGTAAGATTCAATAATTCGAAATACTGTGCAATACCGTGTGCTACTATGCAACACTGTGTATCACTGTATTTTAACCACCGGGTATTTCAACAGTACTAACGGTAACAACTACGCCGTTATCTTGTAAAAAAGTTATTTCTGTCGCTTTCTATATCCGACAGTTATTCCATTGTGGGGGCCCACAAATAGCTGCGCCGTCGTACGAATATTCTCCGACAACAAGAATATTCCACGACCAAACGAATATTCCCCGACAACAAGAATATTTTATAACCACTTGCTCATTTTAAAAATGTTTGCACATTTCACCCATAACTTTCATATTTATCAAAACAACACCTTACTGTTTCGAAATAATATATAAAGAAAACTAAATCTTTATTCATAAAAGTTGGGGTCTTACAACCTCCCCTCCTTATGAAATTTCGTCCTCGAAATTGACGTACGTACCTGGTATGTCGAAAAGGTGAGGATACCTCGCTTTCATTTTCGATTCCAACTCCCAAGTCATTTCCTCAATTGCATGGTTTCTCCACAAAACTTTAACTTGAGGTATAATTTTCGAGCGTAGGACATGCTCCTTCCTATCCAAGATCTTGACAGGTACCTCCTCGTACGTTAAATCTTCGGCTATCTCGTCTGGTTCTAACTCAATAATGCGGTTTGGATCCTTCATATATTTACATAACACGGATATGTGAAACACGTTATGAACACGAGACATGCTTGGAGGTAAAGCGAGTCTATAAGCCACATTTCCTATTCGGTCAAGAATCTCAAATGGACCAATGAATCGTGGGTTGAGCTTTCCTCTCTTCCCAAACCTCGTAACTCCCTTCCATGGAGCAATACGTAATAACACATGGTCTCCAACATTAAATTCCACGTCCTTTCGATGAAGATCCGCATAACTCTTTTATCGATCTTGTGCTGTTTGTATACGTTGTCGGATTATTTGAATTTTTTCTGAAGTCATACGTACCAACTCCGGTCCCAACAATGTTGTTTCTCCCACCTCGTTCCAACATACTGGAGAGCGACACTTTCTCCCATACAACGCTTCGAATGGAGCTACGCCTATACTTGCCTGATAACTGTTGTTGTATGAGAATTCCACCAATGGTAAGTACTTATCCCAACTCCCTTTGAAGTCTAGAACACAGAGTCTCAATAGATCTTCAAGAGTTTGGATAGTTCTTTCCGATTGTCCGTCTGTTTGAGGATGATAAGCCGAACTGAATCGTAAATTCGTACCCATAGCTTTCTGCAAACTGATCCAAAATCGTGAAGTAAATCTGGGGTCATGATCCGAAACTATGGATACTGGCATGCTATGCAATCTCATAATCTCATTCACGTACATATGAGCAAGACGTTCAAAGGAATAAGTCTCTCGTATCGGCAAGAAATGAGCAGACTTGGTTAATCTATCAATAATAACCCAAATCGCATCTAAGCCTTGAGAAACCTTGGGAATACCCGTAACGAAATCCATCGTAATGTGTTCCCACTTCCATTTCGGAATCTCCAGTGGTTGCAATGGACCCTTCGGCACTTGATGCTCCGCCTTTACACGTTGACAAGTTAAACATCTCGAGATGAACTCCGCGATCTCTCTCTTCATATTGCCCCACCAAAATGTATGTCGAAGATCACGATACATTTTAGTACTCCCAGGATGGATTGCAAACGGTGTGTTGTGTGCCTCCATCATGATTCTATACTTCAAGTCGGAATCGTTAGGAACACAAAGTCTGGAGTTGACTCGAAGTATTCCATCTTCATCGATTCTCGCTTCTGAAATTGCACCTTCTTGCACCTTCTTCTTCATCTTCATCAGCTCCGCATCCGTAGCTTGAGTAGCTTTAACTTTATCAATCAAAGCTGGTTCTACGCGTATACTTGACATCATCGCACTCGTTCCCACATATGATCTTCTACTCAACGCGTCAGCTACCACGTTCGCTTTTCCAGGATGGTATTGGATGGTATGATCGTAATCTTTCAACAACTCAAGCCAACGTCGTTGCCGCATGTTGAGTTCCTTCTGAGTGAAGAAATATTTAAGGCTCTTATGATCCGTATAAATCTCCACTTTCTCTCCGTACAAGTAATGTCTCCAGATCTTCAACACGAATACGACTGCTGCCAACTCTAGATCATGAGTAGGATAATTCCTCTCATATTCTTTGAGTTGTCGCGAGGTATAGGCTATGACTTTCCCATGTTGCATGAGAACACATCCTAACCCTTTGCCCGAAGCATCGCTGTAAATAATAAATCCATCCGAACCAGATGGTATTGTCAGAACAGGTGCCAAAATAAGTCTCCTCTTGAGCTCTTGGAAGCTCTTCTCGCATTCCTCTCTCCAAACGAATTTCGTATCTTTCCGAGTCAACTGAGTTAATGGAGTAGCGATTCGAGAAAATCCCTCTACGAATCCTCCGATAATAATCAGCTAAGCCCAGAAAGCTTCGTACTTCGGTCACCGACTTAGGTTGCTCCCAGCTTTTGTATTGCTTCAATCTTCGCCGGGTCACATAGATACTCCACGTTTCGATACCACGTGCCCAAGAAATGCTACTTCCTCAAGCCAGAAACTCGCATTTCTTCAGCTTAGGCATATAGCTTGTTCTCACGAAGCTTTTGAAGTACTAACTTCAAATGGTGTTCATGATCTTCACGGCTTTTAGAATAGATGAGGAATGTCATCAATAAAGACAACAACGAATTGATCTAAATACTCCTTAAATACACGGTTCATCATATCCATGAAAGCAGCAGGAGCATTAGTCAATCCAAAAGACATGACTAAGAACTCATAATGCCCGTACCGTGTTCTGAAAGCAGTCTTTGGAATATCCTCAGTTTTAATCTTCAACTGATGATATCCAGAACGAAGATCGATCTTTGAAAAGAATTGCGCTCCTTGCAACTGGTCGAACAGGTCATCAATACGAGGTAACGGATACCTATTCTTGATGGTGACATGGTTCAACTCCCGATAGTCAATGCAAAGTCGCATACTCCCGTCTTTCTTCTTTACGAATAAAACAGGAGCACCCCAAGGAGACGTACTAGGACGAATAAAACCGATGTCTAACAACTCTTGTAATTGGATCTTTAACTCCTGATGTTCAATAGGAGCCATTCGATATGAGGTTTTAGAAATGGGCTTTGTACCGGGCTCAAGGTCAATAAAGAATTCAACTTCACGTTCTGGGGGTAGACCGGGAAGTTCTTCGGGAAATACATCAGGAAACTCATTAACAACGGAAATATTATTCAAATCTGATGTATTCTGGTTTAGATCAGTGACATGAGCTAAGAAAGCTTGACATCCGTTTTTCAATAAACGAATAGCCTTGGGATTTGAAATTATATTGACTGATTTTAGTGGTTTGGTGGTTTGAATTCGTACAACAGGTTGATTAGGAATATGAAAACTAACAACCTTACGAAAATAATCAATTTTGGCATAGTAAGTGGTTAACCAGTCAATTCCTAAAATCACGTCAAATGCAAGTATTTTCAAAGATATAAGATCAACAGGTAAGGTAAGGGTACCAATCTGAATCAAGCAAGATTTGTAAACTGTAGATGTAACAAAGGTTTCTCCTAACAGAGTTTCAACAGATAAGTCAAAGTCTAATTTATCAGAAGTCAAGTTCAAACGTTGAGCACAAGCAGGTGAAATAAAGGAATGGGTAGCACCGGTATCTAACAAGGTATAAACTTCGCAAGAGTTTATGATCAGCTTACCCGTAATCACCTCGTGTGGATTCCTCGCGTTTTGGGCTGTCACGACAAACGCTCTTCCAGGAATCACCTACTTTGACTTGTCTGCAACCGCCTTTGGAATCACCACCCCCGCTGAACTTGGTTTCGCAACAGGACAATCTCGAGCTATATGTCCTTTTCCACAGTTATAGCATCCTTTGAATTATTGTGGGCAGTTTGGGCTGATATGTCACTCTTTCCTGCATTTAAAGCATACGACCGGTGGTCGTTCTCCTCCCCTCGAAACAGTTGATGCTGGTGCTGATGTTGACATCTTCGCGTTCTCATTGTTGTACCTTCTCTTCTTGAAATCTCCTCCCGATTCGCTTCTTCTACTATCATGGCCACGATAACCACTGGAGTGGTTACCGCTTCTGTCATACTTTCCTCCTCGCTGGTTGTCATTGCTTCGATGACTGCTGCCACCGGTACGACCTTGGTTGTGGTCCCTCGGTTGAACATAATCATTATCTCGTTCTAATAACTGGGCCCTGTTTACTACATCCGAATATAAAGAAAATTTATAAGAAATGAGGTATTGACGTATTTCGGGTTTCAAACCTCTTAGAAACATCCGCGTCATACGTTCCTCATTCTCCACCAAATGAGGTGCAAACCTGGACAGCTCCGTGAACTTAGCCTCGTACTGGGATACCGTCATGTTGTTTTGCTCGAGTCTAATAAACTCTACTTCCTTCATATGACGAATATTTTCAGGAAAGTACTTGTCATTGAACAGTTTCTGGAATGCTTCCCAAGACATCTTAAGTGCGGCAGGCTGGGTACGTTTCACAGATTCCCACCAGTAATCTGCCTCTCCACGGAACATAAACGTGGCGAATGGAACCTTCTGTTCCTCTGTACATCCCAAGACATCAAATATCTTGGTAATTTGTTTAATCCACGTCTCCGCCTTGATCGGATCTGGCTTTCCCAGAAACTCTGGTGGTCCCGATTCTTTGAACTGCTTAGCAGTGACAGCTCGTGTGTTGTTATTATCTCCACCTGTATGTTGCACACGAGTCTCCCTCGTCTGATTTTGCATAAACTGCAAAAAACTTCTAAACATCTCATCGTTTATCGTCTGACCAGCGTTATTTTCAGGATGAACATTGCCTTCTTGTTGCACGTTCTCCTGGTTAACGATTAAAGGTGTCTCCACGATCTCATTCACTTCGTTGTTAACATTCTCAGCTGCCATTCTCAAATACTGCCATAAAACAAGGGTTCATTAAACAAATCAACATATCACATATTAACCCTATGCTCCGACTGACCAATTAAATACCACATAAGCTTAGGTAGGACACACTAGCGAAGGATTTACTCGTCTCTCCCCTCCTAGTTCTATTCCCCGATCTCCGCCAGAGATCATATCCCTAAGCTCTGATACCAACTGTGACGCCCCCCAGAATAGGTCCAGTCAACCCAACCTATTCTGAGTCGCCAAATACATGGTACAGAATTCAAATACAAACTTTATATCATACGGTCATGCAAAATACGACCACACAACTGTGAGTGTCAATACAAATATGTAGAAAATATTAAGATTCAAACTAAGTCCTCATTACAATTATTATCACACTATTTATCAGAAATAGTGAGGACTACTACTGCTCTAACTCGGACCCTCACTCTGTCCCCCGACTAGTTTTCGCAACATTCTCATTTCCTGAAGAGGACAACAGATGAAAAGGGTGAGCTCAACTAGCTCAGGAAAGAATATTATGACTAAGATAATGGAAAATAAATTATCGTTAGCCTTCAATAAATCAGATAAAATATAATGGACAACCAATCTTAGATCAATATTCGCAGCGAAAATAACAATTCATTAGAAGAGTTAAGCAGAGAATCAAGTCTACTATCTTCTATGATTTAAAAGTCCATCATCAATATTTTATCCCTATAACATCAATCAATATACATCTCGAATCAAATATTCATCTTTGCACTACAGGCCAAAGATATTCATTTGTATCATCAGTGGTCATATTCATCTCAACACCTGTCATCTTTGCACTACAGGCCAAAGATATTCATCAGGTAATCATTCATCTTTGCTCTACAGGCCAAAGATATTCATCAAGTAATCATTCATCTTTGCTCTACAGGCCAAAGATATTCAGTTACATCACCTTTTAGGACTGAGAATGATGAAAAATATTTAAAAAAAATGAATCCAGTGAGATAAAAGACAAAGACTAAGGATTCGTATTTTAGTATATCCAATTCAAAAATACCTCGTAATAATCAATTATGGAGCAAAATTCAAGAATAGAGCTCAAAACTTGGATACAATCAAAGATAGTAACCTTAACAAGCAATTTGGACAAATAGAAGAAAATTTAATTTTTTCGTAAATAGTGCCGTATACGTGAATAGTGCCGTATACGTGAATAGTAACCCCGACGGAAAAAGTAAGAATTTCAACATAAAATCCATTACAATATTTCTGTATAATGATATTGTAAAGAATAACATCATTTACGAAAGAAAATAACATCCCTTACCTCAAAAAGATAGTACCTCTGACTGGAATATCGGATATAATATCGAAGGAAACTTGCACTGAATAGCAACACTCAAAGTATTGAAATACTCACAAAAATACGCTCGATATTATAGAGAGAGAAAACTTCTGATTCTGGTGTGATTTTTAATTCTAACCTAAGCACCCTATTTATAGGAAAAGTTTAGGATGCCAAAGGAGACTAAAATAATAAAATATTATTATTTTTTAAAAAAATCCGCCGCCTGGCGGCTTCCCAAATTTTTAGATTTTCAACAAAAGTGGGGCCCACCCATTAAATAATATTTATTTTCCAAAATTTCAATAATTCATAATAAATAGCCCCTTCATCAGAAAAATACAAATTCTATGTCCTTCTATAGGAAATTTAATTCTCTACAACTTTGCAGAAGAAAGTTTTTCCAGATTCCAAATATAAATTATCCAAAATCCATAAACAGATGATTTCTCACACCAAAATATTGATCAAACTCATCAGCGCCAATTCCTTCTTTAATATCCATAAAATAAATATTTCCTTATCATATAAATAAATAATTAATTATTCACAAATAATATTATAGAACTACAATATTAACAACCAGGTCGTTCCAAGGAAAGAGGGGGCCTTTCGATAAGGACTTCTCCTTACTGGAGCGCAATTAAACAACCCCTCCTAGACAGAACTTCCTTAGACATTGTCAATAATGCTATCTAATAATATTATTCAAATAATATGAATTATTGAGTTGATAACGTGAAATACTGTGCAACGACAATTATTGAATCAATACTACAAAATATCAACTGTAGCCATTATTGAATCAATCATATAAAATGGCAACGTAGCAATTATTGAGTCAATAAAATATCAATATAACAATTATTGAGTCAATAATATAAAATATCAACGTAGCAATTATTGAGTCAATAATATAAAATATTGAACAGTAATTGCTGTAACAATAATTGAGTAATGGCTTCTCACGTAAGACTCAATAATTCAAAATACTGTGCAATACCGTGTGCTACTATGCAACACCGTGTATCACTGTATTTTAACCACCGGATATTTCAACAGTACTAACGGTAACAACTACGCCGTTCTCTTGTAAAAAAGTTATTTCTGTCGCTTTCTATATCCGACAATTATTCCGTTGTGGGGGCCCACAAATAGCTGCGCTGTCGTACGAATATTCCCCGACAACAAGAATATTCCACGACCAAACGAATATTCCCCGACAACAAGAATATTTTATAACCACTTGCTCATTTTAAAAATATTTGCACATTTCACCCATAACTTTCATATTTATCAAAACAACACCTTACTGTTTCGAAATAATATATAAAGAAAACCTAAATCTTTATTCATAAAAGTTGGGGTATTACAAACTTGACATGAAAAGATAAAAATTTCACAAGAAAGTTCAGATCAATATTCCAGTGAAATGATATTAGATGAAGCGCAAAACTCAAGGAATTTCTGATCATTTCAGAAATTATAGAAGCAATACTTACCGTAGTAAGTTTAGAGTTAGAAATCTGAAATGAAATAATATACGAAACTGCAATTGCATTTTTACCCGTCAGGCGGTAGTCCGATCAGACAGATTATTTCCATAATTTAATAACAACTGAATACGAAGGGTTATTCACCAGGCATGCGATAGTCCGCGTAGACAGGTTATTCCAACAGAATAATAAAAAATAGAATAACAACCCTTACAAGTATTGAAAGAAAATAACTCTCTTCATGAATACGAAAGAAATAATACCCCTTACCTTAAAAATTTGGAGACTGCACTAGTGTAATAGCAGAATACTCTTCTTCTTTCTCTCTTATTCTCTCTATACTTTCTCTCTCTATAGCTTTAGTGAATTGGTGAAAAATAATGAAGAAATGAGCTTCTATTTATAAGCTCGGCAAAGTAAGGGTAAAATAGTCTTTTTATCATAATTTATGACATCATCGCTTACAACATCGCTCCGATGACATCTTTGTTTACCTCATCGCTCCGATGACATCATTGTTTGTATCATAAGAGTTTAAATTCAATTTGCATTCTTCCACCTCGTTTAACTTTTATACCATGAATTTACTATAATAATGTTACCATTCTAATTATAAAAATCATTCTATTATATAATCACATCATACTACTATAATGTAATATTATAATAATATATTTGAATGAATTATTTTATCGAAAAAGATAAAATACCAATTTTCAACAAATGTCACATGTTAAAAATTCCGCCGTTTAAATCCACATTGAATAAATATTTTCTTATCATATATATCAAAAATTAATTATTCACAAATAATATTACAGAACTACAATATTGACAACCAGGTCGTTCTCAAGAAAGAGGGAGCCTTCCGATAAGGAATTCTCCTTACTGGCGCGCAATTAATCAACCCATTTTCTAGACAAAACTTCCTTATAATATTATTCAAATAATATGAATTATTGATTTGATAATTTGAAATACTGTGCAATGACAATTATTGAATCACTAATATAAAATAGCAAAGTAGCACTTATTGATATAAAATATCAACGTAGCAAATATTGAACCAATAAAATATTATGCAATTATTGAATTAATAATATAAAATATTTAACAGTAATTACTGTAACAATAATTGAGTAAGTGCTTTTCTACGTAAGAATCAATAATTCAAAATACTGTGCAATACCGTGTGCTACTGTGCAACACCACGTATTACTGTATTTTAACCACCGGGTATTTCAACAGTACTAACGGTAACAATTTTGCCGTTATTTTTATAAAAAGGTTAATTCTGTCGCTTTCTATATCTGACATTCATTCCGTTGTGGGGTCCACTAATGACTGCGCCGTAGTCCGAATATTCTCCGACAAAAAGAATAGTCCTCAACCAAACGAATATTCCCCGACACAACGAATATTTTATAACCACTTGCTTACTTTGTAAACTTTGCACATCTCACCCATAACTTATCACATTTATCAAATCAACACTTTACTATTTCAAAATAATATATAAAAAAATTAAATCTTATTCATAAAATTTAGGGTCTTACATTTCTTCTAATATTGGGCTCAACTGCGTCGCCTGAAAGGGTTCCGTAGTGTTAATGCAATTTAAAGAACTCCACTCATGCATGTAAGGTGGGGGAGGTGATATATATGATGGGTGTTCCTCTTCAGCCACAAATTTCATGTTGGGCACATAAGGGGATCCCAGAGTGTCTTCACTGAGTGGATTAAAATAGGCAAATGGTGTTTGTTGGGTCAGTTGATCTTCTGGACAGTTGGGGATGGTTTTACTGGGATCTTCAAACACTCCGCGATACTTTTCATTAAAAATTATCGACCTTGCACACCACTGCTCGTACACAGACCAAGGGTTGTGCACAGGTGGTTTTGAAAGGAGGTTTCGAACAAGGTCTCGAGCGGACTCGATCTGTATATGTCATAATACATTTCATTAGCGATATGTATATAATATATTATAGAAATACTACCCACAAAAATTTAGTAGCTAAAAACTTATGAGGCCGGCAGCTTCGTACTGACAAAACAAGGACCGAGGTGTATATGTATCGTCTGGGGTGGCTTATTCTCAGACGAGTCATTTGCCTATACCAGCTGAGGTAGTCGTCTAGCCGAATATCCTGCCTTGTGGCAACCATAGTATCTAAATAGATATCCTTCCATGCATACCACGTGACAATGTATTCGGTCTTCAACTCGATATAATCATATGATCGGATCCCTTCCCGCTCTCGGCGGAGTTCGACCATAGATATCGGGTTCGGTGGAATATCCTACACTTCCCCAAATTATCTCAATACACAATCTGACATCTAGAATTCAACCACTTCGAGCAAAATGAGGGGAATACGTGAGGCCCCACTATACCATGCTGCCTAATACTTTTGTGCCACAAGATGATCGAAATGTGAATATGACATCCAGCGTACCGGTAAAAGATTTGGTTGTGATGGGGATTTAGTCTTCTTGCCTCTTTCAGGGTATGCATTTTTCTTCGGTAGGCCCATACTCTTGCGCAGGGCAACAAATGATCCACCCGTCTTGCATAGTTAGGCCGACCAATTGACAGGCGTTCGTAGGCCCACACCTGTAAAACAAGATTTGACGTTAAATAACCGACGTTCAGTATGTCATCATAGATCCTTTTAACTAAACATGAAGGTATTGAGACAATACCATACCTGCAGAAAACACCCAGAAAATCTCTTAGCTTCGTGTCGGGTTGCTTTATATAAGCTGCGGAACAAACAAGCCAACACCGCAGCTCCCCATGCATAATCACGTACTTTATTAACATCCTCTAAAAATGACAAATTCCTCGGATGTATGACGTCGCTGTTTGTCGATGCAAATAATACATTCCCCAAGAGAAACAGTACGTATGCTTTGGTGTAAGTCAACACCGTTTCATCATCAGCATTTAACGGAAGCTTGTAAAATCTACTACCCAACCACGACAACATAATGCCCCCTCGAGCATACACTTTCTCATCCCCAACAATATATTGACTAAATTCGCTATCAGAAAAGTAGTGTTTTGGGTTACGGAGTAATGTACATGTTATGGGATGCCCTATAGCCGGTAATCCTAGGATGAAATGCACATCTTCCAGGGTAACTGTCATTTCACCGGTCGGGAAGTGAAATATATTGGTTTCACTATGCCACCGCTCAACTAATACTTCTATCAGCGAAGCGTCTAACTGGTTACAGACATTAGTATTTGTAAATACCCCAAAACCCCAGTCATGTAATATTGTAGTTCTGTAATATTATTTGTGAATAATTAATTATTGATTTATATGATAAGAAAATATTCATTTTGTGGATATAAAAGAAGAAATTAGTGCTGATGTATTTTTATCAGTATTTTGATGTGAAAAATCATCCGTTTATGGATTTCGGATAATTTATGATTGGAATTTAGAAAAACTTCTTTCTATATAGTTGCAGAGAATTAAATTTTCTATCGAAAAGACATAGAATTTGTATTTTTCTGACAAAGGGGCTATTTATTATGAATTATTGAAGTTTCGGAAAATAAATATTTTTTTTATAAAATGGTGGGCCCCACTTTTGGTTGGTGAATGCTGATGGCTTTTCTTGGGGAGGCGGCTGGAATTTTTTTTAAAAAAATATTATTTTATTCAAAAGTCTACTTTGGCATCCTAAGCTTTTCCTATAAATAAGGTGCTTAGGTTAGAATTGAAAATCACACCAGAGTAAGAAGTTTTCTCTCTTTATAATATCAAGCGTATTTTTGTGAGTATTTAGATACTTTGAGTGTTGCTATTCAGTGCAAGTTTTCTTCGGTATTATATCCGATATTCCAGTCAGAAGTACTATTCTTTTGAGGTAAGGGATGGTAATGGATGTTATTTTTTTCGTAAATGATGTTATTGATTTTAATATCATTTTATCGAAATATTGGTATGAATTTTATTATGAAATTTTTACCTTTTCCATCGAGGTTACTATTCACGTATATGGCACTATTCATGTATACGGCACTATTCACGAATACAGTACTATTCATGAGTACTATTCACTGAAGTATGATTTTTCTTATAAAATTTCTATCCTTTTCATGTCGGGGTTACTATTCACGTATACGACACTATTCACGTATACGGTACTATTCACCGAAAAATTAAATTTTTTTCTATTTGTCCAAGTTGCCTGTTAAGGTTCCTATCTTTGATTGGATCCATATTTTGAACTTCATTCTTGAATTTTACTCTATAATTGGTTATCAAGTTGACAATTGGATCGTATTCTTATATATAACATTTTTATAATTCGGATGATGAAAATTCTCTTTGATTTGAGTGTAAAGATGAGTAGATTAATGGTATGATCATGACTATGGGTTCTCTTTGGCCAGTAGTGCAAAGATGAATTGTTGACTGGTATGATCATGATCATTGATTTTACAATTGAATATCTTTAGCTTAAGTGCAAAGGAGAATTGATCAACATGGTTATAAATGTTATTTCTATATATTCTGAAATGATTAGATATTTATTTGGGATTTGAATATCTTTGGTCTGTAGTGCAAAAATGAGCTGTTGATTTATGAATATCTTTGGCCTGTAGTGCAAAGATGAATTATTGTTTAATATCTTTGACCTGTAATGCAAAGATGAGCGGTTGATTTGTGAATATCTTTGGCCTATAGTGCAAAGATGAGTTATTGATGAATATCTTTGGCCTGTAGTGCAAAGATGAATAATTAATTGTTGAATATCTTTGGCCCGTAGTTCAAAGAGGAATTGATTAGCATGGTTATGAACAGGAACTGTGATTTGGTATAACCATGATCTTTGGTGTTTCAGGTAAAGATAGGTGATGAAAATTATCTTCGTCCTGGGTGCGAAGAGGAATTTAGCAACACAATTATGATTATGAATTATTCACATGATTATGAACAGGAACTGTTGATTGATGTTATAGGGATAAAACATTGTTGGTGAACTTTTAACATGGAGAAGATAATAGACATTATAGTCTATTTGACTCTTCTAATGGATTGCTCGTTCCGCTGCAACTATGGTTGAAAAGTTTTATTATCTACCATATATTATAAATCTTTGATTTATTACTGATGAAGACTATTGATAATTTAATTATCTTTAGTCATGATATTCTTTACTGGACTATTTGTGCTCACCTTTTTGCTTAATAATTCCTTTCAGGTAAGAAGAGTATAACTGGGGTCGAGCAGGGATAACAGGGGAATAGAACGAGGGTCTCTAACTGTTGAAGTTTTTCACCAAACAGTATGAAAATAATTTTATTAAAAATTTTAGATAAGTGTGTCGTATTTTATACATCATTTAACCGTTGATTTTGGTGACCTGACTTAGGTGAGGTGATCCCAATTTTGGAAGGGTGTTTTGTCACTATCATATAAGATGTCTAACCACATATGACTTCATGTTATCATAAGACATGGTTGTGCACATCCACTTGCTAATTATATCCATGAACACTACCTATATAATCTTGGAGTACGGTTAGAATATAATTCTCAGTTTGAGACAACAGAGATAATTATTTGGCAAGAGAAGACCCACCATTGGAATGAACAAGATAGTAATCTTCTCGTTTTTCTTTGGGGTCTATTGGGTCAACCAAGGATAATTCTCAAGTTATATGATATCTATTATAACTTAGACGCATGGCCTCCCATGTACGAAGGTTTCCTTGAGTATTTTCCAAAGATTTTAATTCCTAAAATAATTATTGACTGTACCTTTCTGTAACGTATTATTGATTTGAAGTATGGGCACTGTATTTGTATTGAAAATCACAGTTTAATTGAGGTCGTATTTTGTACAACAGTTTAAAAGTTGGAATTTGAAGATTTATATTTAGAATTTTGTGGAGTGTATTTCGTGCGACCCAGTATGGGTGGATTGGACCTATTTTGGGGGCGTTATATTTTGGTATCAGAGCTTTGGGATATGGTCGCTGGCGGAGATTGGAGTCTAGAACTAGGAGGGGAGGGACGAATAATATACTTCGCTAGTGTGTGACTTACCTAAGCTGACTTTTCTTACTTAATAAATTGACAATTGTTATATGTCAATTAACCTTGTTTTGAAGCGGTATTCTAGAATGAGCAATGGAGAAATCATGATACAGAAAAAATGACCGGGAAGAAAGAATCTGAAATGAAAGCAATGTATCCTCATCTCTTCGAACTATCAGGTACGTAAATTTCGGGGACGAAATTTCATAAGAAGGGGAGATTGTAAGACCCCAGATTTTATGAAATAAAAGTATTCAATTTTTCTATTTAGTAAATGGTTAAATTGATAAAAGTTTAAAGTTAAGGGTGAAATATGCAAATTTTTCAAAGTAAGCAAGTGGTTATAAAATATTCTTGTTGTCGAAGAATATTCGTTTGGTCGTGAAATATTCTTGTTGTCAGAGAATATTCGTATGAAGGCGCAGCTATTTGTGGACCCCACAACGAAATAACTGTTGGATATAGAAAGCGACAGAAATAACCTTTTTATAAAATAACGGTGTAGTTGTTACCGTTAGTACTGTTGAAATATCCGATGGTTAAAATACAGTAATACGCGGTGTTGCACAGTAGCACACGGTATTGCACAGTATTTTGAATTATTGATTCTTACGTAAGAAGTCCCTACTCAATTATTATTACAGTAATTACTGTTCAATATTTTATATTATTGATTCAATAATTGCATGATATTTTATTGATTCAATAATTGCTACGTTGATATTTTATATTAATAATTGCTACGTTGCTATGATTGATTCAATAGGTGCTACCGTTGATATTTTGTATTATTGATTCAATAATTGTCACTGTACAGTATTTCACATTATCAACTCAATAATTCATATTATTTGAATAATATTATTAGATAGCATTATTGACGATGTCTAAGAAAGTTCTGTCTAGGAGGGGTTATTTAATTGCGCGCCAGTAAGGAGAAGTCCTTATCGGAAGGCCCCCTCTTTCCTGGGAACGACCTGGTTGTCAATATTGTAGTTCTGTAATATTATTTGTGAATAATTAATTATTGATTTATATGATAAGGAAATATTCATTTTGTGGATATAAAAGAAAGAATTAGTGCTGATGTATTTTTATCAGTATTTTGATGTGGAAAATCATTCGTTTATGGATTTCGGATAATTTATATTTGGAATTTGGAAAAACTTCCTTCTACAAAGTTGTAGAGAATTAAATTTCCTATGAAAAAGACATAAAATTTGTATTTTTCTGACAAAGGGGCTATTTATTATGAATTATTGAAGTTTCGGAAAATAAATATTTTTTTTATAAATGGTGGGCCCCACTTTTGGTTGGTGAATGCTGATGACTTTTCTTGGGGAGGCGGCTGGAATTTTTTTTTTAAAAAATATTATTTTATTCAAAAGTCTACTTTGGCATCCTAAGCTTTTCC
Source organism: Panax stipuleanatus (assembly GCA_020205555.1). Classification (NCBI taxonomy): domain Eukaryota; kingdom Viridiplantae; phylum Streptophyta; class Magnoliopsida; order Apiales; family Araliaceae; genus Panax; species Panax stipuleanatus. The sequence continues at coordinate 92,393,249 of CM035123.1, read as the reverse complement.
TATAAATAGGGTGCTTAGGTTAGAATTGAAAATCACACCAGAATCAGAAGTTTTCTCTCTTTATAATATCAAGCGTATTTTTGTGAGTATTTAGATACTTTGAGTGTTGCTATTCAGTGCAAGTTTTCTTCGGTATTATATCCGATATTTCAGTCAGAAGTACTATTTTTTTGAGGTAAGAGGATGGTAATGGATGTTATTTTTTTTGTAAATGATGTTATTGATTTTAATATCATTTTATCAAAATATTGGTATGAATTTTATTATAAAATTTTTACCTTTTCCGTCGAGGTTACTATTCACGTATACGGCACTATTCATGTATACGACACTATTCACGAATACAGTACTATTCACAAGTACTATTCACGAAGTATGATTTTTCTTATAAAATTTCTATCCTTTTCATGTCGGGGTTACTATTCACATATACGACACTATTCACGTATACGACACTATTCACGTATACGGTACTATTCACCTAAAAATTAAATTTTTTTCTATTTGTCCAAGTTGCCTGTTAAGGTTCCTATCTTTGATTGGATCTATATTTTGAACTTCATTCTTGAATTTTATTCCACAATTGGTTATCAAGTTGACAATTGGATCGTATTCTTATATATAACATTTTTATAATTCGGATGATGAAAATTCTCTTTGATTTGAGTGTAAAGATGAGTAGATTAATGGTATGATCATGACTATGGGTTCTCTTTGGCCAGTAGTGCAAAGATGAATTGTTGACTGGTATGATCATGATCATTGATTTTACAATTGAATATCTTTAGCTTAAGTGCAAAGGTGAATTGATCAACATGGTTATAAATGTTATTTCTATAAATTCTGAAATAATTAGATATTTATTTGGGATTTGAATATCTTTGGTCTGTAGTGCAAAGATGAGCTGTTGATTTATGAATATTTTTGGCCTGTAGTGCAAAGATGAATTATTGTTGAATATCTTTGACCTGTAGTGCAAAGTTGAGCGGTTGATTTGTGAATATCTTTGGCCTGTAGTGCAAAGATGAGTTATTGATGAATATCTTTGGCCTGTAGTGCAAAGATGAATGATTAATTGTTGAATATCTTTGGCCCGTAGTTCAAAGATGAATTGATTAGCATGGTTATGAACAGGAACTGTGATTTGGTATAACCATGATCTTTGGTGTTTCAGGTAAAGATAGGTGATGAAAATTATCTTCGTCCTGGGTGCGAAGAGGAATTTAGCAACACAATTATGATTATGAATTATTCACATGATTATGAACAGGAACTGTTGATTGATGTTATAGGGATAAAACATTGTTGGTGAACTTTTAACATGGAGAAGATAATAGACATTATAGTCTATTTGACTCTTCTAATGGATTGCTCGTTCCGCTGCAACTATGGTTGAAAAGTTTTATTATCTACCATATATTATAAATCTTTGATTTATTACTGATGAAGACTATTGATAATTTAATTATCTTTAGTCATGATATTCTTTACTGGACTATTTGTGCTCACCCTTTTGCTTAATAATTCCTTTCAGGTAAGAAGAGTATAACGGGGTCGAGCAAGGATAACAGGGGAATAGAACGAGGGTCTATAACTGTTGAAGTTTTCCACCAAACAGTATGAAAATAATTTTATTGAAAATTTTAGATAAGTGTGTCGTATTTTATACGTCATTTAACCGTTGATTTTGGTGACCTGACTTAGGTGAGGTGATCCCAATTTTGGAAGGGTGTTTTGTCACTATCATACAAGTTGTCTAACCACATACGACTTCATGTTATCATAAGACATGGTTGTGCACATCCACTTGCTAATTATATCCATGAACACTACCTATATAATCTTAGAGTACGGTTAGAATATAATTCTCAGTTTGAGACAACAGAGATAATTATTTGGCAAGAGAAGACCCACCATTGGAATGAACAAGATAGTAATCTTCACGTTTTTCTTTGGGGTCTATTGGGTCAACCAAGGATAATTCTCAAGTCATATGATATCTATTATAACTTAGACGCATGGCCTCCCATGTACGAAGGTTTCCTTGAGCATTTTCCAAAGATTTTAATTCCTAAAACAGTTATTGACTGTACATTTCTGTAACGTATTATTGATTTGGAGTATGGGCACTGTATTTGTATTGAAACTCATAGTTTAATTGTGGTCGTATTTTGTACGACAGTTTAAAAGTTAGAATTTGAAGATTTATATTTAGAATTTTGTTGAGTGTATTTCGTGGCGACCCATAATGGGTTGGGTGAATTGGACCTATTTTGGGGGCGTTACATATATACAATAAGATTGCTCTTGGGTTTGGGCCCTAAGAAGCACCCCACTTTTGTGGAGGAGAGAGGACCTAGTCAAGGCTTGGTTGACCACATGCATGTCGCCACTGACCGATCGAGTCAAGCTCAGACACGCTACGCTTGACACCAGAGCCGCAGCGCTCCGAGGCTCCAAGGCGCGCTCGCCTGGCCTGATGAGTTGCCTGACTTGCTTCACTCCTTTTCAGCTATTGAGCCATGCCTTTCCACTTTGTGGAGGGGAGAGGACCTAGCCAAGGCTTGGTTTACCACACGCGTGCCGCCGCCGACCGACCAAGTCGAGCTCAGACACGCAACGCTTGACACTAGAGTCGCAGCGTTCCGAGGCTCCAAGGCGCGCACTCGCCTAGCCTGATGAGTTGCCTAACTTGCTTCTCCCCCTTTTCAGCCATTGAGCCGTGCCTTTCCACTTTGGTATCCTATGCCTTTTCAAAGGCATCCAAACCATTTCAAATGGTTGTGTCCAATGCATGAAAGGACATCATTAGTCCTATAAATATCAAACCAAGTCAGTCATTTTGGTCATTCATTTTTTTTAATTCATTCAAGTTTTTTTCATTTCATTAGCCATATACATAATATAGTTTAGAGAGTTCCAAGCATATATTTGGTTCGTCGTGTGTGTTATTTGTTGTACTGCTATAACACACGTTGTTATTATATCCAGCGAGACAAGTGTCGCTAACTCTGAGCACTGTAAGGAGAGCATAACTGTCTTAAAGACATAATACTAAGTACTAGCATTGACATATAATTTTATGCATTTACAACTCTGGAGTATAATAGATAAGTTTATATATATAAATATATATATTCAGTATTTCTTATTATTCTAAATTACAAATATAGATATATTTAAATATATATCTTCCTAACAATCTTAAGACAATTACTATTATATATTTTATTATATTTGCAATAAATGGCTATCAAATCTATAAATATAGCCGGTTCGTGTTATGCACCAATCAAAGAAAGTTCAAAGAAGGAAATACGAAATTATTATAAGTGAACTAATTTAATTTTGGCATGATAGTATAAATCTTTATTATTTGATAATACTATATGTGGCTAAAAGATGTATTTTTATTTTCTTCCAAGTATAATATATGTAATTATATTATTTAGTAGGAAAATAAAGTAATATATATTAATTATTATATGCAGAAATTTGAGTTCATAATTTAATAAAAAATTGGAAAAATAGTATATATATGGTTGATTTATTCTTAAAATTGTTGCATAATAATAATTTGCATATATGTATATATTTTGATGAATCATGCCATGAAAAATTTGTACCAAGTTATGTGCTTTAAAATTTATGAATATTAAAATTTGCACATATATAATATTTGGTATGATGTATAAGTATAAGTAATTTTGTTTGGAAAATGTTATGGTTAATGACCATATCATATGATCATGGATTATGAGGCAATAAAAGCTTCTCTCAAACACCTTTAATGCCTAAAGTTAAATTATTGATTTAAATTATGCCATGTACGAAACAAATGCGTATTGGTTTAAGATTTACTTTCAAAGTGAATGATGGTACAAAATGTTGTAATATATATGTGACATCATATATAAACTTATTTATATGTGAATTGCAGAGTATACCATGTATTATTATTATGATTACTTATATACTTAGAAAGATGCATGTTTATTTTGTGACATAAAATTTATTATGTCAATTTTGTGGTATAGAATATGCATATAAAAATTAAATTTGAATTTTATGTGCATCAAAAATATTTCCAAGGCATAAAATAATTCAGGTTAGATCATTTATTTGTGAAAATAATCTAGTTGAATTATTAATCAAGTGAAATATTTGTATGTTTGTCTTGCAAAATATAACAATATATTTATGTTATAAATGAGTGGTGCACATGCATGTATAGATTTATATGGGTTAAATACAATTATGTCCCTCGAAGTATGACCCATTTTACACTTGTGATCCCAATCTTTAAAACCTTACATTAGCATACTCCAAGTACACTTAAGTAAACAAAAGTGATTCAAATTTTTTTTCTAGCAAGTTCACTTCTCGACTTAGCCCCAGCGAGTTCAATGCACTGACGAGTTGGCCCCGGCAAGCTCAGCAGTTTAGAATTTATAAAAATGCCACTAAACTCCAAATTTTCCGTTTTGGCCCTCCAAAGCCGTTTTCTGCAAAACAAATGTATGAACAAGTAAAATGACACTAAAAATACTCAACGTTAGCAAGGAATTAAGCCTAAGAAGTATCTACTTCTTAGGTATAAAACTCACTCATCAAATATCCCCAAACTTAACCAATTATTTTTCCCCAAGCAATGCACTAATGCAAATGCAACCTTAACTATATGCCTACGAATCATGTAACTAAATAACATAGCATCCAACACTAGGCCTCAAAGATAACATATAATATTCAACTAGAATATCTAGCGAATGCAAAGTTTCTAACTTTAACTAATTAGTCAAACTATACCTATCATCAATCATGTTGTGTGTGTGAAAATTAACTATTTCAATCAATCACAACTCAAATCATTCTTATAATTAAATTTTTAGAGAGAAACTTCCAGTTTTACTTAACTTAATCAATAAACACACCCAATTCGACTAACGCAAGCAAATTCTAAGCAAAGGGGGTATCAACCAAGTTTATTACATAATATGTTATTATTTCACAAGTGCGTTTTACACTCCATCTCGCTTTTAAACTTAACTTGTTCAATGTCTAGTTTATTTAGGTTTTTTAGAGCTAACCATTATCAATTTTTCAACCAATGACTCCCAAACCAGCTGACTTTAGGGCACTAAGTGTTAAGGCAGCCCTACGGATCTAATAACCCGAGTAACAAAGGCTACAAAACTAAAATAGTTAAGTGATTATTTTCTATCTGACTTGTGCAATTATCAACTCTCTTAGGCTTTTCAAAGGTACCCTTTTAGTGAATTTTTGTCTAACGACTCCCAAACCAGTTGGCTTTAAGGCGCTGGGTGTAGAGACAACCCTAGGGCTTACTTGTCCGAGTAATAGAGGCCACAAAGGTGAACTAAGTTAGTTTCTTTTTTTCTTCTTTTTTTTAAGCATAATAATAATTACCCCCCAAGATCCCCCCAAACTAGTTTCCTTCTTGTTTTTGCTTTCATAGATGTTTCACTAATTTTATCAAGTTTTATCCCAAATTTTCTTATCAGAAAAAAATTATGTAAACATTTGAATCAGATTAACCAAACAGTCGATTATGCGCTTTCCTTGCTAACATAAGTTTCAGACAAGAATAATTAACTCCACGATCAAAGTCATCACTCAGCATTACTTTTCAAATATACTTAAGCTGCTACTATCAACCACGCCTTATCATTGACCAAAATTAAACAACTACGTTATTTACTGCTTGATTCATAACATAACCTAAAATGCACTTACAGTTTACAACTACCATGCAACATGCATACTATAATGATATGCATAAATAATTAACCCATGTAATGTATGTGAGCTAAAATATTATGTAATTCAATATGACATAACTATGCAATAACAGGCAAACCCACCCCCAAACTCAAAATGAACAATGTCATTGTTTATAAAATAAAGAAAGTAAAACAGAGGACTTCCCTGACTAGTCAAGAGTCGAGCTAGACCTCCTCATCATCTATGTCTGGTGGTGGATAAACCGGCAATGGCTGAGGCAATGCAATCCTTTTCGCAAGCAATACAATCCAACATGAAAGTATAATCAAGAACTACCCAACTTATTTACTTGATTTCGTTGTTTGATTTGACTTGAATGCTTTGTTCAGTTGGATATTCTCCCCACTTTGCTTGATGAAACCGTGTGAGTGTTTAAATTTCATTGGAGAGTAACCCTTGTTATGCCCCCCAAATTGAGAGGAGCAAACCTAATTGAAGATTGAATCCTTGTGGGTGTTTGTTGAATCCGATTGGAAGAAGGAGAGTAGCTTAAAGGATTTCATTAGGAGAATGAGAGTTCCTTTTGGGGATTTTGGTAGTTTAGGATGAGGTAAATTCGAGTTTGGAATGTTTAAGAATGTGGGTGAATACAATCCGATCGGGTTTCAGAGTGTATAAAAAACAACAAATTCTTGACTAATTCGCCAGTGCGGGTTCGTTGTGTTGTGCGAGCTCGCTAGGGCGAGAATGGACATAGGAGACTTGGCTAGGGCGAGCTCAGAGTGCGGTGGGGTGAGCCTGGACAGAACCTTCCTTGCCGAGGCGAATTCCCTGGCCTTCACAGGCTCACCAGGGCGAGCTCCCCTTTTTAAAAAACTTGAAGTATTTTTTTCTTTACTTCCACACTGCACCCTCAATACCCGATACCTGTTATAATGAAAAGTTATAAGGATTAGAAAGACTAATTTAGGATCATGAGAGAACTTATAAAGCAATTAAAATCCTAAAAAATAACTAAATAAATGCACTAATTAATTAAAAATTTGAAAGTACGACAAATGGAAACTAAGACAATGATTTGGTTGCTTCCCAATAAGCGCTTGTTTTAAAGTCGTCAGCCCGACTTCTCAACATTCTCTCCTTCAAAAATTGAGGAACCCTCCATCCATTAGTTGCAATGTAACTTTCGAGGGCTTTGCTTCGGTAAGGGACATTGTTTCAAATTCACCTAGCTTGTTCTTTACAGATAGATTCTCCTTTAAAACCTTCAAGTAACTAAGAGTTTACCCATTTGTATCTGTGAACAAATTATGGCATTGAAGCTTTTCCAACACAACTAGCTCCTCATCTATCTACCCTTTCTCATCCCACCATGACACCAATTTTATGATAGCTCCCATGCCACATAGAGCTTTGCCGATGAAATGAATACCAATTAGGCATGAAATTGCAAATCTACTCGGATTCTTAAACTTTGGTGGAGAGGGTACATGAGGCACTATCAAAATCAGCTCATCCGCGTTGGAACTCAAGTCTAGATCTTCTCCTATCTTTTTTTCCTGCTTCCTACTTATCTCCTCCCTTTCAACATCCTCATCTTCTGGCACGTCCGATTCCAGATTTGGCGAGGGCAATCCATCAGTCTCGGGAACCATGTTGCTGGGCCATTCACCTTAAGGGCGATTGTTGAAAGCGTTAATGAGTTGTTCCACCTGATTCTCAAGGTTTCGAATTGACATCTCCTGACTATTCATTTGATCCTCAATCAAAACCGCGTACTTGGAGAGAAGTTCCTCTAAGTTTGACATCCTTTCTTCTTCATGATTAGGAGCTTGATCCTGGAATTCAAGAGTGCATGATTAGCTTAGAGCAAAGGTTTGGACTTGATTATTATGGATCTATGAATAATCCGGATGATTCTCCCAACCATAATGATACTTGTTGTGATAATTACAGAAGTTACCACCATACTGTACTGACTCGAAACTGATGGCACATTGATGACTCGGATGGTTTCCAGCACAATAATCACAAATCACCGCTACACTTTGAATAGGTTGTGCTGCTAAAGCGTCAATCTTTCTCTAAAGTTTCTCAAATTGTGCTGACAATTCATCGATTTCATAATTCCCTGTCGCACTTGGCTGAGTCATTCTCGTATATGGGCCACTGATAGTCATAGTTGGTCATGGTACCTGGAAAAAAGTAAAATAGAAAGAGAAATAAATAAAAAATAAAAAAACGTTTAAATTAAGATTATATTGATTGAAATTAATATTGACAAAAATTATTAAATTAATTCCCCTATAATGGCGCCAAAAACTTGTTTGCCTAAAACTATACTAGCAAAATATGCAAGTATACACATTGCACAAGTAATATAATGATAAGAGAGTGTCAAACCCACATAGAATTATTTAATAATAATTACCAAGTGCTTAGTCATAATCAAATTAATTTTATTTAAACAATTCGATAAAAGTTGTTGAATTTTGGAAATAAAGTACTAAACTAACTAATCACTAACTACCAAGAATTGAATTCAGATAAAAAGGCTTAAAACTATAATTTCACTTATTGCTTCACTTAGATCAATATACTTCCTATTAAGTTATGCTAACTATTCCGAATTTTTAATCGAGAACTTATCAATATTTATGACTATATCGACGTCTCATGAACGAATCAACTTAAAGCCACATATGATAGAATTAAGATGAACTAGTTAACTAATTCACTATATCTCTATGTGAATTATAATTAAGAGGATTTAAAGCACAGGTTCCCTATCAGATTACATGCGATATATAAGTATATCTATATTCTAGACACAAATTATGAGTTCCATCACCATGAAAAAAAATACAATCATATGCTATTATGATCAGATCTAAACCAATAATCCATCTCCCGAGTTCATATAGATTATCAAAGTAATTGTTGATCAGAAAATTAAGAAATTAAACACAACCCATAATAGGCAATCCCATAATAGTTAATAATAGTCAACAAGGAAGTATATCAATGAAAGCTACACAATAGGATCCATTTTAATCTTAAAATAGATATTAGTTCATGGCTGAATTAATAACCATAACCCACAAGTAAACCATAATCCAAGAATTACAAAATAAAAAGATAAAAGAAGAAAGGAAAAACTTTTTTGAAACAATCCTTGATATCCTCCTTAGCCTTCTATCTTGATCTTCCTTCGTGATAATCTCTTGCTTCAAGCCTCCAATCCTTCTTCAATTCTCCTAAGATAGATGTCTTACAATCCTCATGAATTCTCCCTTTTATATCACCTCTTTTTGTGTCTTTTAACCCTTCTTAAAGTCCTTGAAACCAGTCATCCAAATTAATCCTTCTTGGACTCAACTTCTGAAACGTAGCAAAATAACTCTCTTTCTTCCCAACGAGTTGGCCCCGACAAGCTCGTTGCTAGCGAGATGGCCTCGGCGAGTTCACTTATCGACTTGGCCCCAGGGAGTTCAATACACTGACGAGTTGGCAGTTCATAATTTACAAAAATGCCTAAGCTCCAAATTTCCAATTTTGACCCTCCAAAGACGTTTTCTGCAAAACAAATGAATGAACAAGTAAAATGACACTAAAATTACTCAAAGTTAGCAAGGAATTAAGCCTAAGAAGTATTCAATTCGTAGGTATAAAACCCACTCATCAATACTTCCTTTTCTGCATCTCCCCCTGAGACTGTTCTTTCTCCCCTTTTTTGTCATCATGCACCTTGGAAAGATGTTGGACTGAATCAACTAACTCTTGAAGTTGGGATGTAAGACCCCAACTTTTATGAATACAGATTTAATTTTCTTTATATATTATTTTGAAATAGTAAGGTGTTGATTTGATATAATGCTTTAGTTATGGGTGAAATGTGCAAATTTTGCAAAATAAGCAAGTGGTTATAAAATATTCATTGTTGTCGGAAAATATTCGTTTGGTCGGGGAATATTCTTTTTGTCGGGGAATATTCATACGAGGGCGCAATCATTAGCGGGCCTCACAACAGAATAACTATCGAATAAAGAAAACGACAAGAATAAATTTTTTAAAAATAACGGTAAAACTTTTATCGTTAAAACTATTGAAATACCCTGTGATAAAAGTACAGTAATACGTGTTGTTGCACAGTAGCACACGGTATTGCACAGTATTTTAAATTATTGGTTCTTACGTAAGAAGTCACTTACTCAATAATTATTTCAGTAATTACTGTTCAATATTTTATATTATTGATTCAATAATTGCTACGTTGATATATTATATTATTGATTCAATAATTGCTACGTTGATATTTTATATTATTGATTCAATAATGGTCACAGTAACCACTGCATAGTAGCTTATAATATTAAATCAATAATTGTCACACATATTATTTAAATGATATTATTAGATAACATTATTGACAATGTCTAAAAAATTCTGTCGAGAAAAGGGGTTAGGTTATATAATTGCGTGTCAATGAGGAGAAATCCTTATCGGAAAGCCCCCTCTTTCCTGAGAATGATCTTGTTGTTATTTTTCTCGTAAATAATGTTACTTTCTTTCAATATTCATAAAGAATATTATTTTCTTTCATATTCCATATTATAAAAGTGTTAATATTTCATTTCATATACCCAAATTAAAACTTACTACAGTAAGTATTGCTTCTATAATTCCTGAAATGATCAGAAATTCTTTGAATTTTGCGTTTCATCTAGTACCATTTCATTGGAATGTTGGTATGAATTTTATTATGAAATTTTTATCTTTTCATGTCGGGGTTACTATTCACGTATACGACACTATTCACGTATATGGCACTATTCACAGAAAAATTAAATTTTCTTTTATTTGTCCAAGTTGTCTGTTATGGTTACTATCTTTGAATATCCATGTTTTGAACTTCATTCTTGAATTTTGCTCCACAATTGATTATTATGGAGTATTCTTGAACTTGGATAAACTAAATTACGAATCCCTAATCTTTGTCCTTTATCTCACTGGATTCGTTATTTATATTGTTTTTCATCATACTCAGTCCTAAATGGTGATATAACTGAATATCTTTAGCTTGTAGAGCAAAGATGAATGATTACCTGATGAATATCTTTGGCCCGTAGTGCAAAGATGTACAGGTGTTGAGATGAACATGACCACTGGTGATATAAATGAATATCTTTGGCCCGTAGTGCAAAGATGAATATTTGATTTGAGATATATATTGATTGATGTTACAGGCATAAAATATTGATGATTGGACTTTTAAATCATAGAAGATAGTAGACATCATTTTCTGCTTAACTTTTCTAATGAATTGTTATTTCTGCTGCAGTTGTTGATCTAAAACTTGTTGTCCATAATATTTTATCTAATTTGTTGAAGACTAACGATAATTTATTCTTCATTATCTTAGTCATAATATTCTTTACTGGCTAGTTGAGCTCACCCTTTTTGTCTATTGTCCTCTTCAGGAAATGAGAATGTCGCAGGGACTAGTCGGGGGATAGAGTGATGGTCCGAGTTAAGAGCAGTAGTAGTCCTCACTATTTTTGTAAAATAGTGTGTTAATAATTGTAATGAGGACTTAGTTTGAGTGTTTATATTTTTTCACATATTTTTATTGACACTCATAGTTGTGTGGTTGTATTTTGCATGATCGTATGATATAAAAGATTGTATTTGAATTCTGTACCATGTATTTGGCGACTCAGAATGGGTTGAGTATTGAACCTATTTTGGGGGCGTCACATGGGAGGAAGACATAGAAATATCAAACCGAATTTCTTCTTTTCGAGCAGTAACTTGTTCATTTTGCTGAACAACTAAGGCTGTTGTGCTGTCAATTTTTAGTGCCATATCAATTTTAAAATTAGATAGTGTAGTACTGAGCTCAAATACTTTATCGGTCAAAGATTTCACCAATCTCTCATTCTACTACTAAAGTGCTAAGACAGCCTGCTTGTGATCATCAAGAACACTGAGGAAGATTTTGTCTCGATCGTGAAGACTCCTAGACATGTCCTTGAACATAGATCTCATTTGCTTCTATATTTCTCTATTCATGTCTTCAGGTAGATGACCTGTAGCAGTTGTAATCTTGTCCATTCTTTCACGAAGCGCAACCAAGTTTTGTTCAAGCTTTTCATCAATATCTCGAAACATTTGAGCCATTAAATCAATTATTTGCTCAATTGTTGAAATGACGGCAAGACGCTCTATGACTTGAGCAAGGGATACTTCAGAACTAGCTTGATTGCCTTGAGACAAATTTAGCATAGCAAGAGGAAAATCGAAGAATTCATTTAGTGAAGAGGAGGGAATATTTATTGGAATATAAGGTGTGACTTCTTGTTTTATTGTTTGTATGGGGGATGGACGATGTATAGGGGGTATCTTTTGACGGTACTAGTATGAATGCCTTATATTTATTTGATTCAAACGTAGGGTTTTAAGACTCTACGTTTGGAGAAGACCATAGAGATGAGGAATCAGTACAAATTGGAGAATTTTACGGTGTTACTAGGATAATAGAAATTTGAATAGGGGATGGTGAGTCTATGTGAGTCGGTATAGGTGAGTGTACAGGAGAGCTGCTATTTTGTACATCGATCGTAGGGTTTTGAGACTCTAGATCGCAAAGCGTGGTACAGTTTCATGGTTAGTAGAGTGTTGGGACTCTACGACTGGAATAATAGTATTATTGACATCATCTGTAGAATGTTGGGACTCTACATGCGGAGAATTAATGTAATATTCTTCGAAATAAATTGGAGTAGAAGGTTGCTCAGATATCGTAGAGGGTGACTCTACGATGTCATCATCGTAAATAAAAATTGAAAAATTAGTTGAAGTTAAAAGTGAGAAGATAGAGAGAATTGCCTAGAATCTTCAAGGTTTAGGATTGAAGGGATCAGAGCAGATTATTCTGGTGGCAGATCTGAGAACTCTTGGAAAATTTTGAGCCACCAGCTTCATATTTGGATATCTAGAGTAGTTCCATGGGATTGAACTTTGATCTCTTTGTGTAATTGCTCTGACGAGAGGCATGTTTGACATGAAGTAAAACAGTTGATCATTATTTGGATCATAAGCTGTCGTGCTTCTGTCTATCTTCTGATTGTAATAGCGTAAATAAGGGATATCTAGATTTAAGCACTCTCATTTTACTTTCCCCTGTCCCTTCAAACTCGTTTGGCAAAAGATGAGTCGTCTCTGGAATTTTTCTAGCAGTGAAAATTACCCTGCAAATGCCAGGTTGATTTGGTCTTGGTTGAGGCAAATAGATCTCGATTGGCTCTTGCTGAGAAGTGGATGGAAAAGTGGGAGGAGTGACATGATATCCAATTGGTTACTCCCCCTCAGATGTAGGATCATTTGGCTTTACGATCAATGGGTCAAAAACCATATTAATATCTTCTATGACCGTCTCAATAACATCAGTCAATCGTAGAGAGTCATCAGATGAATACACTGATCGTTTAGCAACATCTTACCTATATTTGGTCCTCATCTCTTTCCTTTTCCTTTTTTCTTCCCATTTCTTATGTTTCTCTTCTTCTCTCTTCTTTTCTAACTTATTTTTCTTCTTTTCTTCCTTCTCAACCAAATTTCTTAATTCTCTTCTTCTTATTCTCCTTAGGCTCAGGACTTGATGCCTTCACTACCTGATCATCATCACTATCTTAGGGCTCTAGCTCATCAACCATTTCTTTATCATTTTAAGGCTCAGGTGTGGAAGCCTTCACAGTCGAATCTTCTTCATTCCTTTATTCAGGGGAGTTGGATTTGCTCTTCCCTTTATTCTTCCTTGTAAGCTTTCTTCACCTTTATCTTTTTCAACAGTAATAACAGGCTCTATGATCGAAGGATGTATAGACTCTATTGCTTGTTCTTCAAGATTGACAGGGGCCTTTCTCTGTCGAGGGAACCTCTTCCTTTTTGGAATTATCTTGGAGAGATGGGTGTTAATTTCTTCTTCATCTTACTTCTTATTAAAGGTTGAAGGACTTTTCTAAGAGTCCTTATGAACTTCCTTCATTGCCTTTTCAGACTTCTTTTTTTTCTTAACAGGTTGGTCGGCCGTAGAGCCAACATCTCTACGAACTTCAGGGCGACTAACCCTTGAGAGGCTTCTTCCTTAATTGTTTCCACTTTCCTCTTACCTTTTGCTTTTGTGGGCTTCTGAACCTCACTGATTATTCTCTCACTTCCACTTTTAGACTGTTTTGATCTCAGATTTTCCAGAGGATTCCTCTTCCAATTCTCAAACAACTTAGGGGTAATCTTCTTGTTGGCATTCAGAGGTTCCCCTTTACCATCAGCGATTTTAGTCTTCAGTTTCTTTTTCATGATAATGCTAATAAGTCTCCCATAAAACATCTTGGGAGTAGGCTTGCCCAGAGCCTTCTTCTTTCCACAGTCTTTAATCCATTTGGCTAGCTAGTCGATGGATATGGTGCCAAAGTTAATTTCCTTCTTCTAGACGATGGTTGTCATGAACTTTAACTGCAGCTCGTTTATTGAATCATGAGCAGTGTCCTTACAAATGATACACTTGCCCACGATCTCAGCAAGAAATTCATATTCTTGAGGGAACTCCTTCTTCTTAAGTCCCTTAAGATGTGGGTTCTTTTTGTGACCCATCATCACCAGCCCTTCCTTCATTTAATTTCATTTAAGGAAGTAAGGCTTTGATTTAGAAAGCCCAAACAATGATTGATTTCTGTAGCTGCCATCTATAGTGCTACACCTTTGACTTTTGTTATCATCTCACCATTGCGATACACAACATTCAGATAAAATTCCTTGATGAGCTATGTTTAGATTCTGGTTTTAAACTCCAGACATTCAGACAAAATAGCTTCTCGCACAAGTATGATCTCTGAACTTCTTCTCTTGGGCAATAAACTTATCAGAGCACAGTTGAATACCAGTCATAACTTGGAAATCTGTTATTTAGTTGAATTGGAACTGAAAGATCACAAAAGTGTTTAAGTTCTCTGGTGATTTGAAAAACTAGGGCTCGAAAACTCTTGAGGGTTAGAAAGCTCTAAAATTCAGATTACAAAATGGAAGCGTAAAAGTCGTATAAGATTTTGAAATAACTTTATATCACTTCCCTCTAATCTTGTTGAGTGGGGAACGTGTCGAGAGGAGATTGGTTGGACGTCGCCTCAGTTCTGCATTTTTACAGTTGTTATATAGTAACTTTCTCATTTTTACTCGCTTTTCTGAAGCATGAGTTGCATGCGCCTTTAAATTAACCGCCTTAAGTTCATCTGTCATAGAGTAACTTTTGAAGAGCGTCATTAACTCTACGCGAGAGTCCTTTAGCTCAAAGATCTTTTCTGATTTGCTTTCATTCTACGAACTTTCTTTGAGCTTTATGAACTACCTCTTCTTCTACGATCGTTGAAAAGCTCTACGATCGTGTCCTTTTCTTAGAAAACTCTACGTTTCTTTTCTGCACTTGTTACTAACATCCAAAAATATAGTACTAAGGATGCAAATTGGGCATTCATAAGTCACTTATCAACTTATTAAACATAGATTCATTTAATAGTTTAGTAAAGACATCTGCTAGCTGATTTTCAGTTTAAATGAAATGCAAAGATATATCATTACTTTGCACATGATCTCTGATAAAGTGATATCTGATATCTATATGTTTAGTCCTAGAATGCATGACATGATTATGAGTAATTGAAATAGCATTTGTATTATCACAAAAGATGGGAATAAACTTGAAATTAAACCTATAGTCAGCCAGCTGGTTCTTCATCTATAAGATTTGAGCACAATAGCTACTATCAGCAATATACTCAGCTTCTGCAGTAGAAGTTGATGCTGAGTTCTGCTTCTTACTGAACCATAATACAAGTCTGTTGCCTAAAAATTGACAAGTCCCACTAGTGCTTTTCCTGTCAATCATACATCCTTTAAAATTTGCATCTAAATACCCTATTAGATCAAAGAGAGACTCATTGGGATACCACAGTCCCAAATATAAAGTACCCGTGAGATATCTAAATATCCTTTTGACAACTATTAGATGAGGTTCCTTAGGGTTAACTTAAAATTTAACACAAATATAAGTAGAAAATATAATGTCTGGCCTACTAGCAGTCAAATATAGGAGAGATCTAATCATACCTCTGTATTGAGTTGTATCAATACTTTTACCATTCTCATATTTTTTATGTTTGGTTACAGAAGCCATGGGGTTTTTTATGGGAGTAGCTAATTCCATGCCATATTTCTTGAGTAGATCTTTGATGTACTTGGCTTGGTTGATGAAGATTCGTTCATCAGTCTGCTTCACTTGAAGTCCAAGGAAGTAGTTCAGCTCACCCATCATGCTCATTTCAAACTTGTTCTGCATCAACTTGACAAATCTCTCACATAATTTTTTGTCAGTAGATCCAAAAATGATTTCATCTACATAGATTTGAACTAATAACACTTTATCTTTATGCTTCCTAAGGAACAGAGTTATGTCTACTCTACGTCTAGTGAATCCATTTTCAATAAGGTAATTTAGGAGTGTTTCATACCATGATCTAGGTGCTTGCTTTAAACTATATATTGCTTTATCTAATTTATAAACATAATTAGAGTGAGTAGAGTTGAAAAAACTTGGAGGTTGTTTAACATAAACCTCTTCTTGGAGTTCATCATTCAGAAAAGCACTCTTGACATCCATTTGGAAAACTTTCAACTTCATGTGGGCTGCATAAGCTAGGAATAATCTGATAGCTTCCAGTCTGGCAATAGGTGAAAAGGTCTCATCATATTCAATTCTTTCCTCTTGAGATTAGCCTTTAGCCACCAATCTGGCCTTGTTTCTTGTAATCACACCAACTTCATCTATTTTGTTTCTGAAGACCCATTTGGTGCCGACAACTGGATGATTTCTTGGTCTAGGAACCAACCTCCATACTTTGCTTCTTTCAAACTAATTTAGCTCTTCTTGCATAGCTTTAATCCAACTTGAATCTTCCAAAGCTTCTTCAATCTTCTTAGGTTCAATCTAGGAGAGAAAGCTGAAGTAGAAGCATTCATTTTGAGTGGCTGATCTTGTCCTGAGACTTGCACTTGGATCTCATATGATCTGGTTCTGAGTGTGATCTCTTGCCCATTTGCTTCCAGATTGAACATCTGTTCGTGTGCTATATTTTCTGAGATCTTCAACATTTGGTTATGGTTTTGCATCTTCATTGATTCGTAGAATTCCCATATTTAGAACTAGAGACTCTACGACCTCTTAGTCTGGCATTAAGATTGTCGGGTCTAGCTCTACGGCTTCAGTTTCTCTGATCGTAGGGTTCTCTTGTTCCGCGATATGTGGTTCAAGCTCTACGATTTTCTCTGGTTGATTTGGTTTACCTGATTCGCCTTGATCAAACTCATTAAAGGTGACAAAGATTGAGACTTCCACTGTCAAGGAATTCTTATTGAACACTCTATAGGCTTTACTTTCCATAGAGTGTCTAAGGACGATTCTTTCATCTGATTTTGGCTGAAATTTTATAATGTATCGTTTCCATTATTGAGGATTTAGCGCTCACAACCAAATGCGCAGAAGTAGCTTATATTTAGCTTTCTTTATTTCCACAACTCGTGTGTCTTCTTGAGTGTAGAGTGAATCAATGACCTATTTTAATATAACATGCAGTATTAACAACTTCTGCCCAAAAGTATTATGGGAGGTGTGTTGCTGTTAGAAGTGTTCTTCCTGCTTCAATTAAAGTTTTGTTCTTCCTCTCAGTTACTCCATTTTGCTGAGGATTTCTTGGTCTTGAGAAAATATGTTGGATGCAATTATCTTCACAGAACTGATTTATTTCAAAATAGTCGAATTCTCTGCCATGATCACTTCTTATTGTGTAAGACCCCAACTTTTTACGAATACGATCTAATTTTCTCTAAATATTATTCTAAATAGTAAGGTGTTAAATTGATATAATGTTATAGTTAAGGGTGATATATGCAAATTATCAGATAAACAGTTTGTTGGAGAATATTCGTTTTGTCCAGGAATATTCGTTTTGTTGGAAAATATTCGTTTTGTCAGGAAATATTCTTTTTGTCGGGGAATATTCGTACGACGGCGCAATCATTGGTGAACCCCACAACGGAATAACTTTTGGATATAGAAAGCGACAAAAATAACCTTTTAAAAATTAAGGGCAAAACTTTTACCGTAATATGCATTGTTCCACAGTAGTACGTGGTATTGCACAGTAACACACGGTATTGCACAGTATCTCTGATTATTGATCCTTACGTAAGAAGTCATTCAATATTTCATTCAATAATTGCCACGGTAGTTACTGCATAGTATCTCATACAATTGATCCAATAATTGCTACAGTGATAATTGCATAGTATTTCATATTATTGACTTAATAATTGTCACAGTAAAACCTGAATAGTATTTCATATTATTAAATCAATAATTGTTACGGCACAATAACTCATATTATTAAAATAATATTATTAGATAGCATTATTAACAATGTCTAGAATTTTCTGTCGAGGAAAGGGGTTAGGTTATATAATTGCGCGCCAGTAAGGAGAAATCCTTATCAGAAAGCTCCCTCTTTCTTGGGAACGTTCTGGTTGTCAATATTGTGAGTTATGATATTAATGATGAATAATTGTTGAAAGATTGTATTGATTAAAGATAAGTATAATAATTGATAAGTGGTAGATATTTGTTCAATTTGTGATATAAATAGAGGAGTTTATTATAAGTTGGCTTATTATTCCATGTATCCCCCACTTACCCATTTTTCAAAATCGTCGGCAGAAATTTTTGTTTTATTATTATTATTATTATTATTATTATTATTATAGTAATAAAACAGAAAACTTTTTATATAAAACAGAAAACTTTTATAATATATATAAAGTTATTTGTTTTATTAGAATATAATTAGAATATATTATATTATATATAAATTTATTTGTTTTATTCAAATATTATATTATTTTTTTAAAAATCAGACGAACCATTCTTTATCCGTAAACTTTCAATTGTTTCGTCCGTTATTATTTTTAAATAGATGTACACTGCCATTCTCCTATAAATAGGTTGCTTAGTTAAACAATGAAACTCACACCAGAATTAGAAAATTCTTCTTCTATAATATTGTGCATATTTCTTTTGAGTATAAGGATATTTTGAATGTAGCTAATAGTGCAAGATTTTTTTAAGATAATCTTCGTTATTCCAGTTAGATCCAGTCTCCTATTAAGGTAAAGGATGTTATTTTCTTTCAATACTCGTAAATGATATTATTTCCTTCTATACTTGTAAGGGATATCATTTTATTTCACACTCCATATTATGTAAGTGATACTATTTTATTTCATATTCGTAAATCTAAACTTATTATGGTAAGTATTGCTTCTATAATTTCTGAAATGATTAGAAATTCCTTGAGATTTGCGCTTCATCTAATATCATTTCACTGGAATATTTTTTTAAACTTTCTTATTAAATTTTAATCTTTTCATACCGGGGTATTATTCATCCGGGGTACTATTCATACTAGAGTACTATTCACGCTGGAGTACTATTCATGACAGAATTTAGTTTTCTTTTCTTGTCCAAATTATCTTTGAAATATAAATCTTAAATATCATTCTTGAATTTTACTCCACAATTGGTTATCGTGTTGACAATTTGGACATTCTTGAACTTGGATAAATTAAATTACAAATCTCTAATATTTATTCTTGATCTCACTTTTATTCATCCTTTATATAATTGTCATAATCCTCAGACTTAAATTATGGTGAAAGTTATTTTTGGTCCGTAGTGCAAAGATGAATCGTTGATTGTTATGATTATGACCAGGAATTGTGTATTGGTATAATCACTACCTTTGGTGCTACAGACAAATGTTTGTTGTGAAAGTTTTTTTTGGCCCGTAGTGCAAAGATGGACTGTGGATTGACATGATTATGACCACTGGTGATACAAATGAATATCTTTGGCCCGTAGTGCAAAGATGAAATCTTGATTGGTGTTACAGGGATAAAATATGGTGGTCGACTTGACCCTTCTAATGGATTGCTATTTCTGCTGCAGTTGTTGATCTAAAACTTGTTGTCTACTATAGTTTATCTGATTTATCACTGTTGAAGACTAAGAATAATTTATTCTTCATTATCTTAGTCATAATATTCTTTACTAGGCGAGTTGAGCTCACTCTTTTCCCTTTTGGTTCATTGTTCTTCTCAGAAAATGAGAGTGATAGTTACTATAGAAGTCTTCACTATGTTGTAAAGTAGTGTTATAATAATTGTAATGAGGACTTAATTTGAGTGTGGATATTATCGTATTATATACATTACAATATTTGTATTGAAACTCACAGTATACGTGTGTGGTCGTATTTTGCACGACAGTTTAATAGTTGTAAATAGAAAAATTTGTATTTGAATTCTGTAGTATGTATTTGGCGACTCAAAATGGGTTATGTGGACCTATTTTGGGGGCCTCACATATTGCCTTTATCTTCTCGCTCTTCTCATTCATTACTAGCTTGAAGAATTTGATCAACTGATTATTGGTCTTGTCTTTAAAGCTTAAAAAGAATACTCATGTGAATCTGGTGTAGTCGTCCACTATGACCAGTGAGTATCTTTTGCCTCCAAGACTAGCAGTTGGAATATGCCCAAAAAGATTCATATAGATACATTATAGGGGCCTTTCATTTGAGTTAACTGATTTACTCTTGAATGAATTCTTGGTCTGCTTTCCTAACTGAAAGGTTTTACATGGTTTCTCTTTGATGAAGCTCAGCATAGGTAGACCTCTGACCAGATCCTTTGATACAAGGTTTGGCATGCTTTTGAAATTTAGGTGGGATAATCACCTATGCCATAACCAACTTACATCTTCTGAGGCTTTGGCGAAGAAACAAGTTCATGCTGAAGAACTTAACTCAAAGAGATTGACCACATATACATTTCTTTCTCTTGATCCATTCAGCTTCAGTGAGTTGGTTTCTAGGTCTCGAACTTGACATTGGTTGTTGAGGAAGATGACTTGATGTCTTTTATCATATAGTTGATAGATGCTTAGCAGATTTTGCTTTAGTCTATTAACATAGGTTACCTTAGTTAATGAGACAGCTTCATTGCTTAATCAACTATAGCCTCTGGTCTTCCCAGAGTTGTTAGTTTCTTTGGGGACCCAAATCTGTCTGACTTTGGGTCTTCTATATACATTATGTTCAAAATAACAATATGTAGCTTTATGACCAAATTCATAATAGTTATAACAATTAACATGCTGCATGTGTGAGTGTGTGTGTGGATATCTTCTCACTTAAAACTTGTGTAAGAATATACCTTGATTCTTGACTGATCCTCCTTCCGTTTCTATACTATTCTACGATTTTAAAATTTCATAGAGTAAAAATCAATACTAGATTTTCTCTTGGTTTGTTCGTAGAGTTGAACTTGCCAGTCTTTATGACTTTTCGAGGTATGATCGTAGACTTGATTTTACTCTGCGGTTTCACAAACCCCAAAACATTTTGTGATCTATTGTTATTTGGAACAATAATCTGGTCAACAGAGATTGGACAACTTGGAATTATAGGTTCGACAACCTCTTTGGATTTTACAAACACAATACCTCTAAGGGAAGAAGAGGCATTGTTATTGTTTGTATCCACTGATTTTTTCACACTTAGAGTAAAAGATAGATCTCCAAACCCTAAACTTGATCTGTTAGAGACAACTCTCTAGCTTGTGATCAGTGAATCCATAGATGAGGAAGAACAATTCCACATTGAGATTGTATTTCTAACTCCTCTATCTGATAGATACGAGCAGACTCTCTCCGTGCATTGGTTTCAGTTATCTTTCTCAAATTTTCATTCTCAGCCTCAAGCTGGGATAAAGAGGCAGTGTGTCGTAAAGTAGTTTCCAACTCTACTAGCACTCTCTTTTTCTCCTTTTGAAGGAGAGAATGATTCTTTGATAGAACCCTGAACAACTTCATATATCTATGCAGATTAGATGTTATATCATGCAAAGCTAATATCCATATTAACATCAGGAGAGTTGAAGTCAAATACCTCACTGATGTCGATCTCTAGACGATCAGTGGTTATACTGGAATCTTCTTCTATTGCCATCAGGCATAGATTGGCTACTTGAGGTTATTCATCATCACTGGAGTCTGAGCTGGACTCACTTTCAGAATCACTCCATGATCCTTCAGCTACAAAGTTTCTATCTTTCTTGTTATGCTTCTTGTAGCCTTTATACTCTTCCTTTCCATAAGACTTCTTCTTGTCCTTCTTGAGGTCTTCTGGCAGAGGTTTGGTGCACTCTTCCATATAATGGTCAGGCTTCTTGTAGTTATAACACAAATCTTTATCTTGTTCTTTGTTGCTGCTGCCTTTGTTGAAATTTTTCTTTGACCTCCAGTTTCTATTTTTTCTCATGAACTTTTTTTAGCATTTAATCAAACAAAGCTATACCTTCATCTACATCAGCTTTGTCTTGATCATCATCTGCTTCATCTTCAGCTGGAGCTTTTGAAGCAGCTTTAGAGGCTTTGAGAGCAACACCTTTATCTCCCCTGAAGAATAAAATTTATAAATTTGGGAGAAATGAGAATGGTTCATTTCATTCCAATGGAACAACCAAACATGATTTTTTTTATTCCATAGGAATGAGTTATTCTATTTCCATTTTCATTCCACCAATCCAAACATAACACCATTCCAACCAAAATTGTGAATTTTATGTGTAGGATGTGACAAGTGAGTTGAAGTCTCATATCGGATAAATAATGAAAAAGTAAGGAATTAATTTAACACTCGGCCCCTTCCCGAACAAGAAAGGGATGTCATGTGCAAAACACAACAAACCTTAAAATAAGTAAACATAACACTAATAATTTCAAAATATTTAATAGTTGATATTGCATCAATGACGAATTAAATACAATTCTCCAAAAATTGACAAAATAGTCAAAACCTAAAATCAAATAAACCTATTAGGTCAAATGTAGCTCTCTTCAAATGAAACCTTAAACTCCCCTGCAAATTTGCAGGAAGAAAAAATAGCATTAACTAAATTCCCAGTACGGATATAGAGTACAAAAATAATGAATTGAAATAACTAACTCAATTAAATGAACTGAATTGAAACGAACAAGACTAACACAACAAAATGATAGGTTGAATCAAAAGGGTTTGATGTTATTTCATAACGAGCTCAGAACAAAACAGAAATATACCTTGCCACACAGGCATATCAAATAATGTCACACATGCAATCACACATCGGATTGTGCAATAGAGATGTATGCAAAATCGGAAGGCGTGTTTGGCATAAACATCATCAATCCGCTGAACATAACAGAATAGAAAACTAGGGCCGACCCATATGCCTCCCACAACAAAATCACCATATGACCAACTCTCAACGGAGCTCAAAACGGAGACGTCATGGACTGATCACACCGCCAAGGAAGGTGTCATGCCTCGGTGCCAAGAGGACATGTCTGTGGTACTCCTACAGGTGGTTATACCTTAGGTATACCCTATAGTATATTCTAACAAAGATATAATATCACAACACATGCGATATAATTCCAACAAAAGTGTAAGACCCCAAATTTTATGAATAAGATTTAATTTTCTTTATATATTATTTTGAAATAGTAAGATGTTGATTTGATAAATGTGATAGTTATGGGTGAAATGTGCAAAGTTTATAAAGTAAGCAAGTGGTTATAAAATATTCGTTGTGTCGGGGAATATTCGTTTGGTCGAGAAATATTCTTTTTATCGGAGAATATTCGTACAACGGCGCAGTCATTGGTGGACCCCACAACGGAATGAATGTCGGATATAGAAAGCGACAGAAGTAACCTTTTTTATAAAAATAACAGCAAAACTGTTACCGTTAGTACTGTTGAAATACTCGGTGGTTAAAATACAGTAATACGTGGTGTTGCACAGTAGCACACGGTATTGCACAGTATTTCGAATTATTGATTCTTACGTAGGAAGACACTTACTCAATTATTACAGTAATTACTGTTCAATATTTTATATTATTGATTCAATAATTGCACAATATTTTATTAGTTCAATATTTGCTACGTTGATGTTTTATATCAATAAATACTACTTTGCTCTTTTATATTATTTATTCAATAATTGTCATTGCACATTATTTCAAATTATCAAATTAATAATTCATATTATTTGAATAATATTATTAGATAGCATTATTGGCAATGTCTAAGGAAATTCTGTCTAGGAAAGGGGTTGATTAATTGCGCTCCAGTAAGGAGAAATCCGTATCGGAAGGCACCCTCTTTTCTGAGAACGACCTGGTTGTCAATATTGTAGTTCTGTAATATTATTTGTGAATAATTAATTTTTGATATATATGATAAGAAAATATTTATTCAATGTGAATTTAAACGGAGGAATTTTTAACATGTGACATTTATTGAAAGTTGGTGTTTTATCTTGTCCGATAAAATAATTCATTCAAATATATTATTATAATATTACATTATAGTAGTATGATGTGATTATATAATAGTATGATTTTTATAATTTGAATGGTAACATTATTATAGTAAATTCATGGTATAAAAGTTAAACAAGGTGGAAGAGTGCAAATTGAATTTGAACTCTTATGATGCAAACAATGATGTCATCGGAGCGATGAGATAAGCAAGGATGTCATCGGAGCGATGAGGTAAGCAATGATGTCATATGATCGATGATGTAAGCGATGATGTCATAAATTATGACAAAAAGACTATTTTACCCTTACTCTGCCGAGCCTATAAATAGAAGCTCATTTCTTCATTATTTATCACCAATTCACTAAAGCTATAGAGAGAGAAAGTATAGAGAGAATAAGAGAGAATAAGAGAGAAAGAAGAAGAGTATTCTGCTATTACACTAGTGCAGTCTCCAAATTTTTAAGGTAAGGGGTATTATTTTTTTCGTATTCATGAAGAGAGTTATTTTCTTTCAATACTCGTAAGGGTTGTTATTCCGTTCTTTATTATTCTGTTGGAATAACCTGTCTACGCGGACTACCGCATGCATGGTGAAATCCTGTTGTTATTCCATTCTTTATTATTCTGTGGGAATAACCTGTCTATGCGGACTACCGCATGCCTGGTGAATAACCCTTCGTATTCAGTTGTTATTAAATTATGGAAATAATCTGTCTGAGCGGACTATCGCCAGACGGGTGAAAATCCAATTGCAGTTTCGTATATTGTTTCATTTCAGATTTCTAACTCTAAACTTACTACGGTAAGTATTGCTTCTAGAATTCCTGAAATGATCAGAAATTTCTTGAGTTTTGCGCTTTATCTAGTATCATTTCACCGGAATAATTTTCTGAACTTTCTCGTGAAATTCTTATCTTTTCATGTCGAGTTACTATTCACGATAATTTTTTTTATTGTATCCAAGTTTTGAACTTCATTCTTGAATTTTGCTCCACAATTGATTATTATGGAGTATTATTGAACTTGGATAAACTAAATTACGAATCCCTAATCCTTGTCCTTTATCTCACTGGATTCGTTCCTTATATTGTATTTCATCATCCTCAGTCCTAAATGGTGATATAACTGAATATCTTTGGCCTGTAGTGCAAAGATAAAAGATTACTTGATGAATATCTTTGGCCTGTAGTGCAAAGATGAATGATTACTTGATGAATATCTTTGGCCCGTAGTGCAAAGATGAACAGGTGTTGAGATGAACATGACCAACTGGTGATACAAATGAATTACTTTGGCCTTAGTGCAAAGATGAATATTGATTTGAGATATATATTGATTGATGTTACAGGGATAAAATATTGATGATGGACTTTTAAATCATAGATGATAGTAGACTTCATTCTCTACTTAACTCTTCTAATGAATTGTTATTTCCGCTGCGAATATTTATCTAAAACTTGTTGTCCATTATATTTTATTTGATTTATTGAAGACTAACGATAATTTATTATTCATTATCTTAGTCATAATATTCTTTACTGGGCTAGTTGAGCTCACTCTTTTCTTCTATTGTTCTCTTCAGGAAATGAGAATATTGCGGGGACTAGTCGGGGATAAGAGTGATGGTCAAAGTTAGATCAGTAGAAGT
The DNA here is from genome assembly GCA_020205555.1 of Panax stipuleanatus. Classification (NCBI taxonomy): domain Eukaryota; kingdom Viridiplantae; phylum Streptophyta; class Magnoliopsida; order Apiales; family Araliaceae; genus Panax; species Panax stipuleanatus. Next base: position 92,367,324 of record CM035123.1, on the reverse strand, counting down.
CCTCACTATTCTATAAAATAGTGGAATAATGATTGTAATTAATAAGGAGTGAATTTGAATGTTTATATTATATACGATTTGTATTGAAATTCACAGTTTGTGTGGTCGTAGTTTGCACGACCGTATGTTATAAAAGATTGTATTTGAATTCTATATCATGTATTTGGCGACTCAGAATGGGTTGATATCGAACCTATTTTGGGGGCGTCACAAAAATGGTTCTAAACGTACATGTTAAACCAAATCAAATCATAAACACAATATCTCCAAAAGTAAGTAACAATATGTATCACTCTACAAAGATCAATAAAGTTCTATGCATGAAGAATAAATTCAAAATATTACAAAATATGAAGTTTGAAACATCTAGAATAAATCGAAGCAAAATAATGATTTAATTAGAAACGAAACAATTAAGCGAATATCAAATCCCAAATGATTAGCAGTACAGACAAATCAATAGTATCGCTGAAAAAATATGGAATAGTTCAAATTGTAATAGAAGGAAAAGAGTTCAAATTACATAATAAAGTCAATGTATCAAAGATCAAACTTCTATTCAAAAGTGCTAACAAAATTATAGCAAAAAGGTAACAAATAACGAAATATATATTATGGGATATAAAGAATCAATAATTAATCAGAGAAACATGATACTCAAATTCACTTGTAGCACATTCCACAAAATCTTACCCTCAAATGTCAACGATAAAAAATAAGAAATGTTATTCACCACCTAAACATATTCACCTCGAATTAAATATGATCCAAACTAATAATTCGTAATTCATTCAATGTGTCTTTGATTATTGCCTTAGATCAATATTAATACTCCAAAACTTAAAAATCAATAACAAAACTTAAGAAATCTTAAACCCCAATATAACCAATTATTCTTAAGATGTCAGTCCATTATTCTGGTCTATTTCAATTAACTAAAATTTATTTATCAAATTATTTAATTTAACATAAACTAGACTTCAAACACTCTAATTTAGCCTTAAGAATCACCCAAATCGGATTTAAAATCATTAAATTATATATTTTTAAATATTATAACTTGTTGCTTGAAAATTCTGCTACAAAATTTTTAAATAAGCCCTTTCTTTAAATTCATAACAAATTATACGTTGATTTTTAACGGTTCAAAATTTGGGAACATATTTTCAGGTTATATATGTATAACATATCCAAAAGTTATAACGATTCAACGGTCAGATTAAGAGATATAGCTCACGTAATATACCTTAATAAATATATATATATATATATATATATATATAACTAATTTTCAGATTTTAATGTTTACATTCAAACCAATTATATTTCTTTATATAAATTCATCTTCTCTTTCCGATTATCATGATATCTAATTCCATGTTTATATTTTATTTAAAAATAACCTCTAATTTAAAAACTCTTATAACTAAACTTAAAATCAAAATGCGAAATAATATTTAACTTTATTGTTCGCCTTACTTCAATACACAGTAGTAAAAAATCTGACTTTTGGGTCTTCTAAATTCTTCAAAATCTCTTCATGTCTTCACAAAAATTATAACTCTCGAAAAGATACACGAAATAAACTCAAGAATTACTCGATTCAGAGTTAATATGACTGAGTTACGAGTTTTCAAAATTAGGGTTGAAAATTATGACGGGAATTGGGACAAGTTGCGATTTTTAGCAATTTAAGATATGAAGATGACGTCAAATAACTTTTCTTCATTCTTCACAATTATAGGGGATGAAAATTGAATAGGCTTTGGATTCACTCAATTCCGACATCGGGTGAATTAATTGTGATTTTTCTAATGGACTACAGTGCGTATAAATATTCTACCATGGAATTTAACCAAATTAAAATATGATTAGGGTTACATTTCCACTCTTTAAATATAAATATGAAATAATATATGAGTTATCAAAACCCTAATGAACTCTTTAATTTTAATAAAATCAATTATTAAATTATCTACTAAAAGAATTTAATTTTCCACACGAAATAAGAAAGAAAGAAAAAAAATTAGTAACTTACCTTTTTCAATTCAATTATACTTTTATAAAATAAAATCAATTTATATTTAATTATTAACAAAAAATTTGGGTTATTGCAATTAATATACATAAATGAGTCCAAAACTACTTAAATTTTTAGGTCAAACTGGGTTACAAATATATATGTTGGTGTTTTATGTATGCCCTGATTAAAGGGATTAATCAAAATCTAATGACTTCAACTTTTTAATCAAGTTAAATTTCAGGATATTTAAGAAAAATTTATATATTTTGTCTTATTTCAGGATATCGTCAACTAAAAATTAAAAAAAAAAAACCTTTATTATAATAGTATATAATTGCCCTCAGTCAATTACTTAGCTTATAGTATAAAAACTACATAAAATATGGTTGATTGTCCTTGAAGAATTTCGAGATGTAGACACATTCAAATACAAAAATAGTTTAAGGAGATTCAATGCAGCCCACTTATATCATCAGGTTTACCTTTTATTTTAGTTTATCATTTTTCTTACTGAATTCATTTAAAACGTTATGCTTGCTCACTATTTTCTAGAATATATATATATATATATATATATATATATATATATATATATATATATATATTAATATTGTTAGTCATAATAATGGAAACAATGCAACTTGTATCACGTCAGAGTCGATTCGTGCGACTTAAATTGGTCAGTTTCGAAGCTGCCTTGTATTATTTGTACAATGTCCCTCGCCACTCCGACGGCTGTCGGCATAATTAATAAATCCATTATTTTCAAAATTAAAAATATAATTTGATTTTGACGTCAAAGGATATATATTAAATTTTAAAATGGATATAATTCAAGAAAAAATTAGAATGAAATACTTTTTACAATTAATCATTTTGGTTATATACTATACAATTATAATAATTGTATCAACTAAAATTAAAAAAGTTCACATCAATTTGAAGTTTAATATGCTGTCGTTTGACCACAAAAGTCAAATTTTATTTTTAATTTTAGAACGGAGGAAGTAATATTGTCTGAAATTACAAAAAAAAACTACTTTGATAATTGTAAAAAAAAATCCTCCAACAGAAAGGGTGGAATAAATGTAATGGTATAATCTGTAATTTAATATAAATATTTAAATATTTATACTTTTACTCGTAAGAAAGATATATATTTAATATAATATAAATAATTTCTGCTAATTAAATATTGAAATGACTTCTCACGATAAGGAACCGTTGCACCTTCGGGTTTAACATAAATAAAAGAAAAATTTTATGTGTACTGCGGACATGATAATTGGATATGAAAGTTAAATTTTAATGGGAATAAAAATAAAATTTTTAAAATTATAAAATACTCATATTTAATTTTTATGTCCAATTATTATATCTGCATAGAAGAAGAGCTATAAATAAAATTACAACTTGATTGGGGGGACATTTGGGACCTCAACAAGTGAGTAGCTAAGCAACAAACTGGAAACAACTGAGTTGTTGCTAAGCGATAAAATTGGAAATAATGTAGGGCGTACAATAATTTATATTCTAATGAAAATGATTGACTATTTGACTTTGTGTAGAGACTTATGTAGGGCAAGGTTGCACAAATGCAATTTACTCCTTTATATTTTTCTTGATAACGGGCGGGTATGGTCAAATGACCGTTCCTCGTAGTGGCTCCATAAATATGTATTTAAGGGTATAAATGAATCGAGTAGAGTTAAGTATTGAGCTGCTCAAATTTAGTTTACAAAATTTATTGAGTATAAAATAAGATTTGATTGAGACTCGTTTAGCTACCGAATCGAGCCTGATTTTGAATCGAGCCTGAGCAGTTTGATTTTTTCGAACGAATATGATCCAAGTATCTATAGAAAATTATAATTTGAGAAAATTCGAGTAATTTGTCGAATTTTAAAATTTATTCATATTTGAATCATTTATATTTCAAGTCGAGCTCGAATCGAACTTTTAGTCGAGGGAGTACGAAATATCTCCTTTTTACCCTTTTAAATTACTAACCAACAGCGCAAGTCCTCAAAGGTTACTGCCATGTCAATATTTTGGGCATGTTCAGTTATCAATGTTTATAGCGTTTGTAGCGATAATGTTTAATACAGTGACACCCCCAAATTTAGGTACTCTTATCTCGAACTTGGTCTTCACGATCCATTCATATCTATCTAATACATAACATCATAAATAATTACATTACATGATAATATTTATTTTACATTACAACCCCAAGTCTCATCAACCTTTAATCTTACAAACCAAGTCTTAATATTATAATATTAATATTATAATAATATTAATATTATTATAATATTAATAATAATCTGAAGCTATTCGGCTGCCTTAGCCTTTCCCTTATCCTTGTCAGAACCACTAGCCTGTTGGGAATTAAATCAACGCAAATCACACAATAAAATAAAGAGAGATAAAACAATACAAGATTTAATGTGGAAAATTCTTAAAGGAAAAAATCACAGGCCAAACTCCGAATCTCCACTATATCAAAATAATGGGCTTACAATAATCATCTCAAGTTTTACGCCCTAAAACTTGAGGTTTCACAATACCGCGACACAATTTTTTGGACGGACTAAAAGCTGCAAAACCCTCTCACCCACAATACAACTTTTTTATACGGAATATAAAAGCTGCAAAAAACCCTCTCCCTCACACAAACACAAAACCCACTCACACCCTCTCTCAACTCTTAGAATGCTACATGACTTTTGATTGTGCTACACTTCAACAACTCAACATAATACTCTATTTATAGAGTACCCCACAATTCTTCTTTTCCTATTCAAAATAGGACACATCCAAAATAAAACTTCTATTACAAATAGATTCCTTTCCAAAATAATACTCCTATTAATAATAGGAGTTCTTCCTTTCCATAGTAGCAATTCTTTTCATAATAGGATTCGAGGAGTAACCCAACAATCTCTCCCTCGACTCGAATTCCCGAATACTTCAAGTTTATATTTAAATAGTATAAGACCCCAACTTTTATGAATAAAAAATTAAATTTTCTCTATATATTATTTTAAAATAGTCAAGGGTTAATTTGATAATGTGGAATGTTATGGGTAAAATGCGCAAATATTTTAAATAAGCAACTGGTTATAAAATATTCATTGTTGTCGGAGAATATTCGTTTGGTCGTGAAATATTCTTGCTGTCAGAGAATATTCGTACGACGGCGCAGCCATTTGTGGGCCGCATAACGAAAAACTGTCGGATGAAGAAAACGACAAGAATAAGTTTTTTTATAAATAACGGCGTAGTTGTTACCGTTAACACTGTTGGAATACTCGGTGGGTAAAGTAAAGTAATATGCGTTATTGCACAGTAGCACACGGTATTGCACAGTATTTTTATATTATTATTAATTCAATAATTGTCACTGCACAGTATTTTTTACTATCTGATCAATAATTCATATTATTTGAATAATATTATTAGATAACATTATTGGTAATGTCTGAGGAAGTTCTGTTTAGGAGAGGTTATTTAATTGCGTGCCAGTAAGGAAAAATCCTTATCAGAATGCCCTCTCTTTCTTGGGAATGACTTGGTTGTCAATATTGTAGTTCTGTAATAATATTTGTGAATAATTAATTATTGATTTATATGATAAGAAAATATTTATTTTTGTGGATATAAAAGAAGAAATTAGTGATGAGGTGTTTTTATCAGTATTTTGGTATGGAAAATCATCTGTTTGTGGATTTCAAATAATTTATGTTTGAAATTTGGAAAAACTTTCTTCTACAAAGTTGTAGAGAATTAAATTTTCTATGAAAAGGATATAAGATTTGTATTTTTCTGATAAAAGGGTTATTTTTCATGAATTATTGAAGTTCTAGAATTTTGAGTCGGAAGTGATTTTTGGGGTTAAAAATATTTTTTTTAAGAAAAACATTTTTTTAATGGGAGGTGGGCCCCACTGGTGGCTGATGGATTTTAGTCAAGAGGTGGGCGTGAATTTTATTTTAAAAAATATTATTTTATTAAATTTTTTATTTTGGCGTTCTAAGTATTTTTCTATAAATAGGGTGCTTAGTTATAATTTAAAAATCACACCAGAATCAGAAGTTTTCTCTCTCTATAATATCCAGCGTATTTTTGTGAGTATTCCGATACTTTGAGTGTTACTATTCAGTGCAAGTTTTCTTCGGTATTATATCCGATATTCCAGTCGAAGTACTGCTTCTTTTGAGATAAGGGATGTTATTTTCTTTCGTATGTGATGTTATTCTTTTCAATATCATTATACCAAAATATTGGTATGAATTTTATTGTGAAATTCTTACTTTTTCCCTCGGAGTTACTATTCACGTATACGGCACTATTCACGGAAAAATTAAATTTTCTTCTATTTTTCCAAGTTGGCTATTATGGGTTCTATCTTTGATTGGATCCAAGTTTTGATCTTCATACTTGAATTTTGCTCCACAATTAATTATTATGGAGTCTTCTTGAACTTGGATAAACTAAATTACAAATACCTAATTTTTGTCATTTATCTCACTGAATTCGTTCTTTAAAATATTTTTCATCATCTTCAGTCTTAAATGGTGATACAAAAGAATATCTTTGGCCTGTAGTGCAAAGATGGATGATTATTTGATGAATATCTTTGGCATGTAGTGCAAAGATGAATGAGTACCTGATGAATATCTTTGGCCCGTAGTGCAAAGATGAATATTTGATTCAAGATATATATTGATTGATGTTATAGGGATAAAATATTAATTATGGACTTTCAAATCATAGAAGATAGTAGACATTATTTTCTACTTAATTCTTCTGATGCATTGTTATTTTCACTGCAGTTGTTGATCTAAATCTTGTAGTCCATAATATTTTATCTGATTTGTTGAAGATAGGAGTGAGCAAAAAATGGGTAAAACCGAATTACCGAACACAACCGAATTTTTTTAATCGAATTATTTCGGTTATTCGTTTTTTTTTCTAATTTCGGTTATATCCGATTTTTTGTTCGGTATTCGATTTTCGGTTCGATAGTAAAAATCAAGCTATTCGGATACCTGAATAACCGAACTTATTGATTAAAAAGTAAAAACAATAATTTTATACTTGTCTGCCCTAACCATTAATTTTCATTTCTCAAATCCCAAATCCAAGTCTCATCTCAGTTCTCACTCTCAGCCTCTCTCCGTCTCAAATTCTCAATTTTTGACCTCCGCAACTCCGCCTCTCACTTCTTAAAGCGGCACATGAAGCCTGAAGGTGTTGAAGGAGAACATCCATGGCATCACCAAGCTAGCAAATCAGTGGTCTGACTCATCAATAAAATCACAGAGGTGGAAGAAATCAAAATCGTACATGATGTGACTTTGCAAGTGAACACCAAGTTATGTAGCTAGCCACTATGAAATGAAATCACCAAGTCATCATCTATGATTTCACCAAAAGTTAACACCAAGGTAAGATTTTGGTGGTTAATTTCATGGGGGAGACGGAGATCTAGTAATATTTCTCTGGGTTTTTTTCTTCATTTTACCCATTTTTTGTGCTCAACTGAAAAACAAAAATACTTGTGATTTTGGAGTTGGTATTTGACATAGATGTATTTTTATTCAAAGGATGCCTAAGTTTAGTTTTTCTGCTTTAATGGTGCTTTGTTTTAGATTAACACAGTAAAATTCAATCTGGCAAGTATGTGGGCAACAGGGCAAACCTTCATTTCGGTTATTACCCGAATAACCAAATAATAAATTCGGTTATTCAGTTATTCGGTTATTCGATTATCTACTATTTCGGTTATTAGTTCGGATATCAAAAGTATGTTAATTTTGATTTTCGGTTATAACCGAATAAGCTATTCGGTTCGATTATAACCGAATTGCTCACCCCTAGTTGAAGACTAACGATAAATTATTCCTTATTATCTTAGTCATAATATTCTTTACTGGGATAGTTGAGCTCACCCTTTTCATCTATTGTCCTCTTCAGGAAATGAGAATATCGCAGGAACTAGTCGGGGGACAGAGTGATTGTCAGAGTTAGAGTAGTAGTAGTCCTCACTATTTCTAATAAATAGTGTGATAATAATTATAATGAGGACTTAGTTTGAATGTTAATATTTTTTACATATTTGTATTGACACTCACAGTTGTGTGGTCGTATTTTGCACGACCGTGTGATATAAAAGATTATATTTGGATTCTGTACCATGTATTTGGCGACTCAGAATGGGTTGGGTTGACTGGACTTATTCTGGGGGCGTCACAAATAAGATTCGTGGAGTATCATAACAATTCCTCCCTCGACTCGAATTCGCAAACACTTCAACTTCATCACTTTTACCGTTGTTGTAGTCGTCACCATAATACACACCCGCACTATCCGCATCATCCGCATTATTCGTAATGTCTGCATTACTCTCGTTATCCGTAATATATGTATCATCTGCATCATCCGTAACATCCGCATATTTCATATCATCTGCAACATCCGCATCTTCCATATCATCTGCATCATCCGCAACATACGCATCTTTCATATCATCTGCAACATCCGCATCTTCCATATCATCTGCATCATTCATATCATCCGCATGATCTACACTACAACAATAATCTTTATCTTCATCATCATTGTCTTTATCTTCATCAGCATCTTCATGATCTTCATCTAGCAACTGCAACGGTGATTCTCCATAAGCGCAAAATCTCTTATTCATCAACATCATGATGAACACCAACTGCTTCAATCTTTTATTCTCTTTATTTGTCACATCAATGCGACTACTTCCCCTTCTACCTTGGATTCAACCAACCTAGCTCTGATACCACTTGTTGGGAATTAAGTCAACGCAAACCACACAATAAAATAAAGAGAGATAAAACAACCCAAGATTTAATGTGGAAAATCCTTAAAGAGAAAAACCACAGGCCAAACTTCGAATCTCCACTATATCAAAATAATGGGCTTATAATAATCATCCCAAGTTTTACGCCCTAAAACTTGAGGTTTCACAATACCGCGACACAACTTTTTGGACGGACTAAAAGCTGCAAAACCCTCTCACCCACAATACAACTTTTTTGCAATGAATATAAAAGCTGCAAAAAACCCCCTCCCTCACACAAACACAAAACCCACTCACACCCTCTCTCAACTCTTAGAATGCTACATAACTTTTAATTGTGCTACACTTCAACAACTCAACATAATGTTCTATTTATAGAGTACCCCACAATTCTTCTTTTTCTATTCAAAATAGGACACATCCAAAATAAAACTTCTATTACAAATAGATTCCTTTCCAAAATAATACTCCTATTAATAATAAGAGTTCTTCCTTTCCATATTAGCAATTCTTTTCATAATAGAATTCGAGGAGTAACCCAACAATCTCTCCCTCGACTCGAATCCCCGAATACTTCAATTTTATATTTGAATAGGATTCGAGGAGTACCCCAACAACGTCTTCTCCGTCTTAACTGTAAGATAGGTTATAAAGTAAGAATGAGCAACGAATTTGCTCAGCAAGTATATGACAATAATAGCTAACAATCGTTGATAAGGGTTTATGGCTTCAATGAGTTTAACAACATCGAATAAGGTAGGATACGCTACCAATGAATCAATCATGAATAACTTTTCAAGAATAATGATTTAAAAATTTTCAAAGCTTAGATACATCGTGAATAATCAATCATTAGATAACTGAATAAGAGAAATTCTGACAATTCAAAAACATAAGTATATTTCATGAATGAGGGTCACTAAGGACCATTGAACTCTTAGAAGGTTAACAGTATAATTGCTGAAAAGCCTTCGGATAAATAGGTACATGAGGTGATCAGCTGCCGTCATACCTTACCTTATGCATAACATTTAATCATCTGTGCGAGCAAGTCGAATCCACGACTTATAAATAATGTCCATCTCAGTATACAAGAATTATGTACCAAAACAATTGATTTGGATAGCTCTTTCAAAATATCGACAGTTCATGTCGTCATTAGTCTAGTCGAATCAATGACATAGACTTATTCTTTCAACAATGGATACGAATCCATGTTCTCAACATTTAAGGTTCTTGTTTGGGAAATTTTCTTAAGCATGTGTATAAAAATGATCTTATTCAATATCTAATAATTCAAAATCAACAATTTTCTATAACTACAACTTGTACAAAGCAATAAGAATGTACAAATAAGAAGTACTTGCAATTGATATAATGTGACGTCCCCAAAATAGGTTTAATACACAACCCTCCTATTCTAAGTCGCCAAGGAATACATGGTACAGAATCCAAATATAAATCTTTTATAACCAATTGTCGTACACAATACGACCACACATAAAGTGTGAGTTTTAATACGAATACAGTACTCACACTCCTTATCAAGGATACGTTACATAAAGATACAGTCAATAACTATTTTAGGAATTAAAATCTTTGAAAAATGCTCAAGGAAACCTTCGTACATGGAAGACCATGCTTCTAAGTTATAATAGATATCATAGGACTTGAGAATTACCCTTGGTTGACCCAATAAACCCCAAAGAAGAACGAGAAGACTACTATCTTGTTCATTCCAATGGTGCGTATTCTCTTGCCATATAATTATCTCTATTGTCTCAAACTGAGAATTATATTCCAACCATACTCTAAGATTATATAGGTAGTGCTCATAGTTATAATTAGCAAGTGGATGTGCACAACCATGTCTTATGATAACCCGAAGTCGTAGGTGATTAGACATCTTGTATGATGGTGACAACACACCCTTCCAAAGTTGGGTTCACCTCACCCTATTTGGTTCACCAAAATCAACTGTTAAATGACGTATAAAATACGACACACACATTTAAAGTTCTCAAAATAATTATTTTCATACTGTTTTATGGGAAACTTCAACAGTTATAGACCATCGTTTTATTCCCCTGTTATCCTCGCTCGACCCAGCTACACTCTTATTGTCTGAAAGAAATTGTGAAGCAAAAGGGTGAGCACAAATAGCTCAGTAAAGAATATTATGACTAAAGATAATTAAATTATCAATAGCCTTCACTAGTAATAAATCAGATATTTAGAACATATGGTAAATGATAAAAAAATTCAACCATAGTCGCAGCAGAACGAACAATACATTAGAAGAGTCAAATAGACCATAATGTATATTATTTTCTCCATGTTAAAAGTTCACCAACAATATTTTATCCCTATAACATCAATCAACAGTTCCTGTCCACAATCATGTAAATAGCTCATAATCATAATATTGTTGATAAATTCCTCTTCGCACCTAGGACGAAGATAATTTTCATCGCATGTCTTTACCTGTAACATCAAAGATTATGGTTATATTAATTCACAATTCATGTTCATCATCATGTAAATCAATAATTTCTCCTTGCCACAAAGGCTTAATAGAACTTTCATCCAATGTCATTGCCACAAAGGCTAAAGACACTTAATAATCGTATTGTCTTTACACCCTACACCAAAATACATTCAAACGTAACAACCCTGGTCATGATCACACCAATCAACTATCTATCTTTGCACTACATGCCAAAGATATCAATCAACAGATCATCTTTGCACTACAGGCCAAAGATATTAATCAACAGTTTATCTTTGCACTACGGGCCAAAGATATCAATCAACAGTTCATCTTTGCACTACAGGTCAAAGATATTCATAAATCAAAAGCTTATCTTTGCACTACGGGCCAAAAATATTCATAAATCAGCAGCTCATCTTTGCACTGCGGACTAAAGATATTCAAGTTTCATATCTCAAAGATAACGATTAAAATTTGATAAGAAAATTTAGGTAAGTAACAATTCAAGTGAAATGATATTAGATGAAACGCAAATCTCAAAGAAATATATAATCATTTCAGAATTTATAGAAGCAGTACTTATAACAATGTTGATCAATTCACCTTTGCACTTAAGTTAAAGATATTCAATTGTAAAATCAATAGTCATGATCATACCAGTCAACAATTCATCTTTGCACTACTGGACAAAGAGAACCCATAGTCATGATCATACCAATAATCTATCCATCTTTACACTCAAGTCAAATACAAATTTCATCACCAGAATTATAAAAATGTTATATATGATAATAAGAACAATATGATCAAATTGTCAACATGATAACCAATTGTGGAGGAAAATTCAAAAATGAAGTTCAAAACATGGATCTAATCAAAGATAAGAACCATAACAGATAACTTGGACAAGAAAAGAAAATTTAATTTTTTTGTGAATAGTACAGTATTTATTAATAGTACCGTATTCGTGAATAGTAATCCCGATATAAAAAGGTAAAAATTTTATAAGAAAAATCATATCAATATTTCGGTGAAATGATATTCAACCGTAACATCATTTACAAGAAAAAGAATATCCCTGACGAGAAAAATAACATCCTTTACCTTAGTAGAATACTAGATCGGTCTGTATTATCGGATATTATGCTGAAGAAATCTTGCACTGTTATCAACACTCAAACTACCCTTATACTCACAAGAAATACACTCGATATTATAGAGAGAATTTTCTGATTCTGGTGTCATTTTCATTTCTAACTAAGCACCCTATTTATAGGAAAATTTCAGAACATCAAAACTGACTAATTAAATTTACGTAGCATTCCTTCTTTGAAAATACTCTCCAGCAAAAAGGACAGCCTCCCAGCACACCCAACTTTACATATTTTAAATTTAAACAACATTTATATTCAGAAACTTCAATAATTCATAATAAATAGCCCTTTTATCAGAAAAATACGAACCTTATGTCCATTCCATATGAAATTTAATTCTTTACAACTTTGTAAAAGAAAGATTTTCCAAATTCTGAACGAAAAATAACCCAAATTTACATACGGATGAACTTGCAGGCTACCTGTTTTGAAAACCCAATATTCAAGGCAAAACATCACACCTTCACCTTTTCACATGTTTCACCCAAAAAAAAATTCCCCCTTCCCTTTCTTTTTCCTCTTTTTCTCCTTCTTTTTCTTCTCCTTTCTCTTTTCTTCTTTTCCACCATTCTCCACTAACTTTCTCTTTTCTCTCTCTCTCCCCATCATTTCTCACTCTCTCTCTCTCTCTCTCTCTCACACACACACACACACACATATATATATATATAAACATTTATAATGATTAAATAATTTAAATTCAATTTGCTCTCTTCCTCCTCATTTTATTCTTATACCATGAATTTATTGTAAAAATGTTACCATCTAAATTATAAAATTATACTATTATATTATCACATTATACACTTATAATATAATATTATAATAATATATTTTGAATGAATTATTTTATCGAAGAAGATAAAATATCAACTTTCAATAATTATTTCTTGTACTAAAAATTCCTCCATTTATATCAAAACCGAATAAATATTTACTTATTATTTTTATCAATAATCAATTATTATTTCTAAATAATATTACAGAATCACAATATTAACAACTAGATCATTCCCAAGAAAGAGGGGGCTTTCCGATAAGGCTTTCTCCTTACTAGAGCGCAATTAGATGACCTAACCCCTTTCCTAGACAGAACTTCCTAGACATTGCCAATAATGCTATCTAATAATATTATTCAAATAATATGAATTATTGATTTGATAATGTGAAATACTGTGCAGTGGTTATTGTGACAGTTATTGAATCAATAATATAAAATATCAACGTAGCAATTATTGAATCAATAATATAAAATATTGTGCAATACCGTGTGCAACTGTGCAACAACGCGTATTACTTTACTTTAACCACCTGATATTTCAACAGTTTAACAGTAACAGTTTTGCCGTTATTTTTAGAAAACTTATTCTTGTCGTTTTTTTCATCCGATAGTTTTTCGTTATGAGGCCCACCAATGACTGCGCCGTCGTACGAATATTCTCCGACAACAAGAATATTCTCCAACCAAACGAATATTTTCGGACAAAACGAATATTTTATGACCACTTGCTTACTTTGTAAAATTTGCACATATCACCCATAACTATCACATTTATTCAATTTAACCATTTACTGAATAGAATAATAATTATAAGAAAAATTGAATACTTTTATTTCATAAAATTCGGGGTCTTACAATCACTCCTCCTTATGAAATTTCGTCCCCGAAATTTACGTACCTGATAATTTGAGGAGGTGAGGATACCTTGCTTTCATTTCAGATTCTATCTTTCCGGTCATTTCTTCTGTATTATGATTTCTCCATTTCTCATCTCTTGGATTTCAAATATCATTCCAGAATACAGCTTCAAAACAAAGGTTAATTGACATATCACAATTTGTCAATTTATTAAGTAAGAAAATTTAGCTTAGGTAAATCACACACTAGCGAAGTATATTACTCGTCTCTCACCTCCTAGTTTTAGACTCAGATCTCCGCCAGCGACCATATCCCTAAGCTCTAATACCATTTGTGACGCCCCCAAAATAGGTTTAATACACAACCCACCTATTCTGAGTCGCTAAGAAATACATGGTACAGAATCCAAATACAAATATTTTATAATCAATTGTCGTACACAATACGACCACACATAAAGTGTGAGTTTTAATATGAATACAGTACCCACATTCCTTATCAAGAATACGTTACATAAAGATACATTCAATAACTATTTTAGGAAATAAAATCTTTGGAAAATGCTCAAGAAAACCGTCGTACATGGGAGACCATGCTTCTAAGTTATAATAGATATCATAGGACTTGAGAATTACCTTTGGTTGACCCAATAAACCCCAAAAAAAAATGAGAAGATTACTATCTTGTTCATTCCAATGGTGGGTATTCTCTTGCCATATAATTATCTCCATTGTCTCAAACTGAGAATTATATTCCAATCATACTCCAAGATTATATAGGTAGTGTTCATAGATATAATCAGCAAGTGGATGTGCACAACTATGTCTTATGATAACCCAAAATCGTAGGTGATTAGACATCTTGTATGATGGTGACAACATACCCTTCCAAAGTTGGGTTCACCTCACCCTATTTGGTTCACCAAAATCAACTATTAAATGACGTATAAAATACGACACACACATTTAAAGTTCTCAAAATAATTATTTTCATATTATTTTATGGGAAATTTTAACAGTTATAGACCATCATTTTATTCCCCTGTTATCCTCACTCGACCCAGCTACACTCTTATTGCCTAAAAGGAATTGTGAAGCAAAAGGGTGAGCACAAATAGCCCAGTAAAGAATATCATGACTAAAGATAATTAAATTATCAATATCCTTCACCAGTAATAAATCAGATATTTAGAACATATGGTAAATGATAAAAAAAAAAATCAACCATAGTCGTAGAGGACCAAACAATCCACTAGAAGAGTCAAATAGACCATAATGCCTATTATCTTCTCCATATTAAAAGTCCACCAACAATATTTTATCCTTGTAACATCAATCTACAGTTCCTGTCCACAATCATGTAAATAGTTCATAATCATAATATTGTTGATAAATTCCTCTTCGCACCCAGGACAAAGATAATTTTTATCACCTGTCTTTACCTATAACATCAAAGATTATGGTTATATTAATTCATAATTCCTGTTCATCATCATGTAAATCAACAATTTCTCCTTGCCGCAAAGGCTTAATAGAACTTTCACCCAATGTCATTGCCACAAAGGCTAAAAACACTTAATAATACATTCACACGTAACAACCCTGGTCATGATCACACCAATCAACTATCCATCTTTGCACTACAGGCCAAAGATATCAATCAACATATCATCTTTGCACTACAGACCAAAGATATCAATCAACAGTTCATCTTTGTACTACAAGTCATAGATTTTCATAAATCAACAACTCATCTTTGCACTACGGGCCAAAGATATTCATAAATCAACAGCTCATCTTTGCACTGCGGGTCAAAGATATTCAAGTTTCATATCTCAAAAATAACGATTAAAATTTGATAAGAAGATTTAGGTAAGTAACAATTCAAGTGAAATGACATTAGATGAAACGCAAATCTCAAAGAAATATATAACCATTTCAGAATTTATAGAAGCAGTACTTATAACCATGTCGATCAATTCACCTTTGCACTTAAGTTAAAGATATTTAATTGTAAAATAACTGGTCATGATCATACCAGTCAAAAATTTATATTTGCACAACTGGCCAAAGAAAATCCATAGTCATGATCATACCAATAATCTACCCATCTTTACACTCAAGTCAAAGAAAAATTTCATCACCAGGGTTATAAAAATTTTATATATGATAATAAGAAAAATATGATCAAATTGTTAACATGATAACCAATTGTGGAGTAAAATTCAAGAATGAAGTTCAAAACATGGATCTAATCAAAGATAAGAACCATAACAGATAACTTGGACAAGAAAAGAAAATTTAATTTTTTCATGAATAGTACTCGTGAATAGTACCGTATTCGTGAATAGTAACCCTGACATAAAAAGGTAAAAATTTCATAAGAAAAATCATACCAATATTCTGGTGAAATGATATTCAACCGTTACATCATTTACGAGAAAAAGAATATCCCTTACGAGAAAAATAACATCCCTTGCCTCAGTAGAATATTAGATCGGTCTGGATTATCGGATATTATGCTGAAGAAATCTTGCACTGTTATCAACACTCAAACTGCCCTTATACTCACAAGAAATACACTCGATATTATAGAGATAGAATTTTCTAATTCTGGTGTCATTTTTATTTCTTACTAAGCACCCTATTTATAGAAAAATGTCAGAACACCAAAACTGACTAATTAAATTTACGTAGCATTCCTTCTTTGAAAATACTTTCTAGCAAAAAAGACAACCTCCCAGCACACCCAACTTTACATGTTTTAAATTTAAACAACATTTATATTCAAAAACTTCAATAATTCGTAATAAATAGCCCTTTTATCAAAAAAATACGAACTTTATGTCCATTTCATATGAAATTTAATTCTCTACAACTTTGTAGAAGAAAATTTTTTCAAATTCTGAACAAAAAATGACCCAAATTTACATACGGATGAAATTGCAGGCTGCCTATTTTGAAAACTCAATATTCAAGGCAAAACATCACACCTTTACCTTTTCACATGTTTCACCCAAATGCCAAAAAAAAAATTCCCCCTTCTCTTTCTTTTTCCTATTTTTCTCCTTCTTTTTCTTCTCCTTTCTCTTTTCTTCTTTTCCACTATTCTCCACTAACTCTCTCTCTTCTCTCTCTCTCTCACCCCATCATTTCTCACTCTCTCACTCACACACACACACACACACACACACACACACACACACACACACACACATATATA
Organism: Panax stipuleanatus; assembly: GCA_020205555.1. Lineage (NCBI taxonomy): Eukaryota > Viridiplantae > Streptophyta > Magnoliopsida > Apiales > Araliaceae > Panax > Panax stipuleanatus. Next base: position 92,349,954 of record CM035123.1, on the reverse strand, counting down.
TATATATATATATTAAAATATTTATAATGATTAAATAATTTAAATTCAATTTGCTCTCTTCCTTCTCATTTTATTCTTATACCATGAATTTATTGTAAAAATATTATCACCTAAATTATAAAATTATACTATTATATTATCAAATTATACACTTATAATGTAATATTATAATAATATATTTTGAATAAATTATTTTATCGAAGAAGATAAAATATCAACTTTCAACAATTATTTCTTTTGCTAAAAATTCCTCTATTTATATCAAAATTGAATAAATATTTACTTATCATTTTTATCAATAATAAATTATTATTCACAAATAATATTACAGAATCACAATATTAACAACCAGATCATTCCCAGGAAAAAGGGGGGCTTTTCGATAAGAATTTCTCCTTACTAGCGCACAATTAGATGACCTAACCCCTTTCCTAGACAGAACTTCCTAGACATTGTCAATAATACTATCTAATAATATTATTCAAATAATATGAATTATTGATTTGATAATGTGAAATATTGTGCAGTGGTTATTGTGACAGTTATTGAATCAATAATATAAAATATCAACGTAGCAATTATTGAATCAATAATATAAAATATTATGCAATACCGTGTGCTACTGTGCAACAATGTGTATTACTTTAGTTTAACCACCGGGTATTTCAATAGTTTAACGGTAACAGTTTTGCCGTTATTTTTAAAAAACTTATTTTTGTCGTTTTCTTCATCCGACAGTTTTCCATTACGGGGCCCATAAATGACTGCGCTGTCGTACGAATATTCCCCGACAACAAGAATATTCTCTGACCAAATGAATATTTTTCGACACAACGAATATTTGATGACCACTTGCTTACTTTGTAAAGTTTGCACATAACACCCATAACTATCACATTTATTCAATTTAATCATTTACTGAATAGAATAATAATTATAAGAAAAATTGAATACTTTTATTTCATAAAATTCGGGGTCTTACATATAATCTCTAGTTTACTTGTACGAAACAATGTGTACAAGTTAGGAAACTTGCTCAATATATGCATAGTTAATATAACAACAATTAGAAAACTTGCACAATATACAAAGTTGAGTAAGTTAGGGAACTTGCCTAAGTAGTCGACTAATTTCTAACCTATACTTTTTATCTTTTGAATAACCTATGATTATCATAATTATTCTAACGGTTAATCTCTATAATTCTCACATATAACTCTAACCAATCTATCTTAATCAAGTCCATCTACTTATATTCTTTTTAACTCATTATGCCTTTAATCATTCTTCCTTTTACTTCATTCATTAGCCTTCACTACAAATAAAATAATCTTTCATTATTTTACTTGTTTAATTCATGGTTCTCATTTCATCTTATTTAGTCATATCTCATTAAATAAAATATTCTTAATTTATTTACTTATTCTTTTAAGTAATTTTCTTAATTACTATTTACACTTTATCAATCCATAAATAAAATAATCTAGTTATCACTTTATTTGTTTAATCTATAATGAGAGTTATCTCTTCATTTCATTAATTCACAATCAAATAACTTTTAATATTATTTAATCGTTCATTCTTCATTAATTCGTAAATTAATTTACAATTATCTTTCAATTAAAATAATCTTTATCATTATCTTATAGTTAAAATAGTCTTTATTATTATTTTAATTGTTTACAATTTGTCAATTCACATCATTATTCAAGTTGTTTATACTTCATTAATTCACAATTAAAATAACCTTTAATACAATTCCTCAATTAAAATATTATTAACCCACAATTAAAATAATCTTTATTATTATTTTAATTGTTTAATCATAGTGAAAGTATCCTTTAATGTATAATTTAAATAATTTCTTAATATTATTTTAATTATTTATTACTAATAATTTTTAATTTTTATTTTATTTTAAAAAAAAAATCTTTTCTGACCTGGTTTGACCCGACCCGACCCGGTAACCTGAGAAACTAGTTTGGCGCGGTAACGCCATCAAGGTAGGGTTCTTGCTAAACGTCTAACGCTGCAACGCTGGGTTTTAGTATATGGGCGGCGCGACAGCGCTGATCTGGCAGACTCTTTAGGTTGAGATTTTTCAACTCTTTGATTTCTACCTCTTTTGGTTCAATCTTACATAACTTGTTCATTTTTTAATCTAAATTAGTTCAAACCACTTTCATTATCTCATAAACTTACATATATTCAATATGTGATCTCTTAAATAACTTTCCAAAATATTTATTTAACCAAAATTATTAATTTTCCAAGCTAGAGTTCCATCTTGACATGTTTTACTAAATGATCCCGTCACGAGTTCGCTTTAACTTTGATTTTGATGATTCAACTTGGAGTGTTCTCGTATTTTATAGATGTTCAACATAAGATTTTTAGATCAACCACGCAACTTATATATTTTATGCCACTTAACATCAAATCTCATGTTTCAAGTACTATAATTTAGGTTTCATGCTCACATGCATTCTTATGGTTCATTTAAACTAAAACACATATCAAGCATACAAATCACATATTCTCCTTCCAATACCCATCCTTGTAACTTCGGATCCTTCATGATCTCTCAACAAACAAAACTCTCACAACCAAACATGCAAGATTATCTACATATCTAACTATTCTTATAAACTTGAATATATTCTAGTGAGAAAGAATTATACCTTTTATGAGCTCTTTTTCTCTTAGAGATTAACTTGTAGAAAGTCTCCACTTTCTTTCCCTTCCAAGACTCTTCTTGAATCACCAACTTGAAAGAACTTCCTCTAGATTTCTTCTTTTTCTCTCACTCTCTCACTAATTTCTTTCTAGCAACACTTAGCCAAATTCTAGCAACTTTGCTCAATGAATTGGGAACTCCTATTTATAGGAGAATTTCCATACGTATAATATCCATTTATATATATACATATATAATAAACGTATTAACCGCCATAAGATTGTTTTATCCAATGGTCATCCAAAGTTAGTAATAGACACATAATTAATACATTTTAATATTCCCATATTCATTATTTTATATGCTTATTTTATTTAACTAATACATTTTATTTTGTTTTGTAGGAAATAACATTTATATTTCTTGGAGAACAAATAAAGGATTTATATCCAGCTCTTAAAGATAGAAAAGGACTCTTGGAGGATTGCTATATAGAGATTGAAGTCAAGAAGGAAAGAAGAGGAAAAAAGGGAATAAAAGTGTCCAAGTTCAAGGAATCTAAATTAGGGCACAAATTTATCTTTTCTATTTATAAATAGGTCTCTTATTTTAGAGAGAAAGGGGATTAGGGATTATATTAGTTTAGGTTAGGAGTCAGAGTAGATGAAATTACTTCTTCATTGTACGTTCGTTGAATGGTCGTTAATTAAAGGGAGTTTTCTTATTTATTTTTAATCTTATTCTTCTTCTTTATTTTAGTTAGTTATTTTATTTCTCATGTCTAGTTAATTTTTCATATCTAGGTTGAAGATGAAATTAAATAATTATTCATGATAATATTTTTATCTTTTCTATTATTTATGCTTTTATGTTTAACTGATTTCGCCTTCATGTTTCGTTATTGAAATACTTTTGTTTTATAATTCTTATGTGATTTTAAATTAATTAAGAGGTTTTGATAGATTATTGTTAAGATATGAGTTTTTCATAATCCATGCTTACTCGAAGAAGTTTTGATGGGTTATAATTAATCCTCAAATTTTCATAGTCTATGCTTGCCCACGTTAATTATAAAATTACTAAATTAAAGGGAAGGGAGATCAAAATCATAATTAAGTTATAAAAATAGAAGAGATTGAATTATATGTTATGTTTATTATTTAATGGATTCAGATTCCTAGATTGCTTCCTTATTATTAGTTTTCATATTCTAGTTAATCAACTTTCAATCTTTATTTCTAATTCGCCTAAAATAGATATTAAGGATATATTAAAATTAATCTAGTCTTTGTGGGTTCGACATGTACTTGTCAGTTCTTCAATTGGACACTGTGCACTTGTAGTTACATATTTTTATCACATCAAGTTTTTGGCGGCGTTGCCGGGGACTAGACTGAATTTTGTATTCCTTAATTTTTATTTATTCGAATTAGTTTTTTTTTTTCTTCTAATTTTTTTTCTTCAGGATTATCAAAGCGGATCAACGATGCGAAAAGACAAGATTATTGCTACGCTTTTCCTGGTATTTTGTATTTTAACTCAAAAAAAATAATAAGTAGCTTATTTTTTCTCTTTTTTTGTTAGTTAGAAAACTAATTATCGCATTCATACATTCACTCACGTAGAGCACATCCTGTTTAGGTATTTTATTTATTTATTTATTTATTTATTTTTTTGTCAAATATAAACTGTGGTGATTGCTGGAGGATTGAAGTACGTCAAAATTTCTCCTTCTTTTGTAATTCACATAGTTTTAGGATATTTTATGTGTTTATAGTTTTTTTTATTTGTGCATTTTCATATTTAATTCAACATTAAGGGCAAAAAGCTGTAACAAGATAAGGTGGGGATTTCATCACCCTTCCTTAGCCCACAAACCACCCATTCATTATGCATAACCTGACCTTAATAAAATCAAGTAGACATTGACCCCTAGGAATTTCGAGCTCTATTAGGACAAGGGACTCGAAGAGGAGGCTAAATTTTAAATTAATCAAACTACTGGTGTCTAGGTAAGTGGTTCAAAAGATAAACGCCTAAAGAACATGTGGTTATTCAGTTAATCACCGTACCCACGGAGAGACTCCCACCTTTCTTGCACTTGCCTGGCTAGTGGTGTGATTAATTTCGAATTTGGTGGACCTTAAGGTGTAACTTGGAACAGTTAGGAGCTGTCTAGATTTTATTTAGATTAATCGTAGAATTATGATTTTTACTTTGTTTTATCTTATTTATTTAGTTTTTTTTTATATTTTCTTTTGTGTGTGTGACTGTTGTGGTTAGTTGTCTATTTATTTTGTGATTTATGGAAAGATGGACTATTATAGTTGGAATAATAATTTTGCTTGGAATCAAGAACCCTATGAAAATTTTAATACACACCAAGTAAATCAATTTTTTCCAACTTATGAAAATCTTTGTCCAAGTTTATATCCATATCCATATTCGGATCCAGAACCTCAATATCCACAAGAATTATCAAATGAAGAAGAGGAAAGACTTAGTGCCATAGAGAAAACTATGAAAGTCTTAATGGAAAATCAATTTAGCATGGCCACCATAATAAATGAACAAGATGTGGGTGAATTTTCTAGTAACTCTGAAGTTAATTTTAAAAATCTTGATGGTTGTGGAAATGATGAGAAAAATGAAAATTTTTTATTCAATTCAACACAGTTTGAATCAAGCGAATTTGAGGAATCTAAAAATTATGATTTTATGCCTAAAAGTGATCATGTTGCATTTGATGAGTCTGTTGAAAAAGTCTATAAGCCTAAAGCTCCATACCCTAAAAGAATTATTCCTAAAAACTACCTAGTGATTTTTTGGACCAACCCATTAAAGTAAACATGATCCAAGAGTTGTCCATGACCCAAGAAATAATTGAAAATAGACTCTTGATTGAAAAATATCCAATTGATTTTTTCTTAAATCACCTTGACCAAAATTGGAATGAATCCGAATATTTAGATAAGGTCAATGAGCTGTTGAGATCCATTATAAATAAGTTAACTAAACTAGAACATGTAACCAATTCTTCCATCATTTGAACATGTTAGTGAAAGTTTTCTTGAGGTAAATTTTAAACATAATTCTGATGAAAATTCTGACTATTTTTAATTTTCTAGACCTCCTGAAAATCATGACAAGTTCACACTCACTTATCCATTTGTATAATTCATTTTTAGTCACATAGTTTTTAGGATTTATGAAATTCGTAGGTATGTACATTTGTTTTTCTTCTCACCACATTTTCTTGTAAAAAAATGCCCCGCATACAAGGTACAATTCTTTCACATCTTTGTTCTCGTTTCTTCATTTGCATACATTGAGAACAATGAATGATTTAGGTATGGGGGGAGTTTGTTTGTATTATTATATTAGATTTTTTTTCTCTTTAAAAAAATATTGTTTAAAAAAAACTCCAAAAAATATAAAAAAATCAAAAAATTTGTTTGCCTTCTTATAAGTTGGATTAATTGTAATAAATGTTTGCGAAGCAAAACTCATGAGTAAGATTGAAGGATTTAAAACTCTTGAATCTTTGATAAGATACGAAATCTTAGTTTGAAATACCATCTAGAATAAAATTGATTTCAAAAGTATTTTTGCACTACACATTTGCACAAATTCTTAGTTGTGGGGTATAAACTATGATTCAAGTAATTTTAAAAAAAAGAAAAAAAATTTGAAAAAGAAAAAAAATAATTGCTTCAATGGCTATTGGACGAAATAACTGGGTATCCAAGCCTTATGAAGCATTGATATTCACGCTCAAAAGTGTAATGTATATAAGCAGCTTGACTAGTTTAGTTTTGTGGCCTTTGTTACTTGAGTTAGTAAGTCCTTAGGGGTGTCTCTACACATAGTGCCCTAAAATCAACTGGTTTGGGAGTCATTGGTCCAACGCTCGCTACATGGGTAACTTGGAAAAGCCTAAGAAAATGAGACATTGGACAAGTCGAGAAAAAAATTCAAAAAAAATGGAAAAAAATGGAAAAAGAAAGAAGCAAAAGAAAAATGAGTTTGCTTGATTTTCATGGTAAATATCTCTACTAAGAATTACATCACATACACATGCATGCATCACATGGAATTAGATGGTGTCTAGAATAAAGATTAAATATTTTTGATAAGGTGAAAGTGTGATTTTGAATTTAATCTTGCTTATGTATAATGCCCATGGATATTTAGAAGTTTTATTTTAATTTCATGACTTGTTGAACTCAAAAATATTTTTGAATTTTGTGGGTATATTCACTGCAAACTCTCACGAGACACAACTCGTTCACTTGGGGTAACATTGGAATTTAAAGACTTGTTGCACATGCTAAGTGCAATCGTGTTTCCTACCAAAATAGGGTAGTATCATTTTTGTTTAATTTTTTATTTTCTTTTTATTTTACTCGAGGACGAGCAAAAGCTATGTATGGGGGTATTTGATAGACACATAATTAATACATTTTAATATTCACATATTCATTATTTTATATGCTTATTTTATTTAACTAATACATTTTATTTTGTTTTGTAGGAAATAACATTTATTTTTCTTGGGGAGCAAATAAAAGATTTATATCCAGCTCTTCAATATAGAAAATGACTCTTGGAGGATTGCCATATAGAGATTGAAATCAAGAAAGAAAGAAGAGGAAAAAAAGGAACAAAAGTGTCCAAGTTCAAGGAATCTAAATTAGGGCACAAATTTATTTTTCTTATAAATAGGTCTCTTGTTTTAGAGAGAAAGGGGATTAGGGATTATATTAGTTTAGGTTAGGAGTAGGAGTAGATGAAATTACTTCTCCATTGTACGTTCGTTAGATGATCGTTAATTAAAAGGAGTTTTCTTATTTATTTTTAATCTAATTCTTCTTCTTTATTTTAGTTAGTTATTTTATTTCTCATGTCTAGTTAATTTTTCATATCTAGGTTGAAGATGAAATTAAATAGTTATTCATGATAATATTTTTATCTCTTCTATTATTTATGCTTTTATGTTCAACTGATTTCGCCTTCATATTTCGTTATTGAAATACCTTCGTTTTATAGTTCTTATGTGATTTTAAATTAATTAAGAAGTTTTGATAGATTATTGTTAAGATATGAGTTTTTTATAATCCATGCTTACTCGAAGAAGTTTTGATGGGTTATAGTTAATCCTTAAATTTTCATAGTCTATGCTTGCCCACGTTAATTATCAAATTACCAAATTAAAGGGAATGGAGATCAAAATCATAATTAAGTTATAAAAATAGAAGAGATTGAATTATATGTTATGTTTATTATTTAATGGATTCAGATTTCTAGATTGCGTCCTTATTATTAGTTTTTATATTCTAGTTAATCAACTTTCAATCTTTATTTCTAATTCGCCTAAAATAGATATTAAGGATATATTAAAATTAATCTAGTCTTTGTGGGTTCGACCTGTACTTGCTAGTTCTTCAATTTGACACTGTGCACTTGCAGTTACATATTTTTATCACATCAGTTAGGTAAAAAAGCTAACCTAGCTACATTTAGGCCTCATTATATCACCTCATTTCCAACACATGTCCAAAACAAATAAAAAATTTATCCATCATTGCTATCCTAGGCCCTTTGGTCGAAAATTGGGAAGGAGGGAGTACTATTAATATATATATATATACGGTTCGGATCTTAAGCTTACCCTTTATCCAACATACCTTGCTTACCCCCTTTAGCAACGGACCAGACGACGATTCGGTCCGTCGCTATATATACAACCGTCGTCTATATGTTGTCCGTCGCTAAAAGCTAAGACGACGATTGTATAAATAGCGATAGACCGAACCGTCACCTGGTCCGTCGCTAAAGCCAAGCAAGGTATGTTGGATAAAGGATAAACTTAAGATCCAGACCGTATATATATATATATATATATATATATATATATATATATATATATATATATATATATATATATATATATATATATATATATACGGTCAGTCTCTTCAACGAACCATAGGGAGTGAACTAAAAACGAACCGACTATAGTGACGGGTTTTTCCATCGCTATAGCATAAAAACCTTACTTTCTATACTATAGCAACGGGAAAAACCGTCACTATAGCTGGATCGTTTTTAGTTCACTCCCTATGATTCGCTAGAAAGTGGACCTCCTTGTTGGGTCGCAATTGGGCCATGCTCATGGACTTATTTAATTTCATATTGGGCTTCCCACACTTAAGTGTAGGATGAAATCATTAGGTCAAAAAGTCATCCTACTAATTTTATTAGTAAATAAAGCTTTGGGCTATTCTCACACAAGCATGCTTATTATTAATTTATATTGTGCCAATACACACAATCAATAGAACTTATTTATTCTTTATTGTAAACTTAATCCATTAATTAATTATCATCTTGGATTTATTTCCCATCATCTTCCATGAATTAATCACACACTTGATTAATCCATCATCTTAACTATTCATCAAGTCACACAAGACTTATTCTCCCAAACTTAGTTAGTTTCTAACTTAAGCTTGTCACATATTCTCATAATTAATAATCTCATATTTAATTCATTCTCATTTCTTATTTATGGAATTTTCTATTTCCATACCTTCTTATCACATAAATTCACATACACACATAAGTGTACACGAAATTTCCAAATAATTCCTCACTTCCATTAATTAATTCACTATATAAAATTATGGGTCATTACAAATACATTTAGTCAATACACCAAAAATAAACACAGTGCATTTAAGCTGCAAACACAACATTTGTAAAGCCAATACACCAAAAATAAACACGGTGCGTTTAAGCTCCACGCTCAACATTTGTAAGTAAAATAAACCGTGTTTAGAATAAGTTGTTTGTAGACGAACAATATTGTTAAATGCGTTTCAAACTCTAAACGCGCTAAATACATGTTTCATAAGCTGATAGATAGTTCTCATAACCAAGAAAAAAATATTAAAATAAAGAAAAAAATCTAATAAGAGAAAATAATAAAGAACTTTCTTAAATAGAAAAAAAATCAATCATATCATAAAAAAATAAAATTTCACTTACGGGCCGTTTGGTTGGACAAAATCGTTTTAGGACGGAATATAATGATGGTTGGAATCGGAATCAGATCATAACAAAATTAGAATCGAACTCTTAATTCATGCGTTTTGTATGTTACTTAGAAATTATGTTGAAATTGAATGAATAGAATGTAATGACCAAAATGTCCTTATCTGACTAAGTAATATATATAATAATACAAAGTAAGTATAATACATATTAATATTATAAATTTAAAATACTATACTAATATATAATATAATAATATTATATATTAATATATAATATTGTTATATTATATATTACTATATCGTAATACAATAAAAAAATAAATATAATATATACTAATACATATAATATTAGATATTATATTAGATATTCTATACATTTATATATATATATATATATATATATATATATATATAATTATAATTATAATATAATATAAAACAAATATAATATTATAAATATTTATTATATTATATTATATATATCATATATCATATATTAGTCTATTATATATTATAATATAATATAATATAAAATAAATATAATACACACAAATATATATATAATATTATATATTATATTGTATAATCTATAAAATTATCTATATAAATTATAATATAATGCATATTAAAAAATAATATTAAATATTTTATATTATATATTAAATATATATATTATATGTTATAATAGTAAGATATATATATATATATATATATATATATATATATATTTAGTATATAATAGTATATATTATTAACATATAATTATATATATTTAATATACAATATAATATATGTCATATATATTCAATTAATATAATATAATACCTACTAATATATAATATAATATATATTTATCTATTTTTATAGGTGAAGGCATTTTTGTCTTTAATAAATTTTTCCCCATTTATTTACTCATTGAAATCGCAATTTTGAGGGGGAGGGGAAGGGGAAGGGGAAGGGGAAGGGGAGGGGGGAAGGGGAGGGGGAGGGGGAGGGGGAGGGGGAGGGGTGGTGGTGGTAAGGAATCACTATTCCAATGTATACAGGAATTGTGATTCCATAGGAATAGTCATTTTGACCAAACTTAGCATACCAAACGCCGAAAAAAATTATTGGTCGGAATGACCATTCCTTTCCACCCTCCATCCATGTCAACCAAACGCCCCCATAAAAATGAAAATAAGATCATAAAAAGGATAAAAAGAGATAGGGGAGTGTTATAACTAAAATGAGGTTAACTCGTGAGTCTAGACCAATAATGAAGGTATGCTAACTTTGTCTGAGTTCAAATCCAGAATTTAGTTATCGAAAAACGATATATCTTGCGATTTTGTATGTAGATTTTTTTTGTTGCGAGTTACATGAATAATTATAGTTAATAATATTTTAACGATATATTTGATATAGTTGATCAATCTTATAATCCTACCAAGTTCTGCTATGTATTACGAAAGTTTGCTGTTAAATTTTTGTATGATTTTAAGGCTGACCCACGCTATATCAAATACAAATATTTTCTAATATAACTCGCAATAAAAAAATTAAACATATAAAGTCGTAAAATAATACTCCATTCGTCCTTTAATATAAATCGTTTTAGATAAATATTTTTGTCCCTTAATATAAGTCGTTTGAGAATTTCAAATACGCATCAATTGCTTAGTTTCTAATTTTACCCCAAGTATTAAATATAACTTTGGTTCTCTCACTATTTTTTGCCCAATAAATAACACTATCTTTTTGTAATATAAGGACAATATAGACAATTGATATTAGAGTAAAATACAATGACACCCCCTCTAACTAACCATAATAACACTCACCTCCCCTCTAGTTTTTTAAGTAACAGTTAGTACCCCTACAAATTTTTAGGGTTAACTAAATAGATAAAGTTACATATTTACCCTTGTATGTTATCAAACTTTAATTCCTAAATAATATATATATGTTTAATTATCCTTTTTTAATATAATATATTTTAATTATAATTTTATTTGTAATTAAGATGATCTCATTTAAATTGTTGATAACTTATAAAAAAACTAGTTTAGTTTAAATAAAACATATTTTTGGATAAGTGATACATATATTAAAAATTTTAAATTAAATTATTAATGGAGCTATTCTAATTAGAGTGATTGAGCGTGTTAATAATTTAGTTTTTGGTGTTTAACAACAAAAAATATTATTTGAACTCTTAGTTTCATATTATAACTTTTATATGTTAAATTTTATGGAGTATATGTAAAAAATTAGGGTGTTTATTGTGACGTCCCCGAAATAGGTTCAATACTCAACTCATTTTGAGTCGCTAAATACACTCAATAAAATTTAAATACAATCTTTCATATCACACGGTCGTGCAAAATACGACCACACAACTGTGAGTGTCAATACAGACATGTATAAAATATTAACATTCAAACTAAGTCCTCAATACATTTATTATCACACTATTTTAAATAAAAATATAGTGAGGACTTCTACAGCTCTAATTCGGACCATCACTCCATTTTCTGACTAGTACCCGCGATATTCTCATTTTCTGAAGAGAACAATGGAAGAAAAGGGTGAGCTCAACTAGCCCAGTAAAAAATATTATGACTAAGATAATAAAAAATAAATTATTGTTAGCCTTCAATAAATCAGATAAAATATTATGGACAACAAGCTTTAGGTCAATATTCGCAGCGAAAATAACAATTCATTAGAAGAGTTAAGTAGAGAATGATGCCTACTATCTTCTTTGATTTAAAAGTCCATCATCAATATTTTATTCCTGTAACATCAATCAATATAAATCTTGAATCAAATATCAATCTTTGCACTACGGGCCAAAGATATTTATTTGTATCATCAGTTGGTCATGTTCATCTCAACACCTATCCATCTTTGCACTACGGCCAAAGATATTCATCAGGTAATCATTTATCTTTGCAATACAGGCCAAAGATATTCATCACGTAATTATTCATTTTTGCACTACAGGCCAAAGATATTCAGTTATATCACCATTTAGAACTGAGGATGATGAAAAATAATACGAATAACGGATCCAGTGAGATAAAGGACAACTATTAGAGAATTTTTCCAGAGTTCAAGAATAAAGATCAAAATCTGGATCCAATCAAAGATGATTTGAAAGAAAAAAAAATATTTTTTTTACCGTGAATAGTACCCCATGAATAGTAACTCGACATGAAAAGATAAAAATTTCACAAGAAAGTTCAAACCAATATTCCAGTGAAATAATATTAGATGAAGCGCAAAACTCAAGTAATATCTGATTATTTCAGGAATTATAGAAACAATACTTACCGTAGTAAGTTTAGAGTTAGGAATCTGAAATGAAACAATATACGAAACTGCAATTGAATTTTTACCCGTCTGGCGGTAGTCCGCTCAAACAGATTATTTTCACAATTTAATAACAGCTGAATACGAAAGGTTATTCACCAGGCATGCGGTAGTCCGCGTAGACAGGTTATTCCCACAGAATAATAAAGAATGGAATAATAACAGGATTTTACCATGCATGCGGTAGTCCGTGTAGACAGGTTATTCCAACAGGATAATAAAGAATGGAATAACAACCCTTACGAATATTGAAAGAAAATAACTCTCTTCATGAATACGAAAGAAATAATATCTCTTACCTTAAAAATTTGGAGACTGCACTAGTGTAATAGCAGAATACTCTTCTTCTTTCTCTCTTATTCTCTCTATACTTTCTCTCTCTATAGCTTTAGTGAATTGGTGAGAAATAATGAAAAAATGAACTTCTATTTATAGGCTCTACAAAGTAAGGGTAAAATAGTCTTTTCGTCATAATTTATGACATCATCGCTTATATCATCGATCCTATGACATCATTGCTTACCTCATCGTTTCGATGTCATCTTTGTTTACCTCATCGCTCCGATGACATCATTGTTTGCATCATAAGAGTTCAAATTTAATTTGCACTCTTTCACCTCGTTTAACTTTTATACCATGAATTTACTATAATAATGTTATCATTCAAATTATAAAAATCATACTATTATATAATCATATCATACTACTATAATGTAATATTATAATAATATATTTGAATAAATTATTTTATCGGACAAGATAAAATACCAACTTTCAACAAATGTCACATGTTAAAAAATTCATCTGTTTAAATTCACATGGAATAAATATTTTCTTATCATATATATCAAAAATTAATTATTCACAAATAATATTACAGAACTACAATATTGACAACTAGGTCGTTCCCAGGAAAGAGGGAGCCTTCCTTACTGGCGCGCAATTAATCAACCCCTTTCCTAGACAGAACTTCCTTAGACATTGCCAATAATGTTATCTAATTATATTATTCAAAAATATAAATTATTGATTTAATAATTTGAAATAATGTGCAATGACAATTATTGAATCAATAATATAAAATAGCAAAGTAGCACTTATTGATATAAAATATCAACGTAGCAATTATTGAACCAATAAAATATTATGCAATTATTGAATCAATAATATAAAATATTGAACAGTAATTAATGTAATAATAATTGAGTAAGTGTCTGCCTACGTAAGAATCAATAATTCGAAATACTGTGCAATATCGTGTGCTACTGTGTAACACCACGTATTACTGTATTTTAACCACCGAGTATTTCAACAGTACTAACGGTAACAGTTTTGTCATTATTTTTATAAAAAGGTTACTTCTGTCGCTTTCTATATCCGACATTCATTCCGTTGTGGGATCCATCAATGACTGCGCCGTCGTACGAATATTCTCCGACAAAAAGAATATTCTTCGATCAAACGAATATTCCCCGGCACAACGAATATTTTATAACCACTTGCTTACTTTGTAAACTTTGCACATTTCACCCATAACTTATCACATTTATCAAATCAACATCTTACTATTTTAAAATAATATATAAAGAAAATTAAATCTTATTCATAAAATTTAGGGTCTTACATTTATGATTTTGATTACATATTTTTTAATATACAGTTGGCGTTATTTTTGTGCAATGTTAAATAAAAAAAATAATATTTATTACTACCTCTATCTTGTAAAAAGATTTTTATTTTAATATATTTTTTCTTTTTTTCAGTAACAACATTTGTCATTTTAACTGTAAATAATTAAACTTAAGTGTGATTTATATTTAGTTTAATATATGAGAAAAAAATTAATATAATTTTTAATACTTTTTTTTATATGAATAATAAGATTCTTTTTGTAATAATAAATTTATTTTACGTAAATTTTAATATTTAGAAAAAATAATTATAATTTTATTGCGTTAATTTGTAATTTTATGGGTATTAAAATTTTATGTTTTAATTACAAAAAAATATATTTGAATATATATCACGCAAATATTAATCTCTGAGAAATTTAATTAGCAAAAATTGTATGACTGCTTAAATGAATATTTATTATTTTTTGACATTTATATTATTTATTTCACAAGTTCATAATTTAATTAATTAGATCAAGTAAAGTAAAAATTATAATATAAAAATTTATATTTAGCGGAGAAATTAAACATCATAATTTGAAGAGTGTATTAGACATTATATTAAAAAAAAAAATTGGATATTAGTTGGTCAACCACACTAGGAGTAGTGAATGTTACATATTGTAGAATAGAAGAGTAACTAGAGGGGTGGTAAATATTATTATGATTATTTACATAGAGTGTCAATATATTTTACTCTTGATATTATTATATTTAATATTATATAATTATTTATTTAATATTTACACATAAATTTAAAATAATTTATATTAAGGGAGGTAGGAAGTATATTTTACGATATATATCCATCTGGTGGCTGGTAGTAAAAACAAGACATTGCTTTGAAAAACAAAAAAAAAACATATCAGTCACGTGTCCGAAAACCCCCCTCTCTCCTCCCACTTTCCAGATACAGGAACCATCCTCCAATCCACTGAAATCCAAAATAAGTTCAATTATTAAAATTTCTGATAATCGTATTATATATATTATATCCGAAGGAACATAACAAATATCCACTAAGTTCATTCACCTCGTTTCTAAATTAAAGTATTAAACCCCTATATAAATAAACATCCAGAATCCACACTTCCTCCAACATATATCACCTCTTTGTCTCTCTCATCTAAGCAATAAACACACTCATCCCAACCAAATAAAAAACTCCTGAAAATCTATCTTTTTCTTTTTAAAAAATGATGCAAGAAAACTGTGTGCTCGATTCTGATGATTTTGCTCTTCTCGAATCCATAAGACGTCATCTACTCGATGATTTTGATTCCGAATGCTTAAGTTACAGCTTCACCGGTGACAATTCCATCGACCTCCGATGGATGACATCAGTCTCCGACCCCATAACCGTCGAGTCCGAGCCTGAAATTGAAAACATTTCGGCGATGCAGCCAAAGACGGAGCCGAAGGCTGCAGTGCCGGCAGGGGCGGAACCGAGGGGGAAGCATTACAGAGGCGTGAGGCGAAGGCCGTGGGGGAAATTCGCCGCTGAAATTAGGGATCCAGCGAAGAATGGGGCCCGCGAGTGGCTCGGGACATTTGAGACGGCGGAGGACGCTGCTTTGGCTTACGACAGGGCGGCGTTCCGCATTCGCGGGTCACGTGCGATGTTGAATTTTCCGCTCCGAGTTAATTCGGGTGAGCCGGAGCCAGTCCGGATTATGTCGAAGAGATCGGCGGCGTCACTGAATTCTTCATCGTCTTCGGTTTCCTCGTCCGCGACCAACTCAGAGTCTTCATCGTCGTTGCCCTCGCCGAAAAGGAGGAGGAGAGCGGTGGCGCCGGCGACGTTGGAAAGGACGGCGAGCGTAGAAGTAGACTCAATCCAGAATTGGCTGATGGCTGATGAGTTTTTAAACTTTCTGGTCTAATTTGGATTTATGAACTAACTAAATGTGGAGTTTCAATACGTTTATTTATTTATATCTTTATGTACCGGGAAAATTAATGGTAATGTAATTATGTAAATGTTTCGATCACATAAAAATGTGGACATTGTGTCTTCCCGTACGTAAAGAGACCAGTCCACACTCCACAGTTGGTGTAAGCTTTTTGTTCGTGCATAATATGATATTCATCTTTTGCTTCTGCTAGACTGCTACACAAGTTGAATTAAATAACTTGTACTAGTTGGATCAGCATGTTCAATAGTTCGGTAAAAGGGTTGACTCAATTATTTCGTACAGATAAATGTACATTTTTATATTTTATATAATCGTATGAGTAAAAAAATATAAAATATAAGACGACTGAAATATTTTTGTCCTGAATATCCTTTGGTCTAATGGTAGCCAATCATCCGTTGGTTTAATGGTAAACAAGTCATTTATTTAGCTCAAATTTTGGATTTAATTTTAACTCACAATAAATAATTAGTGGTAACTCTACGTTTTATCCATCAATATAAATGTGGTGATAGTTCCTTTAAATGTATATCTAATTTTATGTTCAAAAAAAATACCAGGACACGGTGACAAGCAACGTGAAACATAGACCGGTAACATCAGAGTAAAGGATGGACCGGTAAAATCAAAAGGTTGACTACACCGCATGTGTGGCAAAAGACCATCGTTTGATCCACGTAGTAACATCTCATTCATAACTAGGCTAAATGACATTGTCCCTCTAAGTTGTCACTTACTTATAAAGTTATTCTTAAAGTTCATTTTTAGTTAATTAAGTCCTTAAAATGATATTTTTTTGGCGTTTCTATCACTTTTATCTGATTTGACTGTAACCCGACCCATTTATCTTTTATCCGATTTAACATTTTTTACAATTCTGTCCATCTAAGTTACCCGATTTTATTTTTAGAAAAGCATTAAAAAATTATTTTTTAAAAAAATGAGTAATGTTTCAAAAAAAAAGTATATTAAATTTTTTTTTTCCAGAAAAAGCAGAAATTTTTTAAAAAATTGAGTAAAAATTTGATAAAATATAGATTTTAAAAAATAGAAAAAAAATAAAATTTTATTTTTAGAAAAAAATATTTTTTTAAAAATGAGTAAATTTTTATGAAATATAGATTCAAAAAATAAAACAGAAAAACAAAAATTTATTTTCAGAAAAAAATAGAATTTTTATTTTTTAAAAAGTGAGTAAATTTTCATAAAATATAGATTTTAAAAAACTAAAACAGGATAATAAAACTATATTTTCAAAAAAAATGTAATTTTTATTTTTTAAAAAATGAGTAAAGTTTCAATATAGATTCAAAAAATAAAACAAAAAAATAAAACATAATATTTCAGAAAAAAATTGAATTTTTTATTTTAAAAAAAATTAAGTAAAGTTTCAAAAAATATAGATTCAAAAAAAAAGTTTAAAATAAAAAATATAAAATAAATT
Organism: Panax stipuleanatus; assembly: GCA_020205555.1. Classification (NCBI taxonomy): domain Eukaryota; kingdom Viridiplantae; phylum Streptophyta; class Magnoliopsida; order Apiales; family Araliaceae; genus Panax; species Panax stipuleanatus. The sequence continues at coordinate 92,331,829 of CM035123.1, read as the reverse complement.
TAAAGTAAATGAGTAAAAAAAGTAAATAAAGTAAATGAGTAAAGTTTCATAAATTAAATTTACACATCTTTTAAAAAATAAAAAAATAATTTTTACTTTTTTTGAATCTATATTTTATGAAACTTTAGTCATGTTTTAAAAATAATTTTTTTTTTCTGATTTTTTTTTTTAAATTTTATACTTTTTTTTAAATCTATATTTTATGAAAATTTACTCATTTTTTTTTAAAAAAAATTCTTTTTTTTGAAAATTAACTTTTATTTTTTTGTTTTACGTTTTTTGAATCTATATTTTATTAAACTTTACTCATTTTTGTTAAAAAAATAAATTTTCTATTTTTTTTGAAAATAAATTTTTTTAATATATATTTTTTGAAACTTTACTCATTTTTTTTAAAAATAAAGTTTTTTTTTGAAAATAAAAAAAAATCAGATAACTTAGAGGAACAGAAGTGCAAAAAATGTCGAATCGAGTAAAAGATAAATGAGTCGGGTTGGGTCGGGTTACTATCAAATCGGGTAAAAGGGATAAAAATGCTGTCGATGCCGGAAAAAATCCCTCTTCCTAGGTGTTTGGTTCTTATCATTTATATTTTCTATTTGATTTAATCTTGCTTTAATGGTGAGATTTGTAGGAAGAGACCAACATAAAATGTCGACGATTTGAAAAGATTGATTTTATTAATAGTTTCAAATTAGACAGAGCCGCTAATTGGTATAAGTTAAATGGTTGTACCAACTCAACCGAGTTTTGAAATGTTTTGCAATATGGCCCAATATGAGACTTTGTTTAATTGGTCTTGGAAACTGAGATTCATGGAGTTCGGGGGCTTGCTTAAGCGGGAGGAAGGTGTTAGGCACCCCCCGACTTTCGTGAAACACGGTTACCACGTCTTTTCATTCCTTAATTATTGTGTGTGTGTGTGTGTGTTGCAGTTAATTGAGCCTAAGTGCTTTATTTGAAAGTAGTGTTGTGCTTCGTTGGACCTATATACGAATGGTTTGATTTATTGAAAAGTCCATTTTAAGCAAGAATATAAAAGTGATGTTTTGAAAAGAGATTTTCAAACCCTTTCGCTCGCATAGGAATTGAAGGCCTTTGATACTTCCATTTTATTCCATATTCGGCTCGTTTAGATTTTATTCTCGAGATGCGAAGCATCTTCGACAAAATAATATATATATATATATATATATATATATATATATATATATATAAGTGTCAGGCTCCTTATGGACATGAAAGCCATCGAAGTATGTCTGAGCACCACAGCCACAATTTTCATTATTTCGGGGCCTTAAACCCGTATAACCGTTTTAAGGCCCTAGCTTTACAAGTATAAAATTTGCAAGCTGGCTGTACAACTTAAAAAGGTCCATCACGGGAACCGAATCTAGATCCATTGGTTGAATCGTAGATCCTGTAGCTCCTAGGTTCACAGGATATCACATAAACAGCCTGCATAAAGAATATACAGCAATGAAGCATATAACTATACTAGACATCGCTAAGCGAAGGATCCATCAGTCAAATCCTCGTACGCGAGTAACTTATAGCTTCCAGTTTCCTCTAGATACAGATATAGGGTCACATGGTCGCTAAATACTTACAAAAACTAGAAAGAAAACTAGATATGTACAGATCTTAGCTATTCTAGCTTCCAGGTTCAAGTTTTACAACTTTTGAACCGGTTAAAAGCTAGATCTGGCTAGATCTAGTCAATACAGCTTAAATATTGACTATTTACAAAAAATGAACGGTTAAAACTTCAGATCTAATGAATATAAGCTACTAAATATATGTATATAGCACTTATATATGTATTAGAGTAAGCGAAGAAGACAGATCAGGCGAAATCTTACAGCATTTTGCGAGAACGGCTAGCTCTCGAACAGCTTCTAGCGCCTCAAAACTAGTTTTTCACCGATTAAAATTTCATATGTTGTAGTATATATGTATATGAATGCTTACAAATAATTTTTACAGAAATCGGAGTAAGATAGAAGCTCCGTTTAGCTCTCTTAGCCTATTTTTCTTTCGCTGCGACCCTCTTCCTCTCTATTATTCTCTTGGAAGCTAAAGAAGGGAGGGGGTATATATAGCCACGATCAGCCGCGGCTCCACTTGCGGCAGCCGCGGCTCCACCTGCGGCACCCGCGGCTCCACATGCGGCACCCGCAGGTTTACTTGCAGCCCACTGAGCCCCGCTGTGTCGAAGTACGTGCGCTCCGACCAACGCGCAGTCTACTTGAACCTTCATAACTTGCAATACGAGAATCCGATGGAGGTGTGCTATACCTTTTCGGAAATCCCTTTCCGAGAGCTATGCCATGACATGGGGCTTGACTTTTTTTGAATTCGGAAAGATGGGTCCATGACCAAATTTTTGAGTCTTCGCAGTCCGTCCGTTGAGCTGTCTGGCGCAGTTTTCACTCGGGATTACTGTGATGGTTCTGTATGACCTCCTTTACAGTAATTTGATCTGATTTGATGTTGAGTTGGCAAAATTACTCTTTTGCCCTTCCGGGTTGGTTTCCAGGCTTGATGTAACTGCAACTGTCTTTCTCGGGGTTATCTCCGGGGTCTGACTGTTGTTGACTTCTGTAGGTCCTCAGGTTTTTCTCTGAGGTTGATTTGATATTTCCCTGGGCTGTCTCCGGGGGAATTTGATTCGATGATTTTTTGGGGCTGTCTCCGGGGGTCTGGTTTGATGATTTCCCGGGACTGTCTACGGGGGTTTGGTTTAATGATTTTCCGGGGCTGTCTCCAGGGGGCTGGTTTGATGTTGTAGGCTTCTAGGGTTGTTAAAAGATAGTTTTGCCCTCCTACATGGTTAGTAACAGGAATGCAAAATTTTGAGTGTCTACAAATGCTAAAAAATGTCAGTTTAAGGACTTAACTGACGAAAAATAAACTTTAAGGACGACTTTGAAAGTGAATGAAAACTTGGAGGGACAGAAGTGTCATTCAGTCCCATAACTATGACTTTCAAACTTTTGACTTCATTGCTCATATTTTTTTTAATTTGCTTTAAATATTAGAAAAATTGCTCATAATTCTCCCTAAAAATTGATATTTTAACTAGAGAATTTAATAATTTTAAAAAATTTCTCTTAGATACATAAAATATAAGATCCGCGTTCATGTCAGTAAAACTTAGTGAAAATATTTAATTTTTCTAATAAAAATAGCAATTCTCTTTTTTTACGTTCAGAATAACTTATCGGAATTTGTTTGTCCGACTATTCTTATTGATTTTTTTGTTGGTATTTTACATCTAATCAAATTCTTCCCAGAAGTCCATTGTATGACCATTATCATATTCTACTAACTTTGAGTATAACTACAAACTTAAAAAATAAATAAATATAAATATAATGAAATTTAAGAAATACCGCGGGTCAGTTCATAACCCGGCTTTCTTCAAATCGATCTTCCTAAGTTATCTCTACTCTTATTCTTTTTATTTAGGAAAAAAAGTTTTGAAGGATTTTTAGGAAAGAGGCCAACATGTGTATACGTCGACGATTTGATTTGATTTAAACAGAGCCGCCAGTTGGTAGTTTTGAAAATGGTTGTACCAACTCAACCGAATTTGATTTGAAAAGAGGCCCAATTGCGGGACACTGTCGAAACTTGATCTTTGAAATTGGAGTTTTGAGTTCGGGAGATTGGTTAAGTGTGGGAAAAGTGTTAGGCACCCCACAACTCTCGTGTAAACACGGTACCACAATCTTTTCAATATTTCCCTTAAAACTGGAATGCGTGAGTGAATGCTGTTTTGAAAATTGGGCCTTTTGATTGATTGAAAGCTTTGACAGGCTTCGTTCAGCCTATATACGAAGGGTTTGATTTGATTTGAAAATCAATCTTTGATTTGATTTGCAAAAAACATCCTTTAATTTGATTTGCAAAAGCTTTTGAATTGAATTGACAGTGATGTTTTGAAAGCTGGTTTTATCAAACCCTTACGCTAACATAGGAATTGAAACATATCGCTACTCTCAATTTTATCTTTATAGCCTTAAGGCTGTATGCAAATGGTGATTTGTCGGGCTGCGAAGCATCCTCGACCACAGAAATATAAAGTGTTGGTCTCCTCATGGGTTTGAAAACCATCAGAGGGACGCTGACACGACAATCTATATTTTTACTATGTTGAGACTTTAAATTCGAATAACTGTTTTAAGGTCTGTACATGTACATTTTACAGAAAAAACTGGTAGGGTACATCTGTAGATCAAAGTTTGTCTATCGTGGGAATTAGATTCTGATCAGTTGGATCATGAATCCCACGATTTCTAGGCTCACATATGAGTAGCTATAAAACCTGCACAGTTCAAATTTGTACAGAAGTAGATAAATATCCCAAAATTGCCAGAACCAGGGATTCATTCAGTAAATCCCGGTCCGTATGGCCAAAGCGTCTCGTTCCACTAGATAGCGATCTAAGGGATGCAATGTTGCTTTTGAAGTTGAAACTATAAAAATAACTAGATTTAAAGAAATCTCAGCCATTATAGCTTCCAGGTTCTGTCGGGACCTGTTTAAACTGTTGAAAGCTAGAAGTGGCGAGATTCGGATAAATCTAGTTCGCTCGCAGATATGTCAGTGAAAATTCATATACAAATGAATGTTAAATGCAGCAATTGAATAAAGCAACATATATAATTATATATATATATATATAAGCTGTAAAAAGGTGATGGGTTTTCACTCGCAAGCCCGGACTTAAATCGAAATATATATATATATAAATTGTAAATAGCCACGAAATAATCCAAGTTGTGACAGAAATGAAATATATATATATAAACAGTAATAAGGGCGATGGATTTTCACGCCGGTGCCCGTGCTAGAATTGAAATTGACAGAAAGTAGTTACCAGTGACTGGGGAGAACACCCAGTATACGAAAGTGTGCAAAAGCAGTAAAAAGGCCACAAAGTAATCCAGGTCAGACTGAAAATATATAAATATATATTAACATAAATGTAGTCAACCAAGACTGATAGGAGTACCAGTGATGGTGAATGTCGCTTATATATGTGTGTATATATATATATATATATATATATATATATATATAAAGGTAAACTTCCTCGAATTTGAAATTCGGGCTTGACAGAATTGAAATGTTAGTACATAAACAGTTAAATATATACAGAAAAAGGCCAAACCCGAACTGGGAAGACAACCCAGTCCGACGAAGTTGCCAAAACTGTGTGTGCTAGTGCATTGAAGCTACTAGAGCTGGCGGATCGTCAATCTGAGTTGTAGAAATGTTGAAAACGGAGTTTATGTACAAAAATGTATCAATTTTTGATGAAAACGACCACGGAACTAAGTTTCGGGCATATTTAGAAGATAAAACTTTATGTACAGGTGCAAAACAGTGCAAAGTAGTAGTATTGACTTGCTGATCGTTAAAATACTTACAATATGCTGCACTACGAGCTTTTTGCCAAATTATAGGCCTTAAACGTCTAAATCTACTGGTGGTTTTTTGATATGTGGTAGTATATGGGTATATCTATGTGTTGGAATGAAAATATTTGGGTTTGAAAGAGGTGTAAAAGTCAAAAAATCAGTCGGGCAGGGCTTCACTGCGCTTCTTGCTTATGCAAATGAGAGGGGGTTGCCCCTCTATTTATAGAGGGGGGAGCCGCACCTCTACATGCGGCTGCCGTAGGTAGAGGTGCGGCCACTCGAGGTGGGTCCCGCATGCCCGGCTTGGTTATCTTGAAGTACGTGCACTCTGAGCAATGCGATGTTCGGTAGGAAACTTTCTAACTTTTGATCGAAGCGCCTGTTTGAGGCGTGTGATACCTTTCCGGAAAGCTCTCGCCGAGAGTGTTGCAATGACATGGGAAAAAATATTTTCTGGGTCCAGGAAGATGGGTTCATAACCAGGTCTTTGATTTTCCGCAGTTTGTTCCTTTAAACTGTCTTGCGTTGTTGCCACTCGAGATCGTCGTTAGGGTTCATTCTGACTTTGGCGGCATCGATTTGGCTTGAGTTTGACCAATTCAGTTGAAAGTTGGTAAAATAACCGTTGTACCCCTTCCGAGGCTGCCTGTAGTGTCGGCATGGTCGCTGGTTGACTTCCGGGAGCTGATTCCAAGACTTGGATCCCAGTCGAGTCCTTTGACCTCAGGGTTGTCTCTGAGGCTGACGTGGTCATTTTAGGTTTTGCTATGGAGTTGTTACGATGCTTCAGGATAATATCTGAAGTTGACCTGACGTCCTAGGTTGAGACCGGGGATGACCTGCATTTCCCGGGTTGAGACCAGGGTTGATTGGTACCTCCCAGGATGCTGCCGAAGCTGATTTGATTTCCTAGGTTGAGACCGGGGTTGATTGATATCACCCGGGTTGCTGCTGGGGCTGAGCTTGATGATCCGATTGATTGTTGGAGCTTGATTGATGATCCGATTGACTGTCGGAGCTTGATTGATGGTCCGATGGACTGTCGGAGCTTGATTGATGGTCCAATTAACTGTCGGAACTTGATTGATGGTCTGATTGACTGTCGAAACTTGATTGATGGTTCGATTGATTGTCGAAACTTGATTACCGATATTGGGAATCAAAAACACATCAGTCAAAAAGATGACCATTTTGACCCCGTTTAACAACTTCAAATCGAAAAACTTAAAGAATGAAAGTTGTAGATCTACTCGTTATCTTTCCGAATCATCCTGAATTGCCTTAATCGGAGTTCGTATGAAGAAGTTATACTTATTTTACTACAGGAGGTCAAAATAGTCTCAAAAACCAAAAAAAAGCACCCGGACAGCACTTACCCCCGCTGGGGCGGGGCTTTAAGCCTATGAGGACCCGTTGGGGTGGGGTCCTCTACTGGTGCATGTTCTGGTTTGCGATTTTGACAGTTCGTTGGCCCAATTACTCTAATTAAATGCAAATTAAACTAACACCGTGATTTCTATGAAGTATAAACTTCGTAGAAATATCATACAATCTTACTAACATGTTTTTAACATCTTAAATCATTCAATTACTCGAATCAAATCATGAAATTTCACTGTTCTTGGTGTTCTTGACGATTTTGAAGAAAAACATAAAATTTAACGTCACGGATTCGTTATAACTCTAAATCCGTTCTTTCAAAGTTTGTTTTCTTTCTTTTAACATGTATTATCATAATTTTTTGTCAAATTTAAGTTAAAAACATCATTCATGGCATACAATTGTTCGTAAGGGCCATAAGGGCCATATATATAATTTTTATACTTTGTAGTTCATGAAACTCCAATTAAAGCATGCTTACATGACATTGATTGTTTTAAAACATGAATACATGATATAAAACATATTAAGAACATATACTAATATACATATCATCATATACTCATCAATTATCAATCTCTTCAATCACAGAGGACTTTAAAAATAGTTTTTCATAGAAAATATAAGAACGTAATTAAGTTTTTTGGTTGAAGAGATTACCCCTTGCAATCTTTGTGAATATGATAGGAAGATGATGATAGAGACTTCTCAAATTTTTCTTCCTCAATCTACTCTCTCAATTTTTTTCTCTAAACTCTCTCTGATGGAAAATTACGAACTATACAACTGATATAAGATAAAAGTATAGTTATAATACGTATAAGATATATATATATATATATATAAGTGTAATGGGTGAGTGGTTGTCAGTTAATCCCATAATGGGTTAATTGGCTCCAACCCCCACTAAGGCCATGTTTGGCTAGTTCTTATTAATCCTTTTCCCCTTAATTTAATTAATCTCTTATAATATAGTTAAATAATGTCACACCCAATTAATCATATAATTTTATTTAAATCAATTAAATAAAATAGAATAATTTCACATTAAATCACATAGTCACATAATTAAAATTTTTATTTATTAATTATGTCAAATCATTAAATCTTTAATTAATTATTAAATTAATTAGACTACATTATGCTTATTTAAATAATTCATTTAATAGAATAAGCTCAATTAAATACATACTTTGAATAATAAAATTCTCCACATTAATTTAATCACTATAACACAAATAATTAAATTAATCTACCACAAATTCATCAATTAATTATTTAATTCAATAATTAAATCATCAAAAAATATTTATTTAATTCAATAAATATTCAAATTAAATTACAAAATCTCGTTCGTCACAGTATTTATCATAAACTATGGAGGATATATGATATTTGTTGAATTAGTTTATGAGCATGTGTTGCATTCTCATTTTAAATATTTTTACTGTTAGAGTTTATGCCCTAAAGGCCAATTCTTTGATGTAATTGCTTAATATTTTTGATATTATATTTGATTGAATAAATAAATTATTTTATTATGATTTTATTTACTGCGTTATATAAATGTTAACATAATAAAAGTCCTTAGAATAGTGAGACAAATTATATGGCTTCAAGTATGTGACTTGAACATGAGATCATATAATTATAATTAGTATCATTACTCTTAAATGTCCCTAGTCGAGTGTCATTGATAATGGGACAACAATGATACATTGAGACTAATATGTGGATTGACTGATGGCCAAATCTCATTGGTCATAAATATATGAGATATTGAGTCAATGCATAGGTACATGTTAGAGAATAATGTACTGGACAGACCCACCATGAGAATTCTACATGGAGCATTATGCAAAATGTCATAAGCAATTCTCATAGTGACAATGATGTAATGATCCTCCGACCTGAAATCACTATATTACTACACAAGAATTTATGTACTTTGATATCATAAAAAGTCACCTTTAATAGGGTGAACAATAAAGGTGATTATTGGGTACATCATGAATTGTGAGGAATATGAGTGATCTAGATAGAATTTAACCTTCTTATATATTAGGAGTGATATCCATAGGCCTCTTGATTGAGTAGGACTATGAAATGCATGGCCATGCTCAAATACTGATTTGTTTCATATAGTCTACTCATCGATCAAGAAAACTCAGATTAAATTATGAAGAGGATGACACATTCCATGCCTCGAGTTTAATCTAAGATGTCAAGGTTAAAAGAATTAAATTACATTGAAACATTGGTCACGAAAAGATTGTATCGAATCACATATCTTATTATTATTTGGGTAGCAGTGATGCATTACTAGATGTCGCTCACTGTTTATAATTTTATAATATGATTTTAAAATTATTGCCAACATAATAATAACCTATAGGGTCACACACTTAGAACGTAATTAAAAGGAAATTAATTTAAATTGTAAGGATTTAAATATATTGATAGTATTTAAATTATGAATTAAAATTAATAGGATAATTTGTATATATATGTATATTAATTAAGTAAGACTTAATTAAGATATAATATATATATAAATTTGGATTTTATTTTTTTAATTGAATTAGATTTTGGTTAATACCTTTAACTGCTATATATATGATATATCAGCCGTTTTTAGGGTATTCATTATAAACCCAAACCCTAGCCGCTCTTAGAGAGAGACTAGAGAGAAAAACTTCGAAAGTCCAGATCCTTGGTGGCTAGTACCGCAGCTTTCTTTGTTGCAGATCGTGTGACGATTCGCGGGACGTTCGTGTGGATACCGTAGAGACGTAGTTCCTTTGGATTACGTTGAAGATTCGAAGCTGTTCCAGAATCTCCATCATCTCCGTTCAGGCTTGAATAATCGGTAAAACAGATCTAAACCTCTGAATTAATATGTTTTTGCATAGATCCTTATTTAGGGTTTCAGAAAAATTTTAATTTTCGCTGCGTTTATGTGCCGATATCCCTACAGTGGTATCAGAGCTACTTGCGAAACGATTAATTCAGATGACGAGTTTTAATTATATTCAATCTATATGATATATGATAATGCATGTTTGCCGATCTGAAATTGAATATATGATATTCTGTGACACCCCCAAATCCGGGTACTTCATTTCCACATGATTTGGTGTTCACTTTCTAATATAACATACATCTACCCAATGAATAATGCAAAATAACCTACAATTTAAATAAATCTCCCTTACAACAAGGGTTACAACCTTTTTAAAATAATCCCGGGTTACTCTAACCCTGACATGAATATAATAAGTGCAGAAATAAAAAGATAACAGTCAAGTCTTAGTACAATCATTCTCAGTTAAATAAAAACAAGTCTTCACTTGCTTTGCTTTCCCTTGCCCTTACGTGTAGACAGAGCATCAGCGTTATCAACCTTAACTGAAATTGTTATTTAATGCAAGAGTGAGCAAACCACAGCTCACTGGAGTTTAACAATAATATATACATGAAAGGATATCTTCCAAAGAATCTGAATAATATGATTCGCTTCAACAATAAAGAATTGAATAATAATTCTTTCATTGCAATTACAATTCAAAAATTGAATTTATCTGAGTGTCATAAGACCTTTGAACTCTTGTCCTAGGTTATAAATATTTCTATTTAAACTTTTAACTGTCAATAAGACTATGGACCTTAACTCGTACTTAGGGGGATCAGCCCTTTGTACCATGTATTGTGCACAAACATCTTAACGTTATGCGTAGTAACCTCCCCTAGTACATAGGATTGTTCAACTCAGCAATTTGAATTCAAGTCCGCACCAAAGAAAGTTTGGTTTGGATAAGCTTACAAGGGTAATTTAGATTTCACGTTCATCAACTAAGGATTAGTTGAATCGACTATCAATAATTCGTAAATAACAGAATTATGAACTAACATATGCTTTAGAATCAACTTAAAGCATTTAGAATAATAATTGGATCTTACTTGAACAATAAGTTAAGATCATTTCAATTAAATAAACAATTATCCAATACAGAAATGAAAAGGACATTCTCAACAATGAATATATGAATTCAAGAATTTGTATATAATTAACAAGTTTAAAGTTAGAAGACTTGCCTTAAGCGCAAGCTACTTACTCAACCACGTACTTAAACACTTCCTATATACATTCAATTATAATAATCTAAATCAGTTAACATATAACTAATTTACATAAGTGGTTAACCTTCATAGTTAACTCACTCTAATTAAATAAATAATAATAATCAACTATCACATAGTTAATTACATCACATCCGTAGTCACATAATTAAATTAATTATATATTTAGTTAAATTATAGTTAAACAATTATAATTTAAACACTTAATCAAATTATAATTACTTAAATTATAATTACCTTTTAAATTATAAACAAATTATAATTTATAATCAATTAAACTACATCATGCTTTTATAATTACACAATTTATAATTAATCATGTATTTATCAATTATAATCAATAATTAAACATGTATTATAATTACACAATTTATAATTAATTATGTAATTATCAATTTAAAATCCACAATTAAACATTCATTTATTAAATTATAATTACTTAAATTATAATTTAAATTAACATCTAATTGATTAAAATAATCAATTTCTATACATTATAATTTCACAATATTATACATTAAATTAAACACTTACTCCTAATTACAATTAATCAAATTATAATTAAGTAACTCATTTACAATAAAACAATTATAGTTTATAATTTAAATACTATATTAGGTTTTCAAAACTTTCTTTTTCTCAAATATGAAATTGTCACATTCATATTAACCACATGTTATAGCAACTGATTACATGCTCATCATCATAAATAATTTATCTTAAGCCATCAAGTAAGACTACACAAATAAACTAAATTTTCTGCCTCTGCACAGCCAGCGGCGCAACTGCGCAGCCAGCAGCCTTGGCACCGGCGCAGCTGCGCAGGTAAAGGATCTGGGAAGGGCAAGCGGCGCAGTTGCGCTGCTCCTGGCCTTGCTGCCGGCGCAGCTGCGCAGCAACTCGGCCAGACGCAGACAACCACAGCTCTCTGCTTTACTGATAACCCATAGAAGCCAACAAACGAAAAATTACAGTGTCGTAGCCACTGTAACTCCATACACATGCAAAAATACATAACATAACATGTTTCTAAACACAAAAACCATCTAAACAACAATAATCAAAAGTTTTAAAAATCCAATTTGGCCATTTTCATGAAAACTCATATTCTTCCAAAATAATCCACTGTAAGAAATTTTTTCCATCAATTCTACTTTATATACATACATTATATACATAATTGAATATAATCATGAAATAATTTCCCAATAAGCATGCTAGCATATTCCAATTCATCAATTTCTCAATCCAAAATTGACAACAAAACTAAAACTCATATGAACTCATATCAACATAAATTTTCTGTTAAAATATCTTTCTACACTAATTTAATTTCTGAAAATCGTTATGGCATACAATCAGTATTAGTATAACATGAACACAATACATATTCAATTCATGATTATAACACTTTCATGAAAATTTACTTTTACAGAGAATGAAAATATGAAGAACATAAAATTCAACTTCAAAACAATAAGTTCTAGAAATTATACCTTTTTGCTTAATAGAAGTGAAGAAGATGATGATTTCCTTACTCATTCCTTCTCTTCTTCTCTAATTCTTCTCTGTTATTCTTCCTCTCTACTCTCTCTTTTCTTCTTAGTCTTAGGCTTAAACTAACGTAGTTTTTTCTTACGTAGTATATAGATATATAAATGACATATATCAATAATATACGTACTAACTAATATTTAATAATCCAGTTAAATTAGGAGTTACAAAATTCAAAAGTCCTTTTGGCTTGTTTGGCAACAGGAAAATTAGAAACTAGTTTTACCAACTTAGGCATGGTTTAGGTAAATTAGGTTTAAGCTAGTGTAAGGGCCCTGTTTGGCAACAATCTTTTAAAACAAAAGTAAGGGCCTTGTTTGGTTAAAATTATTTAAAATCCTTTTTCTTTTATTTTAACAAATCATTAAACACCTAATTTAAATGTCACATTTTAATTAATTAAATATCAATCATCTAATTTAATCAATTAAAATCTAACATCAACAAGTCACATAAAATTGCCACATAATTATAATTACTCGCTAATTATAATTCATGTAACACTTCATCACATATCTCATATAATTTAATTCTCTCAATTAAATTAAAACTATAATATAAATTAATATACATCAATTAAATTAAATATTACACATTCATTTAATTAATATGTACACTTAATTAAATCACTTCCATAAATCACATAATTTATTTATTTAACTCAATAAATAAATCACATAAAATATTTATTTAACTCAATAAATATTTAAAATTAAATATAAAAATCTCAATTGTTACAATCTTCCCTCCTTAAAAGGATTCTGTCCCCAAAATCACACATAAAAAAATTCTATTACATTCTTCCCCCTTAAAAAAATTCTGTCCCCAGAATCAGTATATAAGGGGTTATACAAAACTAATCAAATAAATGCGGATAAGATTTCATCATAACATCTTCGAGTTCCCACGTGGCTTCTTCAGCACTGTGGTTCCTCCAGATTACCTTAACAGAAGGTATCACTTTATTCCTAAGTACCTGTTCCTTTCTATCAACTATTTGAACAGGCACTTCTTCATATGTTAAGTCTTTATCAAATAGCAAAGTTTCATATTCTATTACATGTTTATAATCGTGCTTGTAAGGTCTTAACACAAAAATATGAAAGACATTATACATATTCTCGAGCTCCGGAGGTAATGCAATCTCGTAAGCAACCTCGCCCACCTTTCGTAGTACCTCGAAAGGTCCAATAAATCTGGGACTCAGCTTTCTCTTCTTACCAAATCGAATCTTCCCCTTCCAGGTAGATACTTTCAGGAACACAAAACTTCCTGGTAAGAAGTCTCGATTTTGTCGATGAAGATCGGCATACTTCTTCTGTCTGTCTTGAGCAGCAACTAATCTTGTTCTGATCAGTTTCACAATTTCGGCGGTTTGTTGTACCAATTCTGGTCCCAACAATTGTCGTTCACCGACTTCATCCCAGCACAAAGGAGTTCTGCATTTTCTGCCGTATAATGCTTCGTAAGGCGGCATGCCTATACTCGCATGATGACTATTGTTGTAGGCGAACTCCACCAACGGTAGATGATCCTCCCAGCTTCCTTTGAAGTTCATCACACAAGCTCTCAGCATATCCTCAAGCGTCTGAATCGTTCTGTCGCTCTATCCATCAGTCTGAGGATGATACGCTGTACTCATTCGCAATTGCGTTCCCAGGCATTCTTGCAATCGCTTCCAGAAGTTAGACGTGAAACGCGGATCTCTGTCAGACACAATAGACACCGGAACACCGTGTCGAGAAATAATTTCCTTCACGTATAGCTTCGCTAGCTTATCCAGGTTGTACTTGACCTTGATCGGCAGAAAGTGGGCTGACTTCGTCAGTCGATCCACTATAACCCATATCGCATCAAATCCCTTCTGAGTTGCTGGAAGACCTTCCACGAAATCCATCGTGATGTGCTCCCACTTCCACTCTGGAATTTCTAACGGTTGAAGCAAACCACTTGGTCTCTGGTGTTCTGCTTTAACTTTCTGGCACGTCAAGCATTTTGCAACGCATTCAGCAACGTCCCTCTTCATATTCGCCCACCAGAAATGATGCCTGAGATCCTGGTACATCTTCGTACTCTCAGGGTGAATAGAATATCTAGAACTATGAGCTTCGCTCAGAATCTCCTCTTTGACATCAGGTACTGGCGGTACCCAGATTCTACTTTCAAATCGTAACAGACCTTCGTTATCGATCTTGAACTTGAACTCTTTGCCTATGGTTATCCTCCTCCAAATCTTCTTACATTCTTCATCGTGCAGTTGTGCTTCTTTCACTTTGTCTACTAGAGTAGAACCAGTAGTTACTTGAAACAACATCTCATACGATTCCTTCGGAAGCTTCACCTCCAACTCCAATCTAGCCATCTGTTCTATCAACTGATCCTGATCAGTTAACACGTTCAGCTTCTCCTGTCCTTTCCTGCTCAAAGCGTCGGCAACAACGTTAGCTTTACCCGAATGGTAAAGTATCTCGCAATCATAGTCTTTAATCAGTTCCAACCACCTTCTTTGGCGCATGTTCAAATCTTTCTAGGTAAATATATACTTCAAACTCTTGTGATCTGTGTATATTTCACACTTTTCTCCATATAAGTAGTGCCTCCAAATCTTTAGGGCAAACATTACTGCCGCCAATTCTAGATCATGGGTCGGATACCCCTTCTCATAATCTTTTAGCTGACGTGACGCATAGGCAATGACTTTGCCGCTCTGCATCAACACACAGCCTAATCCTTTATGTGAGGCATCGCTATATACTACGAAATTCCTCAAACTAACCGGTAAAGACAATATAGGCGCAGTACTCAACCTCTTCTTTAGCTCTTGAAAACTCTCCTCACACTTCTCCGTCCAAACAATCTTAACTATTTTATAAGTCAAATTCGTTAACGGAGTTGCGATTCTAGAAAAGTCTTGGATAAATCTACGGTAATAACCTGCCAATCCCAAGAAACTCCTCACTTCAGATGTCGTTTTCGGCTGTTCCCAGTTCATAACAGCTTCAACCTTCGACGGATCTACCAAAATACCATCCTTGTCGATCACGTGGCCAAGAAATTGGACACGTTCCAACCAAAATTTGCACTTCAAGAATTTAGCGTAAAGCTTCTCTTATCTCAGTGCTTCTAAGGTTAGTCGTAAGTGTTCAGCATGCTCCTCCTCGTCTTGGAATAAACCAGGATGTCATCTATGAACACTACCACGAACTTGTCCAGAAATGGCTTGAACACCCTGTTCATTAAGTCCATAAATGCAGCTTGGGCATTCATGAGACCAAATGACATCACCAAGAACTCGTAATGACCATATCAAGTCCTAAAAGCCGTTTTAGGTATATCTTCCTTCCTCACTTTCAATTGATGATACCCGTTTCTCAAATTGATTTTCGAGAAGTACCTTGCACCCTTCAGTTGATCAAACAAGTCATCAATCCTAGGTAAAGGATACCTATTCTTGATCGTAACTTTATTCAACTCCCTATAATCAATGCAAAGACGCATCGATCCATCTTTCTTCTTAACAAACAAAACAGGCGCTCCCCAAGGCGAAACGCTGGGTTGGATATACTTCTTGTCTAGCAATTCTTGCAGTTGAACCATTAGTTCCTTCATCTCGACAGGAGCCATTCTGTACGGAGCCTTCGAAATCGGAGCAGTTCCCGGCGCTAGATCGATCACGAACTCTATCTCTCTATCTGGTGGAAGTCCTGGCAAATCGCTCCGAAAAACGACCACAAACTCTTTAACTACCTATATTTCCTCCACCTTTGGGCTTTCCTTACGCGTATCTACTATGTAGGCTAGATATCCCACACAGCCTTGCATCAGAACTTTCTTGGCTTGCATAACCGTCAGACAACTCACTTGTCTAGGCGATTTGCTACCATAGAACACCAACTTCGACGGAGTCGTAAGGTTCACCGACTTCTTCTGACAGTCGATTACCGCCCATGGTTGAACAACCAATCTATACCTAGTATGACGTCGAATTCCCCAAGTTTTATCGGAATCAAATCTACTCTAAGCTCCTGTCCCTTAATGTCCAATCTACAGTTCCTATAAACGCTCTTAACAGGAATAACCTCCCTATTCGCAATCTCTATGTTCAAAGGGTAAACTAACTCTTCTACAGGTAAATCTAGGGTTTTAGCAAAATCATTAGATATGAATGAACAAGTAGCACCCAAATCAAATAATACATATGCATTTATACTATTGACCGGAATAATACCTGACACCACGTCTTTTGATTGCACAGCATCCTGCACCGTCATATTGAATGTCTGTACAGTGGGTCGAACAGCTTGTAATGGTGCAGCAATAGTAACGGTACTGCCGCTTCCATTCCCTCCGCTCCCTGTTGACCCTGCCGTCAGCTTCTTCGGGCAGTTGCGAGCCATGTGATCTTTGGATCCACATGTAAAGCAAGCTCCCTTCTTCGGGTTTGGGCAATTAGGCGCGATGTGGCCTTCCTGACCACAGTTGAAGCACACCCGCTTCCCCTTCATGCACACGCCAGTGTGATTCTTACCGCATGTAGCACATGCTTCGAACTTCCTCTTCTGCTGGCTTCCTTGCTGACTCCTAGCAGAGGTGTTGTCATTCCATTTCCTCTTCTGGTTCACAGCCCCCAGTTTTGGTTTTTACATCATTCTTCTTCTTCATATCTTGGTTGAACTTCGTCATCTCTTCGCTTCCTCCCTCAGCAAGTATGGCTTTCTCCAGCACCGCTGCAAAGGTATTCAGCTGGAACATGGAAACCTTGCTGTAGAGCCAGGGCTTCAGTCCCCGCTCAAACCTTCTCGTTTTCCTAGCGTCAGTGCTGACCTGGTATGTAGCAAACTTGGACAACTCGTTAAACTTGGCGGCATACTCGGACACCGTCATCCCTCCCTGCTTAAGTTCTAGGAACTGGACCTTTATCTGGTCCTAGGAACTCACTGGGAAGTACATTTCGTAGAACATTTCCTTGAAATGTTCCCACGTGATGACTCCCTCTCCCTCTCGGGTCTTGTTAGCCTGCCACCAAAAGCTAGCATCGACTTTAACATGAAAGCCGCGAACGCTGTCTTCTGGTCTTCACCTACTCGGGCTACGTCGAATACCTTCTCCATTTTCATATCCCATGTCTGAGCCTCGATAGGGTTAGTCGATCCTTTGAATTCAGGCGGTCCTACTGCCTTGAATTCCTTGAACGTTGTTCCCTGTACTTGCGGCTGATTTGCAAGAGCTCCGGTCAACAGGTTCACCAACTGCTGAACCGAGTTGGGGTTCGTCCCGTCGTTATTGTTGTTCGTCGAACCCTCGGGGTTTTGACGTGTTATTCTTCTTCTACGAGGCATTTTTTGTTAAGAAAATATTATTATTAGATCCTTTACTCAACTATTAAGTATCCAAGTTCATACTTAAACGTTTAAATGGCTCAATTCACATAGAACACATAGCACGTCAAATAAACTTCTTTTATTAATTACTCGTAGTTTAAAAAAACATCAAACAGATAGCATTTCTGCCATTTACATCATCCTTCCTGAACTGAAAAAGTTACAGGATCACATTATTAACTCATCCCCTTCTTATCTCAAATTATGAGATTTACATTACTTATTACAAAAAGCAATAAATAAACAAAACTCTACTACTACTACTGCTGCTGCCTAGGCATATTAATACGTTGCACAGCCTCTTTGCGTTCCTCTTCCATTACCTGAAACGCCGTTCTTCGGTCCACCACATACCACGGTAAACCTTGGAACTGAGCTGGGTAGTAGAAAATACGGTCCTGAGCTCTCTCTATCGCTGTATTAAAAGCATACTCCGTTTCCCTTAGCTTGGCTCTCTTGGCTTCAGCTTCACCTTCAGCTTGATCGGCTCGTTGATTAGCCCTCAAGCTTGACTCTTCAGCTCTGGCACGCTTCCTCGACTCCTCCTGGATGTCTTGCTTCAGCTTTGCCAGTTCAAATTGAGCAGCATCTCTATCAACCTCCATATGTATTAGGTTCCACTGTGTATCTCCTAGGTCACTTGCCATTTCTTCGATCGTCTCGTCTCGCTGCTGGATGGTTTCTTCGAGATCTCCTACTTGTCCATGAAGCTCCACATTGCTATCGTAGACTGCCTCGTACATCTCAGCACTAGTAGACTGAGGTGGGAATTCCTCTTCGGGATCCTCTTCCTCCTCTTCCTCCTCTTCAGACTCGTCCTCGTTCTCATCTTCTGGAATAAGTGTCAGCTCACGCTCCCGACCAGCTACGGTGATCACTGGAGATGACTCTCTCCTAACCAGCTACTCCCAGATAACATGTATGTCACGGGGCTTCTCCTCTCTAGGCACCTGAGGTACATCCTCTCTAGCCTGACTAGGTTCTCCAACGTTCGACATCCTGACAAAAGAATTTTAAAGTTCATTATTACGTGATATCGAGTCGTCACTCTTCGAATACTATAATGTAAACACATAGCACATAAGGTAGTTTATTATCTTTTACCTATCACATCTATCTTTTCGATCTTACCATAAGGCTACTACCTAAGGTTTTTCCCCACCTAAGGTTTCATAACCTATAGCTTTGATACCAACCTGTGACTCCCCCAAATTTGGGTACTTCGTTTCCACATGATTTGGTGTTCACTTTCTAATATAACATACATCTACCCAATGAATAATGCAAAATAACCTACAATTTAAATTAAAATAAATAAATCTCCCTTACAACAAGGGTTACAACCTTTTTAAAATAATCCCGGGTTATTCTAACCCTGACATGAATATAATAAGTGCGGAAATAAAAACATAACAGTCAAGTCTTAGTACAATCATTCTCAATTAAATAAAAATAAGTCTTCACTTGCTTTGCTTTCCCTTGCCCTTACTTGTAGACGGAGCATCAGCGTTATCAACCTTAACTGAAATTGTTATTTAATGCAAGAGTGAGCAAACCACAGCTCACTGGAGTTTAACAATAATATATACATGAAAGGATATCTTCCAAAGAATCTGAATAATATGATTCGCTTCAACAATAAAGAATTGAATAATAATTCTTTCATTGCAATTACAATTCAAAAATAGAATTTATCTGAGTGTCATAAGACCTTTGAACTCTTGTCCTAGGTTATAAATATTTCTATTTAAACTTTTAACTGTCAATAAGACTATGGACCTTAACTCGTACTTAGGGGGATCAGCCCTTTGTACCATGTATTGTGCACAAACATCTTAACGTTATGCGTAGTAACCTCCCCAAGTATATAGGATTGTTCAACTCAGCAATTTGAATTCAAGTCCGCACCAAAGAAAGTTTGGTTTGGATAAGCTTACAAGGGTAATTTGGATTTCACGTTCATCAACTAAGGATTAGTTGAATCGACTATCAATAATTCGTAAATAACAGAATTATGAACTAACATATGCTTTAGAATCAACTTAAAGTATTTAGAATAATAATTGGATCTTACTTGAACAATAAGTTAAGATCATTTCAATTAAATAAACAATTGTCCAATACAGAAATGGAAAGGACATTCTCAACAATGAATTTATGAATTCAAGAATTTGTATATAATTAACAAGTTTAGGGTTAGAAGACTTTCCTTAAGCGCAAGCTACTTACTCAACCACGTACTTAAACACTTCCTATATACATTCAATTATAATAATCTAAATCAGTTAACACATAACTAATTTACATAAGTGGTTAACCTTCATGGTTAACTCATTCTAATTAAATAAATAATAATAATCAACAATCACATAGTTAATTACATCACATCCGTAGTCACATAATTAAATTAATTATGTATTTAGTTAAATTATAATTAAACAATTATAATTCAAACACTTAATCAAATTATAATTACTTAAATTATAATTACCTTTTAAATTATAAACAAATTATAATTTATAATCAATTAAACTACATCATGCTTTTATAATTACACAATTTATAATTAATCATGTATTTGTCAATTATAATCAATAATTAAATATGTATTATAATTACATAATTTATAATTAATAATGTAATTATCAATTTAAAATCCACAATTAAACATGCATTTATTAATTTATAATTACTTAAATTATAATTTAAATTAACATCTAATTGATTAAAATAATTAATTTCTATACATTATAATTTCACAATATTATACTTTAAATTAAACACTTACTCCTAATTATAATTAATCAAATTATAATTAAGTAACTCATTCACAATAAAACAATTATAGTTTATAATTTAAATACTATATTAGGTTTTCAAAACTTCCTTTTTCTCAAATATGAAATTGTCACATTCATATTAACCACATGTTATAGCAACTGATTACATGCTCATCATCATAAATAATTTATCTTAAGCCATCAAGTAAGACTACACAAATAAACTAAATTTTCTGCCTCTGCACAGCCAGCGGTGCAGCTGCGCATCCAGCAGCCTTGGCATCGGCGCAGCTGCGCAGGTAAAGGATCTGGGAAGGGCAAGCGGTGCAGCTGCGCTGCTCCTGGCCTTGCTGCTAGCGCAGCTGCGCAGCAACTTGGCCAGACGCAGACAGCCACAGTTCTCTGCTTTACCGACAACCCATAAAAGCCAACAAATGGAAAATTACAGTGTCGTAGCCACTGTAACTCCATACACATACAATAATACATAACATAACATGTTTCTAAACACAAAAACCATCTAAACAACAATAATCAAAAGTTTTAAAAATCCAATTTGGCCATTTTCATGAAAACTCATATTCTTCCAAAATAATTCACTGTAAGAAATTTTCTCCATCAATTCTACTTTATATACATACATTATATACGTAATTGAATATAATCATGAAACAATTTCCTAATAAGCATGCTAACATATTCTAATTCATCAATTTCTCAATCCAACATTGCCAACAAAACTAAAACTCATATGAACTCATATCAACATAAATTTTCTGTTAAAATATCTTTCTACACAAATTTAATTTCTGAAAATCGTTATGGCATACAATCACTATTAGTATAACATGAACACAATACATATTCAATTCATGATTATACCACTTTCATGAAAATTTACTTTTATAGAGAATGAAAATATAAAGAACATACAATTCAACTTCAAAACAATAAGTTCTAAAAATTATACCTTTTTGCTTAATAGAAGTGAAGAAGATGATGATTTCCTTACTCCTTCCTTCTCTTCTTCTCTAATTCTTCTCTGCTATTCTTCCTCTCTACTCTCTCTTTTGTTCTTAGTCTTAGGCTTAAACTAACATAATTTTTCCTTACGTAGTATATAGATATATATCTGACATATATCAATAATATACGTACTAACTAATATTTAATAATCCAATTAAATTAGGAGTTACAAAATTCAAAAGTCCTTTTGGCTTGTTTGGCAACAGGAAAATTAGAAACTAGTTTTACCAACTTAGACATGGCTTAGGTAAATTAGGTTTAAACTAGTGTAAGGGCCCTGTTTGGCGACAGTCTTTTAAAACAAAAGCAAGGGCCTTGTTTGGTTAAAATCATTTAAAATCTTTTTTTTTATTTTAACAAATCATTAAACACCTATTTTAAATGTCATATTTTAATTAATTAAATATTAATCATCTAATTTAATCAATTAAAATCTAACATCAACAAATCACATAAAATTGCCACATAATTATAATTACTGGCTAATTATAATTCATGTAACACTTCATCACATATCTCATCTAATTTAATTCTCTCAATTAAATTAGAACTATAATATAAAATTAATATACATCAATTAAATTAAATATTACACATTTATTTAATTAATATGTACACTTAATTAAATCACTTTCATAAATCACATAATTTATTTATTTAACTCAATAAATAAATCACATAAAATATTTATTTAACTCAATAAATATTTAAAATTAAATATAAAAATCTCAATCGTTACATATTCTGCATGTATGCGTATTCTGGAAATCTGTAATATATAAGCATGTATATGATGTTCTGATAATCGTATCCTAGAAGGTGGAATAACAATTCAACTTCTGTTCTGATTGGATTAGAAACATGAAGATTCGATTTAATATTATTAATCGAAAATGGACATATATGATATGTTTTGGGTGTATTGTTATTATGAGTGTATTGGCGGATAGTATATGATTCTGGAATTATTTCAGAGATTCGTATGAAAAATTCTACAATACAGCCAGACCATCGCCACGGGGGGAAACCCCCCCCTTAGACCCCCCCGTTGTAGCGCACGATGGTCGTGACCCCAATATTTGATATATAGTTTTCTTTAATTATATAAATTTTATCATGTGCTTATTGTGATATGCATGGTGCATAGTTATGGCCCTTTTGACCCATAGGTTAGTGGTTTTTGGTTTTGAAATACGGCTTGCATGTCATGCCTTTCTATAAATTCTGATGTAATATTCTCTTCTCACCTAAATCCCCTCGAATATAACTGGAGGTTTCTTTATGCCATGTAATGTACAATTGTAACCTATCAAGATGACAAGATGATGATGGAGAGGAGACACATGTATGAGGAAGGTCCAAGAAAGCTACTATTTTGAAGATCTTTTACCACCTAAAACTGACCTTCAATTTTTCATTAGCTTGAAAAGATTGACATAGGGTTGGGCCATAACTGTGACACATTTAATTTTGCACTTTATTTATGCTTGTATACGATATGATATGATAAATAATGTGCATGTTTAATAAGATTAAAATTGGTGAGATCTAAATTAATTAATAAAATCCCTCATAAAATTATTAAGTTTAAATCAGATGTCTTCCAATGAATAACACTCATCAAGACCTTGACCGATGGATGTAAGTTTGCCAAAGTAAAGTACCCCATTTATCTTGGTAAGATGCGATAGGATAATTGTGATATCCAAACTGTTAAAATCATTGGGCCAGACTTAACTAAGTTATCACAATAGGATTGTGGACTTAGAGGCATAGAGTTTGGTAGGTACCATTAGATGGACTAGAAACAAATGTTGTTCACCAAACTATCTAAGAGTTATATATGATATAATTAACAAAGGGTTGTCTACCTAAATAATTATGTTTTGAGAGAATAGCCAAAGCTAACTTAAGGCATAATGAAATATGAATCTTGGCTCACTAGAAAGATTTAATAGAAAATGCTTTTCGAATTAATGGTGAGGGCTATTAATTTGAATAAAATAGTGGGAGGTATATTTTGAATGTACTATTATCAATTACATAATATCAAAACTCTACAATTTGACTTATTATTTTTGCACTTATAAATTTTAGATATCAATGGCAAACAACAACACAAATAGTCTTTCACTACGATCGGTCCTTGAGAAGGAAAAATTGAGTGGAATTAATTTCCTAGACTGGCATAGGAACTTGAGGATTGTCCTCAAACAGGAGCGCAAGCTACATGTCCTTGATGGGCCCATTCCTGCAGTACCAGCTAACACTGCACCACGTGTAGAGCATAATGCTTACAAGAAGAATCAAGATGATGCTCTGGACGTGAGTCGTCTCATGCTAGCAACTATGAACTCTGAGCTTCAGAAGCAACATGAGTTAATGGATGCTTATGAGATGATCGGGCATCTCAAGAAATTGTTCGAAGGGCATGCTCGACAGGAGAGGTATGATACAAGCAAGGCGTTGTATCACTGCAAGATGGGTGAACGTGATCCAGTTGGTCCACATGTGCTTAAAATGATTGGGTATATTGAGTACCTTGGTAGGTTGGGTTTTTCGATTACTCCGGAAGCCCAAACCGATCTTGTTTTGCAATCTTTGAACAATAGCTACTCTCAATTTGTTATGAATTACCTCATGAATGAAATTTCAAAACCACTTACTGAGTTGTTTAGAATGTTAAGAACTGCTTAGAACAACATGAAAAAGGCAGGACCCGCTCCCATAATGATGGTGCAAAAGGGGAATGCTTAGGGAATGGGGAAAGGCAAGAAGAAGATAAGATCTAAATCTGCCAAACCCAATCCCAAAATTAAATAGGCTTTAAAACCTAAAGGTGGGGTGGCTAAAGAAGGTGATTGTCACTTCTGTGGAAAACCTAGACACTGGAAGAGGAATTGTCATGCTTATATGGAAGAACTGAAGAAAAAGAAAGGAAGTATGACTTCTAATTCAGGTATATATGTTATAGAAGTCAATTTGTCCACTTCTACATCATGAGTATTGGATACTGGATGTGGTTCTCACATTTGTGTTAATGTGCAGGAACTCCGAAGGAGTAGGACTTTGGCGAAAGGCGAGGTTGACCTACGAGTTGGGAATGGAGCAAAAGTTGATGCACTAGCCGTAGGAACTTATCATTTATTTTTGCCCACTGGGCTAGTATTAGAATTAGAGGATTTTTATTATGTGCCTGCTATGAGCAAAAACATTATTTCTGTTTCTTGTTTGGACAAGAAGGGTTTTTTATTTTTAATAAAGAACAACAGTTGTTCATTTTACTTAAATGAAATATGTTATGGTGTTGCACAATTGTTTAATGGTCTTTATATTTTTAATTTAGAAATGCCTACCTATAACATAAATACAAAACAATTTAAATCAAATGATTCAAATCCGACATATCTCTGGCACTGTCGTTTAGGCCATATAAATGAGAAACGCATATCCAAACTTTATAAAGATGGGTTTTTGGATTCATTTGATTTTGAATCATATGAGAAATGCGAGTCTTGTTTATTAGGCAAGATGACTAAAGCCCCCCTTTTACTGGACACAGTGAATGGGCTAGCGATGTATTGGGACTTATACATAGTGATGTATGCGGACCCATGAGTTCGTTAGCAAGAGGTGGGTTTTATTACTTTATTACATTTACTGAAAACTTCAGTAGATATGGATATGTGTATCTTATGAGACACAAATCTGAATCCTTTGAAAAGTTCAAGGAATTCAAGAATGAAGTTCAAAACCAATTTGGCAAAAGCATAAAAGCCCTTCGATCCGATCGAGGAGGTGAATACTTAAGCCAAGACTTTGATGACCTTCTAAAGGAGTGTGGTATTATATCACAGCTCACTCCACCTGGAACACCACAATGGAATGGTGTGTCTGAGATGAGGAATCGCACCTTGTTGGACATGGTACGATCGATGATGAGTCATGTAGATCTTCCAATAAGCTTCTGGGGGGTCATGCCCTAGAGACAGCTGCATTCACACTTAATCGTGTTCCTACAAAGACGGTTCAGAAGACACCATATGAGAAGTGGACTGGGAAACGTCCTAGTATGTCGTTCATGAAGATTTGGGGTTGCGAGGCGTTTGTAAAACGTCTGGCTTCTGACAAGCTCAGACCCAAATCTGACAAATGTAATTTTGTGGGATACCCAAAGGAAACAAAAAGGTATTATTTCTACAAACCTTCTGAGAACAAAATATTTGTTGCTCGAACTGATATTTTTCTAGAAAGAGAATTTGTCTCTAAAGAAAATAGTGGGAGGAAAGTAGAACTCGAAGAAGTTCGAGAACCACAAAATATCATTGAACCTGAGTTGGAACATGAGCAGGAACCACAAGATATTGTGGAAAGTGAACCTGCTCAAATTACACGAGGCATTCGTAGATCTGGTAGGACACGCCAAGAGCCCGAGAGATATTATGGATTTCTTATGACTCAAAACGGCGATGTGATGCTCATAGATCATGATGAGCCTGCTTCCTACCAAGAAGCTATGAATGGACCAGATTCTGAGAGATGGCTTGAAGCCATGAAATCTGAGATGGACTCCATGTATACTAACCAAGTATGGACTTTGATTGATCCACCTGAAGGGGTTAAACCAATCGGGTGCAAGTGGGTTTTCATGAAGAAAACCGACATGGATGGTAATGTACAAACCTATAAAGGCCGATTGATAGCAAAAGGTTTCAAACAAGTTCAAGGTGTTGACTATGATGAAACCTTCTCTCTAGTGGCAATAGATAATCCATCAGGATCTTACTTGCTATTGCAGCCTTTTATGATTACGAAATCTGGCAGATGGATGTCAAAACTACTTTCCTTAACGAAAATCTCCTTGAGGATGTGTATATGACACAACCTGAGGGTTTTGCCAATCCAAAGGATGCTGGAAAGGTATGTAAGCTGCAACGATCCATTTATAGATTGAAGCAAGCCTTTCGGAGTTGGAATCTTCGATTTGATGAAGCAGTCAAAGAGTTTGGCTTTATAAAAAATGAAGATGAAACTTGTGTATATAAAAAGGTTAGTGGGAGTCACATTGTATTCCTGGTATTATATGTTGACGACATATTAATTATTGGGAATGACATTCCTTCCTTACAGGCTGTAAAAATATAGTTAGGAAAATGTTTCTACATGAAAGATTTGGGCGAATGCAACCTACATTTTAGGTATCAAGATCTATCGAGATAGATCGAGAAAAATGCTCGGCCTAAGTTAAAGTACATATATTGATAAAGTGCTAAAACGGTTCAGCATGCAAGAGGCAAAAAGAGAACACTTACCCATGTCTCATGGTGTTAAGATCTTTAAGGCCCAATGTCCTAAATCACATGATGATGAGGAGTGTATGAGAAAGATCCCTTATGCTTCGGCAATTGGATCTAGCATGTATGCAATGATATGTACTCGTCAGGATGTCTCGTATGCTTTGAGCATAACGAGCAGATACCAGTCGAATCCAGGTGAAGGTCACTGGACAGCAGTCAAGAATATCCTTAAGTACCTGAAAAGGACTAAGGATTCATTCTTGGTATATGGAGGTGAAGACGAACTGGCAGTAAAGGGTTATACAGATGCTAGTTTCCAGACTGACACAGATGACTATAAGTCTCAGTCAGGTTTTGTGTTTTGCCTTAATGGTGGTGCTGTTAGCTGGAAAAGTTTGAAGTAAGAGACAGTGGCCAATTCTACGACAGAGGCTGAGTATATTGTTGCTTCTAGTGCGGCCAAGGAGGCTGTATGGATTAAAAAGTTCATCACTGAACATGGTGTTGTTCTAACCATTGTTGATTCGGTTGAGCTATACTTTGAAAATAATGGAGCCATTGCACAGGCTAAGGAACCCAGATCTCACCAACTATCCAAGCATATACTTAGGCGGTACCATCTCATCCGTGATATCATTGATAGAGGAGATGTACATATAAGCAGAGTGCCAACATATGATAATGTTGCAGATCCATTGACCAAAGCTTTGTCGCAGCATAAGCACGAAGGTCACACTAGTTCCATGGGTATTAGATACATGAGTGATTGGCTCTAGTGCAAGTGGGAGACTGTTAGAGTTTATGCCCTAGAGGCCAATTCTTTGATGTAATTGTTTAACATTTTTGATATTATATTTGATTGAATAAATGAATTATTTTATTATGGTTTTATTTATTGCGTTATATAAATGTTAACATAATAAAAGTCCTTAGAATAGTGATACAAATTATATGGCTTCAAGTATGTGGCTTGAACATGAGATCATATAATTACAATTAGTATCATTACTCTTAAATGTCCCTAGTCGAGTGTCATTGTTAATGGGACAACAATGATACATTGAGACTAGCATGTGGATTGACTGATGGCCAAATCTCATTGGTCATAAATATATGAGATATTGAGTCAATGCATAGGTATATGTTAGAGAACAATGTACTGGACAGACTCACCATGAGAATTCTACATGGAGCACTATGCAGAGTGTCATAAGCAATTCTCATAGTGACAATGATGTAATGATCCTCTGACTTGAAATCACTATATTACTACACAGGAATTTATGTACTTTGATATCATAAAAAGTCACCTTTAATAGGGTGAATAATAAAGGTGATTATTGGGTACATCATGAATCGTGTGAGGAATATGAGTGATCTAGATGAAATTTAACCCTCCTATATATTAGGGGTGATATCCATAGGCCTCTTGATTGAGTAGGACTATGAAACGCATGGCCATGCTCAAATAGTGATTTGTTTCATATAGTCTACTCATCGATCAAGAAAACTCAGATTAAATTATGAAGAGGATGACACATTCCATGCCTCGAGTTTAATCTGGGATGTCAAGGTTAAAAGGATTAAATTACATTAAAACATTGGTCACGAAAAGGTTGTATCGAATCACAGATCTTATTATTATTTGGGTAGCAGTGATGCATTACTAGATGCCGCTCACTGTTTATAATTTTATAATATGATTTTAAAATTATTGCCAACATAATAATAACCTATAGGGTCACACACTTAGAACGTAATTAAAAGAAAATTAATTTAAATTGTAAGGATTTAAATATATCAATATAATTGATAGTATTTAAATTACGAATTTAAATTAATAGGATAATTTGTATATTTATGTATATTAATTAAGTAAGACTTAATTAAGATATAATATATATATAAATTCGGATTTTATTTTTTTAATTGGATTAGATTTTGATTAATACCTTTAACTGCTATATATATATATATGATATATCAGCCGTTTTTAGGGTATTTATTATAAACCCAAACCCTAGCCGCTTTTAGAGAGAGACTAGAGAGAAAAACTTCGAAAGTCTAGATTCTTGGCGGATAGTACCGCAGCTTTCCTTGCTGCAGATCGTGTGATGATTCGCAGGACGTTCGTGTGGATACCGTAGAGACGCAATTCCTTTGGATTGCGTTGAAGATTCGAAGGTGTTCCAGAATCTAATAATAACCTATAAGGTCACACACTTATAATTTTATAATATAATTTTAAAATTATTGTCAACATAATAATAACCTATAGGGTCACACACTTTGAACGTAATTAAAAGGAAATTAATTTAAATTGTAAGGATTTAAATATATCAATATGATTGATAGTATTTAAATTACGAATTTAAATTAATAGGATAATTTATATATATATGTATATTAATTAAGTAAGACTTGATTAAGATATAATATATATAAATTTGGATTTTATTTTTTTAATTGGATTAGATTTTGGTTAATACCTTTAACTGCTATATATATGATATATCAGCCGTTTTTAGGGTATTCATTATAAACCCAAATCCTAGCCGTTCTTAGAGAGAGACTAAAGAGAAAAACTTCGAAAGTCCAGATCCTTGGTGTAAGACCCCAACTTTTATGAATAAAGATTTAATTTTTTTTATATATTATTTTGAAATAATAAGGTGTTGATTTGATAAATGTGAAAAGTTATGGGTGAAATGTGCAAATATTTTAAAATGAGCAAGTGGTTATAAAATATTCATTGTTGTCGGAGAATATTCGTTTGGTGGAATATTCTTGTTGTCGGAGAATATTCGTACGACGGCGCAGCTATTTGTGGGCCCCACAACGGAATAACTGTCGGATATAGAAAGCGACAGAAATAACCTTTTTATAAAATAACGGCGTAGTGGTTACCGTTAGTACTGTTGAAATACCCGGTGGTTAAAATACAGTAATACGCGGTGTTGCACAGTAGCACACGGTGTTGCACAGTAGCATACGGTATTGCACAGTATTTCGAATTATTGATTCTTATGTGAGAAGGCACTTACTCAATTATTGTTACAGTAATTACTGTTCAATATTTTATATTATTGACTCAATAATTGCTACGTTGATATTTTATATTATTGACTAAATAATTGTTACATTGATATTTTATTGGCACAATAATTGCTACGTTGCTATTTTATATGATTGATTCAATAATTGCTACAGTTGATATTTTGTATTATTGATTCAATAATTGTCACTGCACAGTATTTCACATTATCAACTCAATAATTCATATTATTTGAATAATATTATTATATAGCATTATTGACAATGTCTAAGGAAGTTCTGTCTAGGAGGGATTATTTAATTGCGCGCCTAGTAAGGAGAAGTCCTTATCGGAAGGCCCCCTCTTTCCTGGGAACGACCTGGTTGTCAATATTGTAGTTCTGTAATATTATTTATGAATAATTAATTATTAATTTATATGATAAAGAAATATTTATTTTATGGATATAAAAGAAAGAATTAGTGCTGATGTGTTTTTATCAGTATTTTGGTGTGAAAAATCATTCGTTTATGAATTTCGGATAATTTATGTTTGAAATTTGGAAAAACTTCCTTCTACAAAGTTGTAGAGAATTAAATTTTTTATAGAAAGATATAGAATTTGTATTTTTCTGATAAAGGGGCTATTTATTATGAATTATTGAAGTTTCAGAAATAAATATTTTTATTAAAAATATGGGTGGGCCCCACTTTTGTTTTTGTTGAAAAATTCTGATTTCTTAGCAGCCAGGCGGCGGAAAAATTTTAAAACAAAATTATTATTTTATTAAAAATTCTACTTTGGCATCCTAAGCTTTTCCTATAAATAGGGTGCTTAGGTTAGAATTGAAAATCACACCAGAATTAGAAGTTTTCTCTCTCTATAATATCGAGCGTATTTTTGTGAATATTTAGATACTTTGAGTTATTACTATTCAGTGCAAGTTTTTTTCGGTATTATATTCGATATTTCAGCCAGAAGTACTATTCTTTTGAGGTAAGGGATGTTATTTCTTTCGTAAATGATGTTATTCTTTTCAATATCATTATACCAAAATATTGTCATGGATTTTATTATGAAATTCTTATTTTTTTTCGTCGGGGTTACTATTCATGTATACGGCACTATTCACGGAAAAATTAAATTTTCTTCTATATGTCCAAGTTGCTTGTTAAAGTTCTTATCTTTGATTGGATCTAAGTTTTGAGCTTTATTCTTGAATTTTGCTCCACAAAGTATTATTATGAAATATTCTTGAACTTGGATAAACTAAATTACGAATCCCTAATCTTTGTCTTTTATCTCACTGGATTCGTTATTTATATTATTTTCATCATCCTCAGTCCTAAAAGGTGATATAACTGAATATCTTTGGCCTGTAGAGCAAAGATGAATGATTACCTGATAAATATCTTTGGCCGTAGTGCAAAGATGGACAGGTATTGAGATGAACATGACCACTGGTGATACAAATGAATATCTTTGGCCGTAGTGCAAAGATGAATATTTGATTTGAGATATATATTGATTGATGTTACAGGGATAAAATATTGATGATGGACTTTTAAATCATAGAAGATGGTAGACTTCATTCTCTACTTAACTCTTCTAATGAATTGTTATTTTCGCTGCGAATATTGATCTAAAACTTGTTGTCCATAATATTTTATCTGAATGGTTGAAGACTAACGATAATTTATTTTCCATTATCTTAGTCATAATATTCTTTACTGGGCTAGTTGAGCTCACCCTTTTCATCTATTGTACTCTTCAGGAAATGAGAATATTGCGGGAACTAGTCGGGGGACAAGGTGATGGTCCGAGTTAGAGCAGTAGTAGTCCTCGCT
The DNA here is from genome assembly GCA_020205555.1 of Panax stipuleanatus. Lineage (NCBI taxonomy): Eukaryota > Viridiplantae > Streptophyta > Magnoliopsida > Apiales > Araliaceae > Panax > Panax stipuleanatus. Next base: position 92,299,961 of record CM035123.1, on the reverse strand, counting down.
ATTTTTGTAAAATAGTGAGATAATAATTGTAATAAATAAAGAATGAATTTGAATGTTGATATTTCGTATTATATACAATTTGTATTGATACTCACAGTTGTGTGGTCGTATTTTGCACGACCGTGTGATATATAAGTTTGTATTTGAATTCTGTACCATGTATTTGGCGACTCAGAATGGGTTGGGTTGACTGGACCTATTCTGGGGGCGTTACATTTGGCGGCTAGTACCGTAGCTTTCCTTGCTGCAGATCGTGTGATGATTCGCGGGACGTTCGTGTGGATACCGTAGAGACGCAGTTCCTTTGGATTGCGTTGAAGATTCGAAGTTGTTCCAGAATTCGAAGCTCTACCACATAAAGAGTTCTACGTGATGATATTTGATCCAGGAGGAGATAGAACTTTTCATATTCTTACTTGCATTGCATTCATGTTTAGTTTGTTAGATAATAGTTTAGTTTGTTTTGATATAGTTAGTGTTTTGGATGTATTTGGTCTACGAGTGGAAGAGCGTCGTGATTTTGTGGGCATGTTCTTGAGTAAAGAAGTTCAAGCGTTTAAGTTTCCAGGTTATGATGTGGAAAGTTTACAAGGAGCTATGTCAACTCTAGCATTACTTGGAATGAGACATTTACGAGTTTTTCTTGTCCATACAAGGGAAATGCCAGATGTTGCTTTGTTCTTGGCGGGATTTGGAGTTTTTAATGGTTCTTTTCATAGTCTTACTTGCGTTGTTGATTTTGTTTGTGTATTTCATTTGCAAGTTGAGCATGGGGATTAGTATTTGTTTGATGCTACTAATTCAGTTTGTTTTTATGTAGGATCAGATTCGAGGCTAAGTCCTAGTCAATAGGAGGGGATGTCAGATTTGAGGAAAATCTTTCTCAAGAAGAGGGGAATGATATAATCCCGACCGGGCTCGCATTAAACAATAATGACTCAACTCAAGTTCCTTGGGTTTAGCCAATGATTTTTAATGATTAGGCTATAGAGTATTCAAGGATACTTACATTGGAGCTCAATTCATATGAACGAAGAGGAAAGGATCAATCATATAAGACCAAATTAACACAAGCCAAGTTATTATGCAGCGTATGAAAAAATGAAAAGGGGTTCGAGCTACACGACAATACATTCATCATGGGCATTGATTCGACAGAGATCTAAACTTGGAGTTTTCAGCTTGTCATTTACATAGCAGTCATTTGAAGCCCAATTTTGACCTTGATCCAGCCAGAATATCTCAATCCTCAAAGAATGAAACTTGTAGAGCTATTCCTTATATTTTTAGAACATCTTGAATCGTCCCAATCGAAGTTTGGACGAGAGAGTTATGACCATTTTACCAAAGGACGTCGCAGTAGAAATTTGAGCCAGCTGAACTCGCCCCGACGAGCTTAATTTGCCTCGGCAAACTTAAATCACCCAGGCGAGTTCGTCTTTATCTGAATGTGCCCCAGCCCCTTCTGAGTTCACCCCAGCCAAGTTGGGTCTGCCTGAGTTCGCCCCGACGAGCTTAACTGACCCCGGCGAATTCGTCGCGTTCCAATTGAGTTTTTTACGCGTTTTGATAGATTTGGACGCTGGTTTCCTTCGTAAATTAGATCTTTTTAGCATATTTTCATATTCTTATTATAATTAGGTTGCTTATAGATTAGACTTTGATTCCAAATCAATTGTAATTCCTTATAGGATTCTAGGGTTTCATATTTACTTAAATAAGCAACATAAATGTAATTCAAGACAAAATTATTATTATTATTCAGTACAATTGGTGAGATTACTCTCTTCTTTTGGTTCTTTGAGAAGTCTCGAATTATTCATGGTTTGTCTATGAATGTTCAATTTGACTTATCATATAATAATTAATAGTTATGTGTGGCGTTTTCTACGGCATCAATCGTCGATTGTACCGAGGTTCTTGTTTCATTATAAAAATAAGGTTTAGGTGTCATTGGTGTTCCATTCAACATAGATTTCATTGCATGATCGACTTTACCAAGGTTCTCGTCACAATATAGATGTTGGGTTGAGGTGTCGAGAGAGTTCCACTCTATCAACTGTACTAGAAACGATCCGGGTGACAACCCTCTCACGCAAGCGTGTCGTGGAGTCCATCACTTGGGCTCATTCTAATACTTGAATTATAACTATTTAGGACTAGTTTTACCATTCCCCTAACTTTTCTATGCATAGATATGGGTTTAACCTTCTAAACCTAGCATTTTTAAGCTTTTATATATTAATTTCTTATTTTTTTGTATGTATTAGAATTTCAACACTTCGAATAGTCTAGTATACTTCTAACTCACTTGTTTAAGGAGTTAAAATAGATCTTGAGGCAAAATATCAAAATCTCAAATTTCACATTTAGAAAACTATAGAAAACTGCAGTTTTAGTGAATTAACTAGCTAGTTTGCTGATTTGTTTGAATTTTTGGGTTAAGTTTTTGGCTCAACCATTTAACCCTAATCCTAGACCATACATCAAGGTATTTTAATCAAGGTTTAGGTTTCTTATTCATGTCAGTTAGGCATCCCAAAATAGGGGCTCAAACTGGGCATTTTAACATTTTTTTCAAAAAAAAACTATTTTTGACACTATTCCATTTTTTTTTTCAGTTTTGGCCAGTTGGATAGTCTAGGCATGTGTATTTAATTCACTTCAGGCTACTTTTATCATCACCACACTTTATTTAATCACCTAGCTAAATTTGACCTATTAAAGCACACTTTAGGCTTATAAGATTGACCATAACTTGGTTTTCATGTTAGCTTTTGTCTTGGCCATGATTGCGAATCATTACTAGCATGTATTAGCAACTTTATACAAGCTCATTTTAGTTTTTTAGGGTCAGGTACCAAGATTTGCCTAAAATAGTCCACTTTTGGCTTTAAAATATGGTTTTTAACAAGTCCAACACTTAAAACACTCTAGACTTGATTTGGATAGTTTGTGCAGCTCACTTATGTCATGTTATGGCTATTAAAACTTGTCTACATGGTGTAGGTATTGTATCTCTTTACTTGGGTGGTAATTGAAACTTAAAGCTTACTTTTAATGGTCTTTAAACATGAAAACTGAGTAGCACTTAATATGGACCTCAACTAAGTTAAGGGTCACTTTTTAAATGCCTCTTATGGACATATTATGGTTTCCTTACTGAATCACAAGTTTAGGTTCTGAACTTGGATAAAACAGTCCTCAAATCTAGAATTTAAGCACAATTTTAGCTATTACACATAAACAGATCTAATATATTACTCAAGGAACCTCTAGGCATTCAAATAAACTTTAAAACATCATTATAACTTAATATTATATACATTAGCATGCTTGCTCAGTTAGTTCAATTTCTAACACCAAAACAGCTCTTACTAGGCATTTTAAACATGAATTTGTACTACTCTACCATAATAGTCCCAAGTATTCAAAAGCTCAAGTTATATGCATTTTTACTTCATATACATACTATATAATCTATACACATGGCTTAAAACTCATAGGTTATAAATTTCATGCTTTTGATCAAAACAGTCTCCTCTTGACTTTAAGTTTTAGAACATGATCTAGTAATACAACCAATCAAGTCATGACTTTGTACCTAGTATACAACATGAACCTCTTTATCCAGATCGCTCAAATTGTTAGTCATAAAAGTCCATAAACAAGTTCTTTATCTAGCATACAAGTTCTCAAAACAGTGGTCTGGTCTGGCTTGTTTCAAACTGGCCCAGACTGCCTTGTTTTGGTCCCTTACCAACTGAAAATGCTACTTTAGACTCACTACTATTATCCTTCAAGGTTTGGTATATATAGACACCCTATTATAGCATGAAAACCACATTAGAAGGAAAGCATACCAGTTATTACTAAGCTCACTAACACAGCCAAGATTAATTTGTCTAGCTAATATAAATTATCATGGTATGCAAGTTACATTAAATGTTATACCTAAGCATAGAAGCATACTTGAAGCATTACACTTACTACATAAGCAATTTGACATGATCTTGGATTCTATTTCACATCTAGTATGCTCTTACACTATAACAGTCCTTACTTCAGTCTTTTATCAAACAGTTGGTGAGCAAACTATTTACTTACATACAATAACTATTTTCCTATCCATTTTCCTTTTTTGTCACTTAATAACACTTTTGAATGAAATTACTTATATTATAATATAATTATTTCATTGATCAAATAGGTAGTTTCATGTCAAGAATATTTTCTAATTAAGTCATGTTGGCTTTCCTTTTCATTCTTGATATTTATATACCATTATAATAAGGTATATTCATTCTACCTCTTTTATCATGTATAACTTGAGATACTTAATAAATTATTAAGTATTAAATAATTATAATACCACAACAATTAAGTATAAATAAAAAAAATAAAAAAATAAAATTATACATAAAATTTGTCATTATAACAATTAAATATTATATAGAATTTTTGTATGTCATTACATTATTATATCATCATCAAATTCAAAGTATGCATTGTACTAACAGTCTAAATGTGTGATAAACAAGCCTTAATATGTTTTAAGAATACTCTGTCCATTCTAAAAATTGTGATTTGAATCAAAAGTAAGTAACTTCATATCAATTTTGAATCTTAAGATTTCACAAATTGCTCTAAAAGATTAAAATGTATCTTTAATTTTGGAACGGAGGGAGTAAGTGGTAATGTTTTTTACTTAATATACAATATTTAATGGTTACTTGTACTTAACTTAAATTTGTATTAATTTGATATTCTAGAATATCCTTTGTTTTCTTTGAAGAATGTATAGTATTACATTTTAGAATAACGTTAGGGGATCAAATAATGTGTCTCAAATTAGTCTCAAATGACATGACATTTGTAACAATCTACTTTTTGAATAAAAAAGGGATGTCACGAGCAAAGCACAACAAACCTCAAATAAACAAATATAGCACTAATAACTTCCAAAACATTTAATTGCTAATAATCCATACATGTCGAATTAAATAAAATTTCCTTAAATTTACACAATAATCAAAATTAGTCAACACCTAAAATCAAATTAACCTAGATGGTCAAATGCAAGCTCTCCTCACACAACCCAGAATCATCCCAGCAAACTTGTCGAAATAAAGCACAGTATAAGTCAAATGCCTAATACGGATATAGAGATACGCAAATATTCCACAATATACATAATGGAATCAAATGGATAAACAAATATGAATTACTAAAGAATTATAAATATATCAACGTTATGTCGGAAACTAAGAAAATAATGGGAACGTAAAACCACAATGTTGTCCATAACAAGATAGTTTCAAAGAAGAATCAAATATAACATAGAATGGTAAGATCACACATTTAATCCTAAATGATTAATCAAACTCAAATATGTTAATAATGTTCCTGTTGGACTTGTGACTCATTCCCCGCCGGGGCGGGGCAAGGAAGGAGAGGAAACCCGCCGGGGCAGGAGGAAATCACTGTCGGACAGTGACCAGCCCTGCTAGGGCAGGGCGACTAGGCAGGGAGACACCGCTGGGGCGGGGGGCGGCACAGACGCAAGGCTTCCTTTTGTGATCGGGATTTAGTCGATTTTCCTGTTCTGTTGTAAAGGGTATTATGGGGAATAAGACCATAATATAAAGTAGGGTTGAAATAAGATTATTGGGTATAAATAATACCTATTGTATAACTCTATGTAACCAATTCATTCATAATAAGAAAAAGGAACGCCTCTCCCGTGGACGTACCCAAATTGGGGAACCACGTTAATCTGTCTGTGTTAATTCTCTTTAATCGTGTGCGTGTGTGTGATCCAATAATTTTAACAAATTGGTATCAAAGCTAGGTTAGATCTGTTAGATTCGTTTGGATTGAACACGAAGAATGATGGCATCAAGTTCGTCCGTTTCAAAGTTCGACGTGATGAAGTTTGATGGAACAGAGAATTTCGGGTTATGGCAACAGAGGGTCAAGGATCTGTTGGTGCAGCAGGGATTGGTGAAGGCATTGAAGAAGAAACCAGAGGCTATGACATTAAAAAATTGGGAGAAACTCGAAGCGAAGGCGGTGAGTACAATTCGTCTGTGTCTTGCAGACGAGGTTATGTATCACGTGATCGGTGATGAATCGCCATCGAAAGCATGGAGTAAACTGGAATCCAGGTATATGTCTAAGTCTCTGAAAAACAAGCTGTTTCTGAAGCAGACGTTGTTTGGGTTAAAGTTGAGTGAAGGTTCAGAAATTATTCAACATATTCACACGTTCAATCAGATTATTAGTGATTTAATAAGGATTGAGATGAAGTTTGAAGAGGAAGACCAAACGTTGATGTTATTATGTTCCTTGCCGGGTTCTATGGAGAATCTTGTTACAACTCTGCTATGGGGGAAAGAGACTCTGAAATTGGAAGAAGTCACATCTGCTCTTCTGATGTTTAATCAGCGAAGGCTTCAGACCGAGGGTGTTTCGGGTGAAGCGCTGATGGTAAAAGGGAGAGAGCAATGTGGCAGAAAATCGAAAAGGGGAAAATCAGGAATGCATGGGAAGTCTAAATCTAGAGGGAAGACTCCTAGGCATAGGGAATATAAATGTTATAAGTGTCACGAGACAGGTCACTTCAAGAGAGACTGTCCGATGAATAAGGATGATGGAACGAAGACTGGAAAGAAGGCAGAATCAACAAAATCGACAAACATTGTGGAAGAGCCATCTGAAGATGGGGATATGTTGTCAGTTTCAACAAACACAAACGTGGCAGATTCTTAGATTCTGGATTCAGCATGTTCGTTTTATATGTCACCTAAAAGGGAGTGGTTTGACGCATACAAATATGTGGACTGTGGTACCGTTTTGATGGGTAACGATGCTTTGTGCAATATCATTGGAATTGGCACAGTGAAGATTAAGATGTTTGATGGTGTCGTGAAAACTCTGGCTGAGGTGAGGAACATACCAGGATTAAGGAAGAATCTAGTTTCATTGGGAACCTTAGACTCTAATGGCCGTGAGTGTAAAACAGGTGGTGGAGCCATGAAAGTGATAAAGGGTGCACTGGTGATTATGAAAGGTTCGAAAGTGAATAGAAATATTTATCATTTGATAGGGAGCATAGTTGTAGGTGGAGCTGCTGCCACTACAGCTGATGATACTTCGTTATGGCATATACGGTTAGGGCATATAGGGGAACGTGGGATGCTGGAAGTATATAGAAGAAATCTATTGAAAAGGGTGAAATCGTGCAAGCTTGATTTCTGCAAGTTTTTTGTTCTGGAAAAATAATGTAAGGTGTCATTTAAGCGTGCGGTGAACAAAACTAAGGGGATACTTGATTATGTTCATATTGATGTTTGGGGACCAGTGAGGGTAGATTCAAAAGCAGGATCACTATATTTCTTGACTTTTATCGATGATTATTCGAGGAAGGTTTGGGTATACTTCATGCGACACAAGTCTGAAGTTTTTGAGAAATTCAAGGTGTGGAAAGCTGAAGTGGAAAACCAAATAGGGAAGAAATTAAAGTGTCTCAGATCAAACAATGGAACAGAGTACAAGTATGAGCCGTTCGTGAAGTTTTGTGAGGAGCATGGGATTCAGAGGCACTGGACTGTAAGAAAGACACCATAGTAGAATGGGGTGGCAGAAAGGATGAATAGAACTATACCAGAGAGGGCACGGTGCATCAGGTTGAATGCAGGGTTTTCAAAGGATTTCTAGGCAGAGGCAGTGAGTATGGCAGTTTACATTATAAACAGGTCGCCGAGTACTGCTCTGGATAATATGGTAGCACAAGAGGTGTGGACAGACAAAGAGGTATACTATTCTGGTATGAAGATCTTTGGGTGTCTAGCCTACGTTCATGTTCCCGGTGTTGAGAGGTCAAAGCTAGATCCGAAGTCCAAATAGTGTATCTTTCTTGGGTATAAGAAAGGTGTGAAAGGGTACAAGCTTTGGGATCCGAAAGCAAAGAAGGTGGGGATCAGTAGGGACGTTGTTTTTGATGAAGCTTCTATGTTTAAGGCACATCAAGAAGTTCAGAAAAATGCAGCTGGAGAAGACACCAGCAGACAGCAGCAAGACATACAGGTTGAGCTGGAAAGTTGTGACACTTGCAATCCACTGCTAGAAGAACAGGTTGATCAGCAACAGCAGGAGAGCATAGCCGCAAGGAGACCCAGACGCACTATCAAACCACCGGAGAGGTACAGGTTTAATAACATGGTTGCATATGCACTCTCTACCACTAGTGGGGATCCGTCTACTTTTTAAGAGGCTATTACTAGTCCTGAAAGGGACAGATGGATGGAAGCCATGGTGGAAGAAATGGAAATTTTGAATAAGAACAAGACTTGGGAATTGAAAGAATTGCCTGAGGGAATGAAACCATTGAGGTGCAAGTGGGTATACAAAAAAAAGGAAGCTGTAGCAGAAAAGGAAAAGGAAAGGTTCAAGGCTCGGTTAGTAGCAAAGGAATATTCACAGAGGAAGGGGATTGACTACGACGAAGTATTTTCTCTGGTAGTGAGGCATACGTCAATCAGGATTATATTGGCATTGGTGGCTAGCTATGATCTGGAGTTAGAGCAGCTCGATGTGAAGACAGCTTTTCTCCATGGTGATTTGGAGGAAGTTATATACATGGAGCAGCCTGAGAGGTTCAAGCAGCCGGAGACTGAGCACATGTTTTGAAGGTTGAAAAAGTCATTATATGGGCTGAAACAGTCTCCAAGACAATGGTATAAGAAATTTGATTCTTTTATGATCCGGATTGGGTTCACAAGATGTGAGTATGATTGTTACGTTTATGTTAAGAGTCTTGAGGCTGATTCCCATATTTTTCTGTTACTATATGTGGATGACATGCTAATTGCTGCGAAAAGTATGGTTCAAGTCAACAGGTTGAAGGCCTTGTTGGGAAAGGAGTTTGACATGAAGGATTTGGGTGCTGCGAAGAAAATACTTAGGATAGAGATTCGCAGGGATAGAACAGCAGAGAATTTGTGGTTGTCCCAAAAGAATTATGTGAGGAAAGTGTTGGAGAGGTTTAGTATGGCTAATGCTAAACAGGTCAGCACTTCCTTGGCGAGTCACTTCAGGTTGTCTATAGCACAGTGTCCTAAAAAGGCTGAAGAAATTTAGGATATGTCGAAGGTGCCTTATGCTAGTGCAGTTGGTTGTTTGATGTATGCGATGGTATGTACAAGACCGTATTTGGCATATGCAGTCAGCACAGTAAGTAAGTTCATGGGAAATCCAGGAAGAGAATACTGGAAAGCGGTAAAGTGGATATTCAGATATCTGAAGGGCACTGCAGATCATGGAATTATGTTTTCAAGGAAAGATCAGATATCAGTGGTGGGGTATGTAGATGCGGATTACGCTAGAAGGTTGGATGACTTGAGGTCTACAACAGGATATATGTTCACTTTAGTAGGTGGACCGATTTGATGGAGATCCATGGTACAATCTCTAGTAGCTCTATCTACTACTGAGTCTGAGTATATGGCTTTGCCTGAGGCTGGGAAAGAAGCGTTGTGGTTAAAGGGTTTTTTGACAGAGCTAGGCATAGATCAAGGTGGAGTACAGCTGTATTGCGATAGTCAGAGTGCCATTTACTTGGCAAACCATTAGGTATATCACGCGAGGACCAAGCATATTAATATATGGTATCAAGCGTTGTGGTGTTCACTGTACAAATATCATCTATCTATCTACCCATCATAAATGCAACCATGCAATAGATAGAAATAAAACCAACATCTCCCCTTATGGGGTTACAACATCTTAATAAAAATACAAAATCAATCCCAGGTCATACTAACCTTAAATCTCAAATGCGAAAACGTAAACAAATAATTAGTCTTACACAACTTTAACATAAGTCTTAAACAATAACATATCAAATAAATAACAAGTCTTCATCACTTGTTGACCTTGCCCTTGCCTTTGCTAGTAGAAGGCTCGTCGGACCTTTTGTTCTTAATTGCAATGTTATTATTACACAAGAGTGAGCACGATTGCCCACAAGTATAACAATATAACAATAATATAATAACATGCGAGTGAATCAAAGACTTCTGAATAAGGAAAACTCAGCTTTTGAATCAAGAATGAATAACAAGAATCAAAAGAACATCTGAGGGTCATAAGACCTCGAACTATGTCCTAGGTTGTAAATTGTTTATACTTTAAACCTTTAACAGTCATAAGACTATGGACTCTACTTCTCGTACTTAGGGTTATCAGCCCTTAGTACCCATATTGTGCATAATATCATAATGCTAAAGCATCGTCAATCCCCTATAATAGGGTTATTCATCTCAGTTTGACATCAGAGTCTGCACCAAAGGAAGTTTGGTTTGGATAAGCTCGCTAATAGTTCTAGAATTTAGAACGTTCATCAACTATGGACTAGTCGAATCAATAAGGGTTCGCTAGTCTTATAAGATTCAATAATAAACGATATTCAAATTGAATAATAACTTCTCAAGAGTATACAATCGAATAAGTATTGTATAATTGGAATCATATTTTTAAAGGTAATATAATATCTCATATGAAATCTTAACTTGACTAACAAGTATAAGAACTTGTATCATGATAATATTTCAAGAATAGAAAACTTGCTCAATAAAAGTAAACTTTGAGTTTAGTAACTTGCTTGACATAAGAATAAGGAATAGAACGCTTATTCAACTTAAAGAGTTTAGATAAGAAAACTTGCTTAACGATAATGAGTTAGGGATAGAATACTTGCCTCGTGCGCAAGCTACAAATCTAGTTATAATTCAATTCCTCAACGTCCTACACATTACATTATCCATACGATGTCGATTAGTTTCATCACTTCTATGTTCAACTGTTGAACTTTTTATTTAAGTTCAACTTACAACTTGGTTCAAAGTGATAACTTATTAACTAATCACATAACATAAGTATGAATTCACAATATGCTTATCACATAGGTATAATCCTTTAAACAATCATAATCAAGTTTTACAATCACAATATTCAAGTTCGCACTTAGTTTGTTAACTTGAACCTTCACATTATCTTATACATGTCAAAAACTTAGTTTATTAACATGAACTTAAAAATATATAATATGTGTTAATAACATGTTATAGCATAGAATTACATGTTCATCAAGTCCTCAAGTAGGTTATAGCATAGTATTACACTTGGCACGACGTTTCGACGTTCATTCGTCGCACTTCCGACTCGTCCCTCTTCCGTACGCTTAACATGCTCATGCAATTTGTCTAACACATCATTGATTAATGTTAAACATTATTATATTTTATAATATTCATGTTTTATAATTTATAACAATATCTTTTATCGTCGAGAGCACTACACTTGCATACAGGCATGTCCGACGCCCTCCGATTGCCTCCGAATACACATTAGTCACAAAGATAACCATTTTGAGCCCTTTTAAAGACTTCAAATCGAAAAACTTAAACATTGAAAGTTGTAGGTATACTCGTTGTCTTTCCGAATCATCTTGAATCGCCTTAATCGGAATTTGTATGAAGAAGTTATGCTTATTTTACTACAAGAGGTCAAAATAGTCTCGATTTATATTGTTTTCACTCCGGACAGCATCCACCCCTACTGGGGCGGGGCTTTAAGCCTATGAGAACTCGCTGGGGCTAGGGCCCCTGTTGGTGCATGCTCTGGTTCGCGATTTTGACAGTTCGTTGGCCCAATTACTCTAATTAAATGCAAATTAAATTAACACCGTGATTTCTATGAATTATAAACTTTATAGAAACATCATACAATCTTACTAACATGTTTTTAACATCTTAAATCATGCAATTACTCGAATTAAATTATGAAATTTCACTGTTCTTGGTGTTCTTGACGGTTTTGAAGAAAAACATAAAATTTGACGTCACAGATTTGTTATAACTACGCATCTGTCCGTTCAAAGTTTGTTTTCTTTGGTTTAACATGTATTATCATAATTTACTGATAAATTTAAGTTAAACAAATAATTCATGGCATACAATTGTTCGTAAGGGTCATAAGGGCCATATATACAACTTTTATACTATATAACTTTTGAAAAACTCATTTAAGGCATAATCACTGTAAATCATGCATACATAGTATAAAACATGTTTTGAACAATTAGTAACACATATATGGTTAGATAATCAACAATCACCAAATTCCCCATTCACAGAGAACCTTTAAAACACATAAATGGAAAAACTCTGAAAACTTTTGAAAACTTAATTAAAACATAATTACATAGTTTTAATCACTGTGATTCATGTATACATTATATATAACATGTTATTAACATATACTAACACATATATAATCACATCTTAAATTAATTATCAAAATAATTCTTTAAAGAGAACTTAAACAGAGTTTTCATAGAAAATATATAAGAACGTAAATATAAAATTGAATCAAGAGATTACCTTTGCTAACTCTGTTTGATTGTATAATTCCTTCTTCTCCAAATTCAACTCTCTCAAACTTTTCTCTCAATTTTTCTCTAATTATTTTCTCTGATATTTTCTCTAACTCTAATATGAATATGTTATAAGAACTGATATATGATATATGTATAAGTATAATACATATATAATATATAAGCATAGTGTGTAAGTGGTTGTCAGTTAATCCCATAATGGGTTAACTGACCAACTTCTTTTAGGGCCTTGTTTGGGTAGCTCCATTACTCTTTATTTTCCATTAATTTAATTAAACTCTTATTATATAGTTTAATAATGTCACACCCAATTAATCATATAATCTTATTTAAATTAATTAAATAAAATAGAATAAAATCACATAAATTCACATAATCACATAATTAAAATTCTCATATTATTTATGTCAAATCATTAAATTTCCAATTAATTATTAAATTAATTAGAATAACATTATGCTTATTAAATAATTCATTTAATCAAATAAGCTCAATTAAATTCATACTTTGAATAATAAAATTTTCCACATTAATTTAATCAATGTAACACATATAATTAAATTAATATATCACGAATTCATCAATTAATTATTTAATTCAATAATTAAATCATCAAAAAAATATTTATTTAATTCAATAAATATTCAAATTATATTACAAATTCCCGTTCGTCACATGAATATATTTCACTATTTTTTAAAAAACTCTTAAAATTAATTTTACAATTACAAAATCCACTTTTGATTTTGGTCTATAAAAAGAGGAGAGAGAAATTATTGGTGATAGGTGATGAGATATCCATGGGACCATGGATCCTCTGTTTGATCCGGTGGAACAAGAGAGTTAAGAGTTTTCCTTTTTATTTTATTGTTTTAATTGCCATGTAGGATGATTTTGCTGCTTAAACCAGCTGGATTGGGCCATGTCATTTCTTTTATTTTTCCTTTTCTTTTGCACGTCCACGTAAGAAAAAAAGCCAAAAGAATTTAACATCAGTCAGCCAAACATAACAGAATGACCCAATTGCAAAATAATAATTAACTTAATTGAGTAATTTGAAAATTTAAAAGTTCAGTGGCATATTAAGTAAAACTTGTCAACTACAGTGGCTAAATCATTAGTTTTGTCATAGAAAAAATATTAAGGGTTACATCTAACGCCCTTTAAGGGGTTATCAATGGACTCCTTAATTTTAATTAAATCAATTATTTAATCATCAACTAAAATAAATTTAACTTTCCAAACGAACTAAAAATAAAATATTAGTAACTTACCTTTTTCAATTCAATTACGCTTTTATAAAATAAAATCAATTAATATTTAATTATTTAAAAAAATCTAGGTCACTACAACATTGAATATTTTAATCCATATGCTACGTTTGGATTGAGAAAATGAAATAGAGGTATAAATGAAATAAAAATAGTGTATTTGATTATCATTTTGGAGGATAAATCATTCCAATGGAATGAAAATTTATTTCATCTCTTTGCTTTTTCAATCCGTGTGAAAAATGTAGAATAAAATTCACTCCAATGAAATGGATATATGTGATAATTTTGTCATTATATGACAACACTCCCATCACCAACAACCAAAAATATATTTAAAATACCTTAAAATCATTTCATTCTGCCATCCATTCAATTCTTTCAATCCAAACGCAACATAATAATTTAGGGATAGAGGGAGGGGGGAGGAAAGAACACACGAAACCTAAGGATAAATTACCTATATTACCTATAGCTAATATCCCATACACGGTAAAGAGAAAAAATTTACCATTAATTATTATTTTTTGTCTTAAAATTTTATTATTAAATTATCCTATTTTGTCTTAAACAATTTGTAGATATTAGAAATTTCGTTTCCCTGTTACTAACACTGCAGGAGGGCAAGGCAGTCTCTTCAAGTTAAATCCGGTCACCAATATCGGTCAACTTAAATTCAATCCCCAATATCGATCAACTAAAATCCGATCCCCAATATCGGTCAACTTAAATCTGACCCCCAATATCGATCAAGCAACTCAAATTCGGTCTCAATATCGGTCAACCAATTCAGCCCCGGCGTAACCCGAAAAGTCGAGGTCAGCCCCGGCAGCAACCTGGGAGGTACAGGTCAGCCCCGACATCAGCCCGAGAAGTCAGGTCGACTTCAAACGTAAACCTGAACCATCATAACAACTCCAGAAGAAAACATGAAATGACCACATCAGCCACAGAGGCAACACTGGGGACAAACAGACACGAATGGAATCCAAGTCTTGGAAACAGCTCCCGGAAGTCAACTAGAGGCCATGCCGACACTAGAGGCAACCCCGAGAGGGTCAAAACAGTTATTTTACCAACTCTCAGCTGATTCAGTCAAACTCAAGCCGAATCGATGCCGCCAAAGTTAGAATGAACCACAAAGATTATCCCGAGTGCAAACAGCGCAAGACGGCTCGACGGACAAACTGTAGGAAAATAAAGACCCGGCCATGAACCCATCTTTTTGGGCTTAAAAAGGGTTAAATCCTATGTCATTGCAACACTCTCGGCGAGGGCTTTACGGAAAGATATAGCATGCATCAAACGAACGCTCCGATCAAAAGTTATAAAGTTTCGAACTTGACATCGCATTGTTCGGCATGCGCGCACTTCGAGACGACAAAGCCGAGCATATGGCCCCCACCTTGGGGAGCCTCCACTCTACCTGCTGCTCCGGGAGCCGCACCTCTATCTGCGGGAGCAGCAGGTAGAGTGGAGGCTCCCTGACCTATAAATAAACGTGCACCCCCCCCTCATATTTCATAATTCTGAAACGCAGCGAAGCTCTGCTAGTTCAATTTTTTGACTTTTACACCTCTTTCAAACCCAAATATTTTCACTCTAACTCGTAGATATACCCATATACTACCACATATCAGAAAATAACATGTAGATTTGGACGTATAGAGCCTACGATTTGGCAAAAAGCCCGTGTAGCAGTCTATTGTAAGTATTTTCACGATCAGAAAGTGAATATTACTTCTTCGTACTTTTATACACTTGCACGTTAATGAAAAAATATCGATTGTCGTGTCAGCGTCCCTTCGATGGTTTTCATACCTATGAGGAGACCGACACTTGTATATTCTGTGGTCGAGGATGTTTCATAGCCCGACAAATCACCATTCACATACAGCTTTAAGGCTATAAAGATAAAATTAGAAGTATCAACAGGTTTCGATTCCTATGGCAGCGTAAGGGTTTGATAAACCAGCTTTCAAAACATAATTTTCAAATTAATCAAAAGAAAAGCTTTTCAAAGAAAATCAAATTAAATGCTTTTGCAAATCAAATCAAAGATTGATTTTCAAATCAAATCAAACCCTTCGTATATAGGTTCAACGAAGCAAAGCACTACTTTCAATCAATCAAATCAAAAGGCCCAATTTTCAAACAGCATTCACTCACGCATTCTAGTTTTAAAGGAAAAATATTAAAAAGATGCGGTACCGTGTTTACACGGGAGTCGTGGGGTGCCTAACACCTTTCTCACACTTAACCAAGCCCCCGAGCTCAAAATTTTGTTTTCAAAGATCAAGTTTCGACAGTGTCCATCAATTGGGCCTCTTTCAAACAAAACTCGGTTGAGTTGGTACAACCATTTCAAATTTACCAACTGGCGACTCATTAAAATGTTCAAATCGTCGACATGATACATGTTGGCATTTCTCCTAAAAAATCCTTCAAAAATTTTTTCTTAATAAAAAAAGTGAGAATAGAGAGAACTTAGAGAAAGAGATTAAAAGATATAGATTGTGACTCGAAGCATGAATTTTTTAAACCAACGTCGACACAATTAATAATGTGAAAAGGAAAGCTCGAGTATTTTGTCTTAAACGATTATTAATGTGAAAAGGAAAGCTCGAGTGAGTTAATTATTAACAATTATTAATGGTCCCAAGCAGATAACGCTTAGCAACAAATTGGAAAACAAAGGCCCACGGCAACTTAAAGGTTCCTCTGTTCGCTCAACTTTTGTTCGCTGACTTTTTATCACGGATTTGTATCTCTTTCGTTAATCATGATGCCCTTTAATTTCATCCAATATACTATAATTATAAAGGTCAATTAATTTATTATATTAAATAGTATAATTATTTTAAAAATAAAAATAACTTGATATTTTTTTACAATTTGATAAACATGTGAATTTTTTATCAAAATTTCAATGAATGAAAAAAAAAATATTTTTAACGGTGAAAATATATTTATGTTTCTAAAATTTTATAGGATTGCCATCAACTAAGTGTTAACATATTTTGATCGTTACTAACAAAATTATTAAGATCAAATAATTGGTGTATTGAATGAAATTAAAATAAATGTGTAATAAAAGGGAGTCAAATCCTATTATTATTAGTGTTCTTGGCACATGTTATGTGTATGTAATTAAAAATATATTGAAAAGAAATTAAAGATTAATGAGGAACTGAGAGAGGCATATTTTTTTTTAAGAGAAGTTAAAATGTTACACAATTTCAAAAATTAGTTTTTTCTCTCTCTCTTAACAATATGGATTGTTATTATTTATTATTATTATTTTTAATGACGTTAGAAGTGTCAAATTCTTTATTTTAGAATGTATCTTAAATGATAAAACATTAAATATGATAAACAGTTAATCATGATATAATCAATTACAAAAGATGTACTCAACAAATATAATAATAGATATCATTTAAGATATTATGTGAGACTAAAAATTTGATATCACTAATCTTATCTTATTTTTTATGTTTTAGTTGCTGAGTATGCCATCTAAAAAGAATAATAATATTGTAAGTGTCCCTTGTCAAATTTATTTATTCATAAAAAGAGTTCAATTTTTTGTTTTTGATGATATAAAATCCTCAGGTTTATCATTCCCATGTCATTATTCTATTTATCACTATTGAAGTAAATACTCAATAAATTTCTAGTAAATACGAAACAAAAATATATCTTTAAAAATTTTAAATTTTACAAATAAAAATCTTTTTTCGAAACAAAAAGAATAATAATATTATGATCGCCGACTCTATAGAATTTATTATGACCTCTCTATATTTTTATAAATAACACGATTTATTGATTTTATGAATAGTTAATTTGAACATAAAATGCAAGTTATAACAATTAAAATGAGATGGAGGGAGTATAATTTTGGATTACGGGCATGCAATATTATTTTGTCGCTTTAAATTTATATTTTGTTTTATTTATATTATTATATTCTACAGTTTGAGAGTTCAGAAAAGATAAATTGCAAATTAATGTATACTATAATACTTTGAAAGCTTGCTTTTATAGAAAATCGATCCCATGGCAGTGTTTGAACCTGCTCCTGCTCCTGCTCCTGCCTCTGCCTTACTATCCCTCATCAGGCTCACATCCCCCTCCTCATGGCAGTGTTAATTCATCTAGTGTCCATAATTTCTTACTTACGTATCTGTGAGTAAGAATGATCTATCTTCATGAAACAGGTTTCAAAACTCCTATAGGCTATACATTAGTATAAAATTGAATGCTACTCCCTTCATTCACAAAAACAATCTTATTTGTAAAATACATGCAACGGTAGATTAGCCTAATACATATATGAAAATGAAGGGCTGAGATTAGACTTAATAATTATAAGATGAAAGACTATGATGAATTGTAATGAAACCTATATGAGGCTAATATTGTACTGAAAATGGATAATTGGATATCAAAATTAAAATTAAAATTTCATTTCTTTCTCTAAATTCTTCTATTTCTCCCTCTATATTTTTGGAGTTATGCAGGAGACTCAAGATCTTGCAACAATAGTGTTTTCATTGAGAGTCGAACTCAAGCATCCATCCTAGTCTGTTGAGATTGACCATATTTCTACAGGTTCAACTAATGGTCACTACGACAGGGTAGTCGGGGGTCTCACTTCCAGGTGAATGAGCGGTTTCCCAGCTCACCGGTGAGCTGGTGGGGGTTGGAAGGGGGTAGGCGGACAACGCCCCCTGTAAGCCAAGCGTAATATGTAATATCCGAGAATTTTCTGAATAATATTAATAATTAAATTAATAAAGGTTGAATATTTATTTGAAAATAGATATATATTGTTGTGACATGGAATGGGATAATTCAATTGATTTGAATAAGTATATGATAATTGGGTAATATGGTGGAATTGATGACAAGCTTAATTTAAAGCTTATGAGAATTGCCCAGTGTGACATAATGAAAGACTAAGAAATTCATTAATTAAATTAATGAAAGAATGATTTAATAATGGAATAAGCACTTTACTATAATGAGTAAATAACTTAAATAATGTGATAGACTAATTTCTATTATTATTAATTATTTGCTATGTGCAATAACATGTATTGTGTGACTATAGATAATAAAGTCACTTCATGCATTAAATATAGTACAAGGTGTGATATTGAAATGTGAATAAATATTATATAAAACTATATGGAAAAAGTAAGTTGTATTATATAACTTACTAGGTTGAGTAAAGGAACTTATGTGACATCATGATGTGTGGTGAGGCAATTAAATGTGTATTTTAAATATATGGGAGAAAAATAAATTCAAGTGAATAAATATTATTTCCATATTTATGTGTATTTGGAATACTAAAGTTTTATGAAAAATAATGGGTTGTTAGTACCCAACTTAATTATATTCAGACCTACTGTAAATATTATTTGGTCTAACCCAATGTACATGGATTATATGATTTTGTGTATATATACGCCCCAACTTATCACAATGTAATAACATTGACTCATTAAAGTTACACTTGTAAACCCAAAAGGAATTAAAACCTAAGTATATTAGTCCCCATATTGCAAATGCTGAGTATTAAAAGGGATGTCCCATATTTAGTATCCCATTCTTTCATTCACGTGTATAGGCCTTTGGCCTAAGCCTATTCCCCTTCAATGTCAAACTCAGTAAAAATCAAATGATAAAGGGAGGGAGTGGCCTCCACAATGAATTGCAACTGCTCTACCAAACCAAACATTTGCCCAGCATTTTCTTCTTCTTCTTGTTGAGCAAAAACCATGGACAAAGCCTTTACATGGTTATTAAATTCTCTACAAATTAAGCTCTCATCTTCTCAAACTCATTTGCTAAAATCTTCTAATAAGTCTTTATAGAGTGTGAGTACTAAACTAGCAAGTTATTTGAGATTAGAAGTAGGAGTTAGCAATTTCAAGCTTCAAGAGGTATAATTCTTAAACATGTTTTGAAATTCAAGCATTTATGAATTCTTAGAAATTACATGAATTAGTTGTTGATTGATATGTGAAATGATGTTAACATGTTAGTAGAGTTTATATGCATATAAGTAAACAATGTGGCTGAAATATAAGCTTGTTGCGAGAAGATTTTCTTGTATGGGTTTGAATTCTGCTGATGCAGAGCTCTTCCTGGTTTTGCCCAGGAAGGGCGCAACTGCGCCCATCCGGCAACTCAAACCGGCGCAGCTGCGCCGTGCACCAGCAGAGAACTCTGACTTCTGCTGATATCTGAAAATTTCTAACATATTAGTTGACTTAAATATGCCTGAAAATAGGTTTAACATTTGGTCTGGAATCCCTTTGTGCAATATGAGTTGCTTTAGTTTGTTTAACATATATTTTCTAAAGGAAACTTAAAATTTTGAAAATGAATTGATGAAACCTATGGTATATGAGTACTGAATCTTGTAGCCTATGGTTATAGCTAAGTTAGGTATATAAACAAGCATTGAAGGAACATTTAAGTTGATTTACTTGTTATCTACTTGTGTTAGCTTGTTTTAAGGAAAACTCGAACTTTGAAGAACGAGCTTGATAGAAATTGTGTACCTTAGATTTTAACCATGTTAGCTTGTGTATATAGTTTAGTTATGGATGAAATGTGATTCAAGTTGATATGCATGTGCTAAATCTCTCAACTTGGCTTAAAATGACTTTTTAAATAAAAACTTGAAAGGCTTGAAACTAATATTTGCAAGCATGATGTTGTTTACATTCTGGACTTTGGAGCATGTATAATTGTACTCCTTATGTCACTAAACATGACCTATATGTATACTCACTTAGTCGGGTATGTTACGAACCATTCAAGTACGAGTTTAGATATGTTTTAAAGTGATAAACGATACTAGCTATGTGTAAATGATGTGAATACTTGAGAGCATACATATTACAGATTATATGACCTTCTCATAAGAATAGATGGTTAACATAGTAGGCCTCGTAATTTCATGACCTTATTTGGCCTTAATTCATTAGAGATTCTAAACTAAAACCATAACGTATAAAGGTGAACTTGGAATGATCGTAAAAGCATGCAAAACCCTTTAACATGTATACATGCTATATGTTAATATCCAAGTATGCTAAGGAATGAGACAGAACCAGGAGAGCAAAGCTCAGCTCTGGTCTGGCCAGGGGACAGCACAGCTGTGCCGCCCCTAAGCCCAACTAGAGCGCAGCTGCGCCCTCCTGCAGTCTGATCTAACCATTTTATTTGTAATCTGAACCATGTAGCAAGTGTATGATACTACTCTGAGTTATAACATATGATTATAATCATGTTTTAAGTGTATATTGGTGTGATGGTTACATAGAATCATAAAAACTCTGAAGTTTATAATTGAGTTCCAAACTAGTTTTCAAAAACAAAGTGATGATGTGGTGTGGAAAGATGCTACTGTGTGGTCTAATTGGGCAACTAAAATTGAACTTAATGCATGTGTTTAGCATACGTGTTTGTTCATGTTTGTAATAGGAGCATAGGTGGTTGGTTTACAAATTAAATTTGTATAACTAATGAATATATATATAACTATGATACAATAGGAATACGAAGTGTTGATAAGCTATAGATTGGTAAACTACGCATAAGCCAAGTTCCCTAACTTTCTTAACTTTACATATTGTGCAAATCCAAATTGTTGCAATATCGACCATATTTACATCGAGCAAATATCTATTACTATTCAAAAATCAATGTTATATCTTGATTTTGTTGCAAGCATTGAACTTATTATTTCTAAATGCATTTTAAAAGTTGTATAAGCCATTTAACTCGGCTAAACTAATATCATGTGTTAGAAAGCTATCCAAACTAATTGTCTTGGTGCGGACTCTTATAAATCTACTGAGATGAACAACCCTCATTAAAGGGAAAATTATATAATTGTCGGGGAACCGACGTGCGCCCATACAAGCATGTTTAAATGTTATGCATAACGTATGGTACTTTAGGCTGATAACCTGTTGTAGTCATTTATATTAGATTTTCAGTATAATACTGTTCATTCTAGTAGGAGTTCTTAGTCCTTAGTGACTACTCAGTGTTTAATCTTCTTGAAATTTGAAATGATTAAACCTTTGAATCTTGTTGATATCTTTCAGTTCATAGTGACTCTTATTTCATTTCAAGAAACAGATTTAGACATTTGATACTTCTTGTTATTCAAGAACAATCATTTACTGTTATACCCTTGAGGTTTTGAATTCTATATTTGTTCACCTTTATTGCCATATTTACTTGCTGGGCAAATTTGTTGCTCATTCTTACTTCCCTAAAAACTTTACAGCTAAGGCAGAGCAAGGCAGTACCTCAAGGAACGACTAAGGCAAGGGCAAGGTTACGGAATAGCTTTAGTCCTTTAAGATAAGAAAATTTGTTATTATTATTATTATTATTATTATTATTATTATTATTATTATTATTATTATTATTATTATTATTATTATTATTACTATTATTATTATGTATTAATGAATGATTAATTTATGTTTAAGTTATATTTTAGACTTAATTATGAAATGTTGTAGTAACGGTTACGAGACTTTAAGACAAGAATATTTATGTTATAACAATGTAAATTATTTTATTATTCCGTTGTATAAGTTATTAGTGTATTATTAGAATTAGATCGTGAAGCACCGAATTCGAGCTATTAGTGTCTGAATTTGGGGGCGTCACAGGTTAGTATTAAAGCATTAGGTTATAAACCTTAGGAGCAAGAATCCTTAGACTATAACCCTAGAAGAACTTAGAGAAAAGAAGGAGATAAAACTCATGTAGAGTTTTCCTAGAGAGTTAGTGGTGTTATGAAATATATTTTCATTCCATACAATGAATTTATGTTTTATTTAACATTCTAATGGAGTTTGTTGTTTGTTGTCTTGTGTTTGTGGTTGTAGGATGTCGGATTTGGGAGGACCCAATAGAGTAGTAGAGGAGGAGCCATATGACATACACGTGGTTCATACCTCCTAGGTATCTTCAGTACTATTCAAGATTTACGATTCGGTTGTGGTACAATAGATCTATCTACAAGTTCATCCTTTTGGCTAATAGTGATTTGTAGTTCTTGAACTTCTTCAAGATCTATTATCCTCCCACTAGCCCTT
This sequence comes from Panax stipuleanatus, assembly GCA_020205555.1. Classification (NCBI taxonomy): domain Eukaryota; kingdom Viridiplantae; phylum Streptophyta; class Magnoliopsida; order Apiales; family Araliaceae; genus Panax; species Panax stipuleanatus. The sequence continues at coordinate 92,277,087 of CM035123.1, read as the reverse complement.
CAATGATAAACACATTTATCTTAGAAGGCAGTGTGTTTCGTAACAAACACCTTTTGTTAAGTAGGATTATAGAACATATACCTTAAATTTACTTTAGGATGTCCCACAAATCTGTACTTGTCAAATGTTGTCCCAAGCTTATCCTTTTGAAACCTTTTCACATAAGCTGGACAACCCTTTATCTTAATATACTTAAGACTAAGAATCCTCCCTGTCCATAACTCTAATGAAGTCTTGGGGACGGATTTTGAGGTTATCTTATTTTGTAGATATGTAGCCGTTTCTAGGATATTACCCTAGAAGGATACTGGAATGTCGGTAAAATCATTATGGACAGCACAATACCCAACAAGGTACGATTTTTCCTTTTAGATACACCAATCGATTATTATGTATCAGGAAGCGTCCATTGTAAGAAAACCATTTAAGATGATCTTAAAACTTATTGCAAAAGTATTTATTCCTCGATCCAATCGAAGAATCATAATACCTTGCCAATTTGTTTTACTTCTGAATTCTTTGAACCTTTCAAATGATTCAGACTTGTATTTCACCAAATACAAATATTCAACTCTTTGAATGATCATCTTCTTTTCTTTTACTAGTTTGTTCAATTTAAAATTATTTTCATGTAAGTCAAGTATGTAAAGTCCATTTAGTAAAATGTTAATTATTTAAACTAATGGACTTGTCTGTAGGCGGCACTAAACAATAAGTTTCTTCAGTTAATGGACCAATATTTGCTCCATTCCCACACACAGGAAGACTTCTCCTTGTTTAGCTTTCTACTTCTGCTTGGCCCCTTCATAAATCTGTATTTATGAGAGCCATAGCCGGTATCTAATACCGAAGTAGAAACTTTACTTACTGAAAGATTTATTTCAATCATTGACAAAACTGTATATGTAACCAAAGCTTCACTAAGCTTCTTCTGATTAGCCTCTACAAGATACTTCTCGCAGTTTCTATTCCAGTGTCCAGGCTTATTGCAATGGAAGCAAACTCCTTTGTTATTCGTATCAGTTTTGTTCTTATTATCCTTTGTATTTGCCTTTCTATTTACCTTCTTTGAATTGTTCTTCTTTTCAGAAGATCATTTGGCCCCTATCAGTAAGACTTGGTCTTTCTTGGTTGGAAAGTGACTCTTAACAGTTTTCAACATGTTTAAGCAAATCAGCGAGGCTAACATCTAGCTTGTACATCTGAAAATTCACAACAATTGTGAGAAGGAGTCCGGGAAGTGAGTGCAAGATCAAATCTTGGCTCAACTCTCCATCCATTACAAAACCCTGTTGTCCTAATTATTCAATCCAATTGATCATCTTTAGGACATGTGTCTATACTGTAGTTTCATCGGTCATTATAGATTGGAAGAGCTCCTTAGATATCTAATATCTTACAGTCCTAATTTCCTCACCATTCAACTACTTGAAATGCAAGAATATATTAGGAGCATCCATAGTTTCATGTTGACGCTGAAGCTCGTTACTCATGGATGCGAGCATGATGCATTGAGCCAACTATGCATCATCTTGCTACTTTCTAAAAGTAGCAATCTCTTCCTCAGAGACATTGTCTGCGACCATTGTAGGGATACGCGTAATAAGGACAGAAGATAGCTTTTCAGCCTTGAGATCTATTCTCAAATTCCTTAACCGGTCCATTTAATTCGGTTCGGTTAATTAGCATCTAATATGCTATGCAATGATAGTAATTTTAACATTGTAAAATTCTATAAATAAATTTGTAATTAACAATATTATAGCATACATTCTTTTATTAATTACCAAAATAAATTAGGTCTTATTTTAAATTGGTATCTTCCACTATTTTCTTCAAACTATATTACCCTCATAATATATAGTTCGGCAAATCTAATTAAATATTTGCTAGTGAGAATAAGGATCTCATTTCAAATGTATATAGCCGTGTGGTGACACAACAAACTATATATAAATAAATAAGTAGACAACTCTTGTCAATTACATCATCATGTAACTCTTTTTGCCTCTTAGATTATTTTGATCAAGTGGTGGCACATCCAAATCAAAATTATCTATGTTAAGTCCAACCTAGCACTTCCATATATTCAAAAGAAAAACATTATCCTTGTGGTGACACAACAAAACAGCATCGTTAAGCCTATTTATAAGCATTAAATGTGATAAAATAATATCTTAAGTATTTAATACTTGCCTTGTGGTAGCACAACAAGCTCATATTAAATATTTAAAACTTTATTAATTTTATCATGCTAGAATGCGACGTTCGATATTCCAAATATCTTTGAACGCTTAAGACTTAATATAAATTCTTTTGAGGGATTTGTTATTATTGTATCATCTTGTTTAACGCGCATGTATATATATATATATATATATATATAAAATACGCGTTATATTAATTGACATGCGAAGCATGTTGCATAATATATATAATATATATGTATATATATATATATAGTATAAGCATTGATATAGAATACTATATTCTACCCGGATTGATTATGGACTTTATTCTAGTTTGGTTCACTAGAGCCACCAAGTGAACCAAAAGGTCAAACCTAGGAGTGCAAGAATTAAATTTAAATATAACTATTACATTTAAATCCTGGGCTCCATTACAAACGGGTCTTCATGCACTCCTTGCTCCTTGGTCTCCAATTCTTCAAGATAATTCTAACTAATCCTGTTACATAAACTATTTACATTAAATAAAAATCTTGATCAGCTGTCAAGGGAAAGTACATAGGAGGGAGATAGAATTTACATCAAGAAAAATTAGAGAAGACGAGGTACGCAGACCCCATTTAATAAAATCTAAACATTCATGCATCCAACTAAAATAAAATCCAATTATATTGGTCAATAGTCCATAATCAACCCCATTTATTATCATGCACATCAAAATATGCATCAATAAATAAAACATTCATCTCATGAATAATAAACATTCAATATATACATTGATATCAATTTAATGGACAATTTTAGTTAGCATAAAATTTAATTCTAAATTAAAATAAACTCTTTTATTTTAATCCAAATTTAAATAAAAATAAACATTTTATATTAATTTATCCATTTTTTGAATAAAATTAAACTCCTTTATTTTTAATCAAATTATTTAATCAAAATAAACTCATTTATTTTAATTAATATGAAATCCAATTCCAAGTCAAAATAAACTACTTTATTTTAACTTTTAAAACTATTATGAAAAAAAACAAAATATATGGAATCCAATTCCTTATCAAAATAAACTCCTTTATTTTGATTAATATGAAATCTTATTTCATATCTAAATAAACTGCTTTATTTAAGGAAACATAGAATCCCTTTCCTAATTACAAATAAACTCATTTATTTTAGAAAATAAGGAATTCAATTTCATCTCCAATTAGTTATCATGGAATCCAATTCCAACTCTAATTAGTTAGCATGAAATTAAATTCTAATTAAAATAAACATCTTTATTTTAATCCAATTCCAAATAAAAATAAACTACTTTATTTAAATTTAGAATTACTGGAAAAATATGGAATTTAATTTTTAATTTAAATAAACCTTTTATTTTAATTAGAAATTAAATTATTAAATAAAATAAATTTTTATTCAATTTTGGGTACCGGCGCTACGGCGCCCCGAATGAACTCCGGGTTACCCATTTTTCAAAAATCTGTGACCAGCGCTGCGGCACCCCATTAATATTGCAAACCGACGTTGCGGCGCCGGGTCACCCATTTGAAAACCCGGACCGGCGCTGCAGCGCCTGGAATACACTGCAATCCGGCGTCGCTGCGCCAGTGTCCAAAAATTATTTTTCCAGTTCGCGAGATATGCAGTTTTTCTCAAAAAACATGATTCTATGCCAATAATTATGCCCAAAAAATTGTTATAAACACATATCAACATACATATCAAATCTGAATAATTAATAACTTGCATAAAGGTTTGGCTCTGATGCCACTATTATGTTTGTAAGATTCATGAACACAATCAAATTGCATAAAATAAGCGGAAACATGGTAAATCAGAGTTTTAAAATTTTACAAACCATATACATGGATCATTCTTTATGCACAATTATTAATTAAAGAAAAAAGATGGAGATTAGATTCATATCCTCGTAGAAACTAACTTCCTCATGTACGAGTTCAACTCTAATTCCTTTTCGCGTTCAACTTGAATCCACCTGGTTGATTCCTTCCTTTGATCAATGTTAGCCACCCAAGTGTTTGGCCCCTAGAGGTGATCCACTAAGAAAGAACAAGAATTCAAGAAGAAGGGTGTTTGGCTAAACCCTAGTTTCTATCTCTATAAAATTATGTGTACTCTCCCAACTCTTGAAAAGATAGTTAACCCCAAATCAAAATAAGACTCCTCTTATTTATAGATGTAGGCAACCCTCCTAAATAATTTAGGATTAGGGTTTCATATTAATTAATTAAACTCTTTTAATTAATTAGATTTCTCAATCCTATTGGGAATAACTAATTAAACTCTTTAATTAATTAGCCTCCTAATCTTATTAGGAATATATATATGAGAGAGTATCTTATTTATTAATTCTCAAACTCCTTTAGAAATTAAATAATAATAATAGTAATAATAATAATAAGACTCCTCTTATTAATTTATATTTAATATTTCTAAAATATTAAATAATAAATATTAGGCTATTTAATTTATTCTATCACCATAGATTAAATTAAATATGCTTAACTTATTATTACAATTATGCCATTTACTTCTTTAATAAATATTCTTTCTTTTATGGTGTAACCCTTTAGGTTCTACATATTAAACCGGTTGTGAATAAATCAATTAGAACAATTCTAAACTTATTTAAATAAATAAATTAAACTAATAATTTATTTAAATAAATAACATTTATTTTACAATAAGGATAAGCCTCCTTAGCGAAACGACTTTTCAAATAATATAGATTTCAACATTAATCATAAAAGAACCTTTGAGTAAATAGTTACTGTACAATTCAATCCTTCCACCGTACAATGTCCCAATTAAATATAAGACATGAAATTACTGTCAAGTCTTATTATATTTAATTATATGTATTTCGATTCCAAAATGCAAAACTCCAAATAATGCAAATTAGAAACTCCTTTCTAATTTCATTCCACCTTGGCCAAGGATTCCTGGGTTGTCATTTATCGAATCACATAGAACATATCTCTTCTTTTACTAGAAGTAGTAGATTCTTTATTGATCATTCATTATCTCCATATAGAACTTACTACACCCAAGCATACCTTTTGATATACCTTAAGGGTCTTAAGGGACATGCCAAAGTATAACTTATCATACACAAGATACTATGATGATCTCAAGTCTACGGATCACTTGTACTACTATCACTACAGGAATTCCTATTGACAGGCAAGTTAAACTCTATTAGGTATTCCTTAGCGAGCCACGTTCAGTGAACTTATTTTCCAATAAGCACCTACATACTTGATTTAGTGTCTCCACACAAATGATCAAGAGATCGATCATCCTCATCCAATGAACGAGCAACGTATGTACCAATCTATCCGGATTCACTAATATTCTTTTTAGTAATCCAACGATTGGGAACAATTTTAGTTTTAAGCTATCTAAGAATTTAGATCTCATTAGCTGATCATCATCATGATTCTAAAAGCATTGCTTAAAACTATGGGTTTATCACATATTATAATAACAGCATCATGTAGATAATTAAATGCCTTTAATTAAATAATACTTTTATTAATAAATGAATAAGATTGTTACAAAGTATATGCTTTATCATCAACCATGATTGGCTTGTGTGCATATTACTTTCAACTATTCCTTGCTACATCCAACGCCCTCATCAATTGCAGGAATAGAGTGAAGAAAATTTTTTTGGGAACTTCACAGCTGAGCTAAATGTTTTTGACATCAACAAGACCTTAATAGACATTTATGATAATGATTTTAGATAAGTCCATTTGATTGATAGTCTAGTAGAGGAATCTTTCTTGTAAACCTGTAAAGAGGACCCTTGTTTGTCCCATTTTGGTTATGATTTTGATATTGTTGAATTTATAGAGTAAGTCATTGCGCATTTAGATTCAGTTCCTGTCATGGCTACACATTCTTTCCATCCAAAACCAGTGCCTCTCAATCTCTCACCAAGTCCTTGACCTCCTTCGATTGAAAAACCACCGAAGTTGGACCTGAAACCCTTACATGATAATTTAAAGTATGCATTTCTAGGAACAAAATAGTCATTGCATGTTATCATAGTTTCTAACCTTGATAATGTTCAAGATAAGAAATTACTTGAAGTCCTTCATGAGCATAAGGAAGCTAATGGGTGGTCTATCACAGATTTGAAAAGTTTCACCCTGTCAGTTGTCATGCATAAGATTCACTTAGAGGAGAATACAAAACCCTCTCGTGAACTGCAAAGAAGGCTGAATCCAGTAATGCAAGAAGTAGTTAAGACCGAGGTACTTAAGCTTCTTGATGCGGGTATTATTTACCCGATATCTGATAGTGAGTGGGTGAGCACTGTGCAAGTAGTTCCTAAGAAGTTAAGAATTGTAGTAGTTGTTAGGAATATGCATGAGAATGTTATTCCTATTTATATACGATTTGATTATGAACTTAATGAATGAATATGCAAATATGTCTGCATTGATGAAATCTGTAAAGTCCTTAATTAGATGATAGACAATGTACAAGGACTTAGACTGAAAAGATCAAATGTGTTAGGTTGATCCTACATAAATGAACAGCTTTGTAAAGTCCTTCAAAAGATTATAATGTACAAGGACTATGAATAAAAAGATCAAGTTTGTTAAGTTGATCTTATAAAATATAATAGATAGGCTCGTCTGATCGTGGAGTACTGCACCAGCCATCGCAGTCTGCCAAGAGAGTTAAGGCAGAATAATAATCTATCAAGGCAGAATCGTAGTCTGTAAAGATAGCCTCAATAGGAGTCGTAGTCTGTCAAGAAGGCCACTCTAGAGATCGTGGAGATAGCCTGTCGAGCGCCTACCGAGCCAAGTCAAGAATCGTAGGCTTCACTCGAAGTCGTGGAGTCTGCAGATCATAACCGAGGCAGATATCGTAGTCGGGCAATTCAGTCAAGAGATTATAAATGTTAAGGCAGAAATCGTAGTATGTCATATGAACTACTCTTAGAGTCACAGACTACACTCGGAGTCGTAGTGTCTACAGATCGCCTATGGGCAGAATCGTAGTCCGCAGGACCAGAGCAGAATCGTCGTCTGCAGAACCAGAGCAGAATCGTAGTCTGCAGAACTAGAGCTAAATCGTAGTCAATCAAGTTCTCACAATGCCAAAGAAGAATCGTAGAGCTCTCCACGATTCTCAACAGATGAGCATTCCTGAAGTACACACAAAGATCTCACTCTCTGGTAAGAGTAGTCAAGTTTCAAAATGCAATTTATTTTAAGAGTATCAAAGAGCATTCTCTGAATGGCCTGCAAGTAAACAGCAGATCAAAGCACCAACTCTATCAGCAAGGCTGATTGAGAAGTGAAGAGCCATTCAGGATAAGTCTTCTACAAGCACTTATCAGAAGACAACGAATGCAGTGTCTGTCAATACAGAAGACAACGATCGTAGTGTTGACAACAACGATCGTGGTGTTTGCCAACGAGCAGCAGAGACTGATAAAGCACCTACGGAGACAATGGCCAACCTACAGAGGACAAACGAAAAGGATTGACTATGCTCAGCCTCACCATAGAGAGTGACCAAGAGATTACAGAGCAGAAAGTTGAGGAAGCTGAGCATAACTAATCAGAAGAGTCTTGTAAACCAAAGGGCCAGAGCAGTCAGCCAAGTTATCAGTTCCTGATGCGAGTCAAGGAAAGCACTATCATAGAGTAGACAGCAAAAGCAAAGTGCAAGGTGTTTCTACATTGGCAAATCACATAGCACTCTCAAGATCATAGTGTTGCCAAAGTCAGTAAACTTGCAACATCCACAGACAAACTACGACCAAGCACATGAACGTCAGCATCAGAATCGCAGAGTTCATTTATCTGATTATTAAGACTTAGTAATGTCTCAATATGAAGACTGGCAATCAAACGTTGCTGATTGAGAGTACTGATGCAGTCGCCATCATCCTTGGTCTGAATCGAGGAAACAAAAAGGAGAAATAAAGGTGACTACCAACCTGACTTCTAAAAGTGACATCTTAAAGGTGTTAGGTGAAACAGTAGACTGCTATGTCAGGAAAGTCAAAAAGGAGCTGGACTTGCTGAGTACCGAAGGGTACAAGAGATTCTAAGTCTGCTGGGCTTAGTCTACAGTTTCCAAGTCTGCTGGGCTTGAAGAGTTCTTAGTGAACTAGAGTTCCAAGGCTACTGGCCTTGAAGGAATCTTAGTGATTCAAAGTTACCCTTTCTTTAGTGGAATCCCTTTTTGTTGAAGCAGAAGAGTGGAGTAGGAGCATTTAGTCTCTGAACCACTTAAAACCCCTGGTGTCATTTACTTTATGTCATTTACATTCTGCACTATAACTGCTATAACTGCTTACACCTAAACTAACATTAGAACTATGTTTAACAAGATATCCTTGAATGGGATCTTAACTTATTCTAATGTGCATGAACTGATTCTTCTTAGAAAAGAAAATGAAAAAGCTTTTAAAATTAAAAAGGTTCTATTCAACCCCCCTTCTAGATTTATTGTGTGCTCCCTGGGAACTAACAATTGGTATCAGAGCAGGTTCTCACACTGTATCCAAAAGCTAACGCTTTGAGTTTGGTCCGCGGCACAAATAAGTTCTAAGCTTAGTATTAGTGGTAAGTCACTTATGAATGAAGATGAGCTCACAAGTTGAAAATTGTACATATAGGTAAATGTGCATATCCACCTGAAGCTGTCCAGATTGGTCTCTATCCCTAAATGCAATTGCAATCAGGCCAATCGCTGCCCATAGTCAATCAGCAGTCTGCAAGCCTATTGATGGGAAGTCAAGATGCAGCAAGAACAAAGAATCTGACGTCCACTGTTTTGAAAGACGGAATGCCTATACATGCTATGAGATGCTTATCTAGATGAGAGAGGAGAATTCTTCAAATATATATTCGGCTAAATCCATGAATCTAAACCTTGAGGTTTGAAGGCGTCAAAGAATTCAAGTTGGAAAGACTTTCCACTGATCATAACTCCAAGACTTTGCTTGATTGATCTAAGGCCATATGGAGCAACAAAAGCTGTCACTATTGACAATGCAAGGATATGCACAACAATGCCTCACATCATTGTGCAAATAAGCAGGACAACTAACTGTCAAGAAACTGACAGTAGTAAGGTATGTATCCTCATCACTATATATATACATCATATTGCATCACCTTATGTGCTATAACAGTATTCTATCAAAAGACCATTTTCTTCCTAAAAGGGAAAAGAGAGAAAGTATATTTGAGGTTGGAAACTATTTGTTGACAAACTTTCTCTCCACCCATGTTTTAAGTTAAAAATAAATTTTTGAAAGAAATCTGACATATGCCTTAACTACATTACAAACTAAAAAGTGTAAGTTGCTCGACCTTTGCTGATGGGTTGATATATTTGTAAATTCATACAAACCAATGTTTTATGTTTTTGATAAAACATAGAGTGTGATCAACACTACAAGTGCATCTTAAAAGTTCTTGAAAACTGATCAACTCCACGAACCAACAAGTTGCAAATAATTAATAGAGCTGATCCTCACTCTGTGAACATTCAAAATCTGTGAGCATAGCAAAAAGAAAAGGGTGTAACAACCAAAGAAAAAGATTATCATATCAAAATGTTTAATCACACACACACTCACAATCATGCATTATATCTAAAATTGATATATGTATGAATATGATTGTTGATACTTATATAATGTAAATCCAAGAATATGAGGAACTAGGGTTTTTGAGAAAGCTAAACTAGCAGGACCCAAATAACAATGGGTACCAAAATAGAAAATCATTTAACCTGCAGGTACTCGGTCTATCTGACCTCACTAAGGAAAACTGAAGCACATGGCTTCAGTCAAAAAGCCTCTACCAACTGCAAAAGATCAAGATCCCTCAGCAATGCTCTCATTCAAGGTCATCCAATGCCAGGGCTTGCTCCTGTAGATTTTTTGTGTCCCTAAGGATGAAGATCTCATGAGCTTAAATGGATTCCAAAATCCTTAGTATGATCATCATGATACTTCAAAAGGAAGCTGGCTATTCATGTCTAGTAGTAAGAGACCTTCCATGCTTATCCATGCAAAGCATATCATATCAAAAGGAACATCAAGGAAGATCATGTCAAGGGATCATCAAACTAATGGTGATAAAGTATGGATCAAAGAAGTTAAACTCTACAAGTACAGAAGATGCTAATGTCTGAATGATAGAAACTACGTTCGTAGTGTCTAGTCAGCAAATCGTGGAGTAACCAATTCTAAAGAAAATACTCTATGATCAAATGGAGTGATTCAACCATGAAGATTCCAGCTAGAATGAGATATGCATGGCAACCTTACTTATGTATGAACAGAAGAATAACCCATCTTTCTCTAAGATGATAGTATCAACTATGGGGGAGCAGTAATCTGCTAAGTCTAGCAGCGCTCATATTGACAAAGGAGCACATTGAAGCAAATCCTTCAGATCTCCCAAACAATGAAGGTAGCTATACTTGATAACAAGGGAAGAGCAACTGAAGATATGGAGGTGGTGAAGTTTAAGGAGAAAAAGAAGAAGTGGGATTCTTGCTATAAGTCTAGAGATAAGCTCAGAAGATAGGTCAACCTCTCATACATATCTGTTGACCACTCCATGAAGAACCAGTTCACTTCCAGGTCACTTCTGTTAAGTTCCTAAAACAGAAGCTTATCCAAACAGCCACATCCCAGTTACAGAGTCCCAAAACTCTGTGGCTGATGAACCAAATAAATCTTCATCCCCAGTAGTAATGTCCCAAAACGTGCTACTGAAAACCCTATTAGCCAACTACCCCATTCGTGAAGTACCTACGATCAAACTTCTGATAGTAGAGTAAGAGCATGCTGACCCCACGATCGAAGTCCACAAATACCAACATCAAAGAATATCCAGAGTTTGTAAGTGAACTTCATGACAGAGAAGCCCACTGTGATGATATTGTTAACACCAAGTATAAAGAGCTCTTCTTCTGATAAGCGCCTCAGAGACAAACCTAGCCCTAAGTTTTTATACTAAGAGGCCATCCCTTTCTGAGCAACCTTAACCCAGAAGAAGTGATGATATAGAATGCATCACAATGACCTCTGCATAAGCATATAAGAGTCCCTCAGAAGAATTTAAGATACTAATGAATCATGCAACTCCCAGTTGGAGATTAATGGAGAATCATCTACTGAAGCATGACTATAGACGATGATCGTCGAGCAGACAAAGAGATCGTCGAGTAGACAAAGAAATCATGGAGTACCAAACTATGTCATAAGGCTACTCCACGAACTGAAGAAGTAAACAGTCAACTAAAGGGAAGTCAAATCTGAAAAGCTGATCTGTTATGAGAAGATACAGATAATGACCTTTCAGGTTCTTACACATGTCCCATTGAAAAGTGGAGGGAACAGTTATAAAGGAAAATTCAAATATGTGGTAGTTACACTTATAAGAAACTACCAAAAAGTTGTAAGTCTCTCTAGTCCATCTTCCCTCTTTGAACCTGAAACCTTTAACACTCTCTAATAGCCTAAATCTCTCAAACCTCTAGCCATCCTCAAATCATCCTCAAGTACCTCCTGCAATATTCCTGAAATCAAACACCCATATATTTTAAACCCTTCAAATGGAAGATTGGCGTGTCATCACGGGAATTCAACTCGGCTCTAAGAGATTCAAAAAATCAAAAAAGAAGTTCAGAGACATTCTTAAACTCGTGAAGAAGGCTGGGTTTTCTGAATGCCTTGAATCGAACACCATGATTTATGCCGACCTGGTAAAGGAGTTCTATTCAAAAGAAACGATAGATTATGGGCTTCTATCTATAAAGGTCAAAGGATTAAATTTGAAGATACGAGCTTCAGACATCAACCAATGTCTAGGGTTTCCTGACCAGGGTCTGAAAAACCTCGAAGAAGTCGACATTGAAGAAGGAAAAAGGGTTATGCGCTACAAGAGGAACCCAAGTCTGAAAGACATGAAGAAGAAGGATTTTTCTGAAGAGTTTGAGTTTCTTGCTGAGATTGTAGGGAAGTGTATCTTGAGCAAAGATATTGCACATGATACAGTGAGAGATCAACAACTGAGAATCATGTCTGCTATTGTCTTGAAGCAGTAAATTAACTTTGGAGCGGTACTGTACGACTTAATGTCCAAGTGGCTAGAAAAGGCAGAGAAGAAGAAGTCAACAGATAAACCTATCACAAAGGTTTTCGATGGGAGATTCTTGAGCACAATCTTGAAGAAGAAATTGAAGAAAAAGATAAGGGATGATGAGGGAGAACCACTTAATATCCACAAAGTGATGTCTACAAAGCTGTTTGACAACTGGAAGAAGAATCCCATGGAGAACAAGAAGCTGAAGACGTCTGGCAGTAGCAGCAAGGGCATTTCAAAGAAGAGGAAGGTAAGCAATATAGAGGGCTCTCTCACTCTGATAATTCTAATGATCCAGAGTCCACTTCTGTAAAGCCATACAAGAAGAGAGCTAAGGTTGTGAGAAAATCACCAAAGATCCCCCCAAGTAGTCTTTCTGCTGATAAAGAGGAATCATAATTAGAAGAAGAAGAAGCACCTGGATCTCCTATTGCTAAACCACCAAGAAGAAGAAGGAGCAATCGACTACTTTTCAAGCCAAGCCTTAAGAAGAAAGAAGGATCTTCAGCAAAGATCATTGATCTCAGTAATGATGCTGATGATGAGCCTGAGACTATGGAAGAAGATATGAAGGGCAAAAGGAGGATGAATTCTGACAACTCCAACAGTGATGAAAGTGAAAAGACTACAAATGGATCTGAATCAAAAGCGAAAGATGAAGCTGAAAGTAAGAAGATTTTGACTACTGTAGAGCAAGAAATAACTATTGAGTCTATGAAAGCTAGTTCAGCAGAGGGTGATGGAAATGGTGATCATATGCAGGAATTTACTGATTTGTCAGTTGAAGTGAGCTTGCACCAGTCTGAATCTAGATCAGGACATGAAGGAAAGGAAGAAGACTCAAGCTCTGAAGATAAGGGATCAGCAGACCATCATGTTCCTTCCCCTAGAAATATTCGAAGAAGATTAGTAGTGGAAGTCTTTGATGAGCCACAAGGTGTGCTACCAGGAAAATGGGTAAACCATGGGAATGAACGATTCAACGTGGTAAGGATGTCCACAGTCTATCTGCTTAACAATTTTCAAGACATGGACTTGGACCTTACAACTGTGCTATATGATTCTGAGAATCATCTGATAAAGTGGTTCTACCCTTGGATGTCATGGCTGAAGGCCTACACTGCTGGAGATAAGAGCTACATCAGCTGGTGTTACACACACTTTCCTAATCTGGAGCTGATCTCGTAAAACTTTCCAAGGGTTAAGTTATTTCCAACCAAGCTGATCAGAGACCAGCCTCACTTCAAAGTCTATCGTCAAGACAGTAACATCTACATTCCCTACGATCTACTAGAAAGCTTAGATGGTGGAAGGATCACATCAAAGTCTACAATTGTAGAGTCCTTGCACTCTATAATTGCAAGTGATCAAGCACATCCTGACAAGTCAAATCTTGCTCCAAAAATCCTTTCTGATATCCCATCTTCCTCTAACAGTGACTGGTATTCAAATCTTTTTGAGATTCTTACTACTTTTGCGAACATCTCTAAAAGTGAGAAACATGGTGTCCAACCAGCTGCTCAGCAGGCAACTGTCCTACCAGATGCTCAAATTCTTCAAAAATAAGAGTTACTGAAAAACTCTGAAGAATTGGTTGCGAAACTCTCTTATATTGCTGAAGAAGCTAAGAGCCTGTCACGAGGAGAAGACAGTGAGTTCCACAACAAGCTTCAGGCAACTATCTCAGATATATCTCTCAAGCTTCAACAGAGAGATCAAATCTATCTAAAATCCATAAGGGATCAAAAGGGAGAAGCTCTGCAACTTCAGAAGAAAAGTGAAGAATCTATTATGTCTCTATCTAAGAAAATAGACACTCTCAACCAGTCTCTTTCCTTAAATCTAGAGCTTAGCCAGCAGGAACTCAAGATGGAAATTGGCAACACATCTCACCTGATTGAGCAGCTTTTGTCTAATGTCCAGCATCTCTCTCGAGTGATTGATGACAAAAAGGGGGAGAAAAAGAGGCAATCAAGAAGGGCACTCAAAGAGACGAATGAAGACAGAGGAGGAGAGCCAAAGCAGAAGAGCAAAGGAGCTGAAAGGAAAGCCAAAGAAGAAGGCAATGGAGTCATCATCCGAGGGGGAGCCAAATCAAGATGACTCCATGAAGACAATATGTGAAGGGGAGCCAAAAGTAGATGAAGCAATGAAGCATCATCTGAGGGGGAACAGGAACGAGAACAACAAACAGATGAGTAGCAGCAATAGAAAGAGCATCCAGAAAACATACAAAGAGCAGACAATGAAAAAGAGAAGGTACATCTCTAATTGTAATAGTATGTTCTGGATCCAGGACTTAGATTGCCATATCATTTGTAAGTTAAATGCTCATCAATGACATTCATATTATCTGTTCTAGTAATATAGTAGCTCACTGTATATTAAGATTCATTCATCTCATACATATGTATTTAATGTTTTTGTCATAATCAAATAGGGGGAGATTGTTAGGAATATGCATGAGAATGTTATTCCTATTTATATAAGATTTGATTATGAACTTAATGAATGAATATGCAAATATGTCTGCATTGATGAAAGCTGTAAAGTCCTTAATAAGATGATAGATAATATGTACAAGGACTTAGACTAAAAAGATCAAATGTGTTAGGTTGATCCTACATGAATGAACAACTTTGTGAAGTCCTTCAAAAGATTACAATGTACTAGGACTATGAATAGAAAGATCAAGCTTGTTAGGTTGATCTTATAAAATGTAATAGATAGGCTCGTCTGATCGTGGAGCACTGCATCAGCCATCGCAGTATGCCAAGAGAGTTAAGGCAGAATCATAGTCTATCAAGGCAGAATCGTAGTCTGTCAAGAAGACCACTCTCGAGATCGTGGAGACAACCTGTCGAGCGCCTGCCGAGCCAAGTCAAGAATCATAGGCTTCACTCGAAGTCGTGGAGTCTGCATATCATAACCGAGACAGGAATCGTAGTCGGGCAAGGCAGTCAAGAGATTGTAAATATTAAGCAGAAATCGTAGTATGTCATATGAACTACTCTCAGAGTCACAGACTACACTCAGAGTCGCAATGTCTACAAATCGCCTATGGGCAGAATCGTAGTCTGCAGAACCAGAGCAGAATCATCGTTTGCAGAACCAGAGCAGAATCGTAGTCTGCAGAACCAGAGCTAAATCGTAGTCAGTCAAGTGCTCACAATGCCAAGAAAGAATCGTAGAGCTCTCCACGATTCTCAACAGATGAGCATTCCTGAAGTACACACAAAGATCTCACTCTCTGGTAAGAGTAGTCAAGTTTTAAAATACAATCTATTTGAAGAGTATCAAAGAGCATTCTCTAAATGGCCTGCAAGCAAACAGCAGATCGAAGCACCAACTCTATCAGCAAGGCTAATTGAGAAGTGAAGAGCCATTCAGGATAAGTCTTTTACAAGCACTTATCAGAAGACAACGAATGCAGTGTCTGTCAATACAAAAGACAACGATCGTAGTGTTGACAACAACGATTGTGGTGTTTGCCAACGAGCAGCAGAGACTGATAAAGCACCTACGGAGATAATGGCCAACCTACAGAGGACAGATGAAAAGGATTGACTATGCTCAGCCTCACCATAGAGAGTGACTAAGAGATCACAGAGCAGAAAGTTGAGGAAGCTGAGTATAACTAATCAGAAGAGTCTTGTAAACCAAAGGGCTAGAGCAGTCAGCCAAGTTATCAGTTCCTGATGCGAGTCAAGGTAAGCACTATCATAGAGCAGACAACAAGAGAAAAGTGCAAGGTGTTTCTACATTGGCAAATCACATAGCACTCTCAGAATCGTAGTGTTATCAAAGCCAGTCAACTTGCAACATCCACAGATAAACTACGACCAAGAACATGAATGTCAGCATCAGAATTGTAGAGTTCTTTCGTCTGATTATTGAGACTCAACAATGTCTCAATATGAAGACTGGCAATCGAACGTTGCTGATTGAGAGTACCGATGCAGTCGCCATCATTTTTGGTCTAAATCAAGGAAACAAAAAGGAGAAATAAAGGTGACTACCAACTTGACTTCTGAAAGTGACATCTCAGAGGTGTTAGGTGAAACAGTAGACTGCTGTGTCAGGAAAGTCAAAAAGGAGTTGTCATGTCAACTCAGCAGTTTGCATCAAAGAACTCAGAATCTTTGAAGCTTTTCAAATAGCTTCCAACGGCTATATTCCAATGAGAAGCTGTTGGAGAAGAGATATAAAATAGCTGAAGCTTCAAAGGTGAAGTGTGGTTGACTCGGAGAGAGTCCTATTGAGCTTAACAGAGAAAATGTCTCAATGGTAGTGAGACTACCATTAAAGGAGTGAAGCACATATGATGAAGGTCTTTAACTGCTAAAGGTTTCACTCAACACAAAGGATAATGCCAACATAGTGGCATCTGAACTGAGAGCCGGAAGGCCAAGGAGTCAAGAACTAGAGTGACAGATCTGAAAGCAGACCTCCAGAGCCACTCTACGTTTCACCATGAACAACCTGAGCTGAAGAGAAATAGATGCAGAGTAGAATCTGCACACAAGACAACCAATGTTCAAAGGCTGCTAAGTACCAGAAGAAGTCTACCTGATATAAAAGACTTAGCAGATCCTTAGTGGTGATAGTGTGTTGTGCTGTAATCAGATGAAGTCAAGCATCAACAATAAAAATCAGCTGCACTAAGGAGATGAATCAGACTGCTAAGTACTCAAGGATGTCAAGCTTATTGAACATCTTAGCAGTCCATCAGTCGTGATCAAGTCTCAATGCTGAATGCCAGAAGATCACAAGAAGCTGCTAAGTACTAGAAGATGAACAAGCTGAATGTCATCTTAGCAGCTCAGCACCAATAACAAAGAAACAAATAACCAGGGACTGAGGGGTCCTTGTCTTCGTGACTAAATCAAAGTCAAATCTGCTGGGCTTGCTAAGTACGAAGGGTACAAAAGATTCTAAGTCTGCTGGGCTTAGTCTACAGTTTCCAAGTTTATTGGGCTTGAAGAGTTCTTAGTGGACTAGAGTTCCAAGGCTGCTGGCATTAAAGAAATCTTAGTGATTCAGAGTTGCCCTTTCTTTAGTAGAATCCCTTCTTGTTGAAGCAGAAGAGTGGAGTAGGAGCATTTAGTCTCTGAACCACTTAAAACCCCTGGTGTCATTTACTTTATGTCATTTACATTCTACACTATAACTGCTTACTCCTAAACTAACATTAGAACTATGTTTAACAAGATATTCTTGAAGGGGATCTTAACTTATTTCGTTGTGCATGAAATTATTCTTCTATTTGTCATCTGCTAATTACTTAGCAATACAAAAAAAATGAAAAAGCTTTTAAAATTAAAAAGGATCTATTCAACCCCCCTTCTAAATCTATTGTGTGCCCCCTGGGAACTAATAGTAGTCAATGAACATAATTAGTTAGTTCCATCTCATGTTCAGACGGGATGGCGAGTTTGTATTGACTACCAGAAGTTAAATTCAATGACTAAAAAGGATCACTTTCCCCTTACTTACATTGACCAAATGCTGGAAAGGTTAGTCGGTCATGCTTACTACAATTTTTTAGATGTTTATTCCAGCTATAACCAAATTCTAATCGATCCATCTAATCAAGAGAAGGCAACATTCACGTGCCCTTTTGGTACATTCGCCTACCGACGCATATTTTTTGGGTTATACAATGCACTTATCACTTTTCAGCGGTATAAGATTTCCATATTCTTGGACATGTTAGAGCTATTCTTAGAGGCTTTCATGAATGATTTTTCTGTGTTTAGATCTTCTTTTGATGAATGTTGGAAACACCTGGCTCTAATCTTAAAGAAATGTAAAGAGAAAAATGTAGTGCTTAATTAGGAGAAATGTCATTTTATGGTACAAAGGGGAATTATTCTTGGGCATATCATCTCTAAAGAGGGAATTGAAGTAGATAAGGCTAAATTAGAGTTAATCTCTAACCTGCCACCCTCGTGAATGGTTTAGCAGATTTGCTCATTCTTAGGCCATGCTCGTTTTATAGGTGTTTTATCAAGGATTTTAGCAAGATTGCTAGACCTCTATGTAATCTCCTTTCAAAAGACGCCCCATTTGTCTTCGATGATGCATGCCAAAAAACTTTTGAGATGTTGAAATCTACTCTGACCTCTGCACCTATCATCTGGTCCCCTTGCAGCCTTCCATTTTAGATCATATGTGATGCCTCTGATTATGCAGTTAGGGCAGTTTTAGGTCAGAGAGTTGAGAAAGTCCCTCATGTGATTTATTATGTCAGTAGGACTTTGAATGATGCTCAACTCCATTACTCTACTACATAGAAAGATTTGTTAGTAATAGTATTTGCTCTAGACAAGTTTAGGTCCTATCTCTTGGGATCTAAAGTCCTTATATATTTAGATCACGCTGCTTTGAAATACTTGATGTAAGATCCAGAATTTTATGAAATAAAAGTCTAATTTAATTTATGATTATTATTCTAAAATTGTAAAATGTAAAATTGGTAAATGGTCAAACGAATAATTAAATTGATAAGTGAGTAAATAAAAGATGAGAATTAAGCTTCTAAAGATGTGGGCCAGGTGAGTGGCGGCTAGAGCTGATAAATGAGGAGGTATATGTTGATTTTATTTCCAAATGATTCCAAATTTTTCTTAAATCATGCACCAAACTTTTCTCCCATTGGTCAATTCTTTTATTGGTGGGACAAGGATGATTGCTCATTGATTATGCCTTAAAAAGGCAAATATGTTAAGTATTTCATTTCATCACACTCCCTCCCGTTGCAGCAATTGCATAAAAAGAAAAGAAAGAAAGAAGAAGGAAAGAAAAGAAGGAAGAAGAAATAAAAACTAAGAAAGGTAAACTCAAAACCTTTGTTAATCTTTGATTTTCATATATGGTTAGTAGGTTTTATGAAATTTATGGAAAGATGATAGATTATGCTTATTAATTTATGATGGATTAAACTTGCATAAACATGAATCAAAAGAGAGAAATCAAGAAATCAAATGAAAAACAAAATCTGAAAATTTCAGGAAAAAAAAAATAGTTGCTACCATATTTTTATAAAATTCATAACTCTTGGTGTATAATGAGTTAGGAGATGAGCCTTATATCAAAAGAAAGCCCTGGAAGTAAGCTAAAAATAAAAATTTGAATCACCTAAAAATTTCTTGTGGATTGTTCGTGGTGACTGTTTGAATGAAATTGGTCTGAAGGACTTATAGTCCGCTAAAATCAGAAAAATAAGTTTTCTTAAGCTCTATTGCGTGAATTATAATTCTTAATCCGACCGTTGGATCGTTGTAAGTTTTAGATATGTTATACACATATAAGTTGAGTATATGTCCACAAATTTTGAACCGTTAAAGTTTAACTTATGATTTGTTATGAATTTTAAGAGGTGACTGATTTAGAATTTGTGTATCAGAATTTTCAGCAACATGCTTTAATGTTTCAAAACGTATAACTTAATGATTCAAAATCCGATTTAGGTGATTCTTGATGCTAAATTGGAGTATTTGAAGTCTAGTTTCTGTTAAAATTAATTATTTTGACAAATAAGTTTTAGTTAATGGTGGTAAAACCATAATAGTGGACTGACGCTTTAAAAATAAATTATCATATATGGGTATCGTAAGTTTTGTTATTCACTTATAAGTTTTGGAATATGAATTATGATTCAATGCGATAATTAAAGACACCTTGAATGAATAATGAATTATTAGTTAGTTTATATGTTATTCGAGATAAATATATTTTGGTGTTGATCCCGACTTTTAATATAATTTAAATTGTTTATAGTAAGGTATTGATTTAATAAATGTTAATATATTTATATTGTTAGTATTTTATCATCACTTGAGATGGTGGCTTAGTGGTGGAAAGCTGGATATAAGTCCCCATTCACGTGGGTTCGAGTCTTGGTAAACTCCTCTATGCTCAAGTGGTCTCACGCCTTGGATTTATTCGGGGGTAAGTTGAGTCCTGGATTTATTCGGGAATAAGCTGAGTTGTGCCGATGAAGACACCACTAAGGCCTCTAAAATTTTTGGAGATCATGCACTTATTTCTCCCTATCATGCATGTAATTATTAATTACGAATATTCTTTTGGTCTGGAAATATTCTTTTTGTCGGAGAATATTCGTACGACGGCGCCGAATTAAACAATCATTGGTGGCCCCACAACGGAATAACTATCGGATATAGAAAGCAACAGAAATAACCTTTTTAAAAATTGACGGCAAAACTTTTACCGTTAGCTTTTTAAATACCCGGTGATAAAAGTACAGTAGTACGCGTTATTCCACAGTAGTATACGGTATTGCACAGTATCTCTGATTATTGATTCTTACGTGAGAAGTCACTCAATATTTCATTCAATAATTGCTACAGTGATAATTGCATAATATTCCATATTATTGATTCAATAATTATCAGAGTAACAACTGCACAGTATGTCACATTATTAAATCAATAATTGTCACGACACAATAACTCATATTATTTGATATGATATAATTAGACTAGTTGGCAGTATTGTGAATCTATGTGAATAATTGTTGAAAGATTGAAAATATATAAATAATTGATGATTAAAAGGTGTTGATTAAAGATAAGTATGATATACAGATGCTTGCTCAATTATTTTCTTTTTACAAAAGTAAGTTTGGCAGGACTTGCCGACACTCTACTTTTTCTAAAGTAGTATGGACCACAACTCTATTATTGAACAAATTTTGTTAAAGCGTGTACAAGTTATTTTAATTTCCTCTGTGGGACCATAAATTTCACTACCAGTATTTTTATATAGCTCATTTAGTTATTTTGTCAAAGCATGTGTGCTTATTGTCTCCTCAATTTTCAGTCTAAATAGGTTACTTGGTTGAGTAAATAAACACACACCATGACTACACCAAAAGTATAAAATTCTTTTATTATAATATTGTGAGTATAATATTGTGAGTTTCTTTTGAGTGTAAGGTTACTCCAAGTGTTGATAAAGAGTGCAATTACGTAATATGAACTTAATTACGTGATAATTAAGGTAAGGGGTATCACTTTTTCATAATATGATAAAGGGATATTATTTTCTTTCATACTCCATATTATTGTAAAAGATTATTATTCGTTCTTCAGCTTATCATTAAATGGTGAAAAGTCCTGAAATGATTAAAATATCCTTAATGGTTTGTGATTCATCTAATATCTTGACCTGAATCTTTCTATTCAGTTTTAAGTTATTATATTTGATCCGGTAACTTTACATTTACTTGAACTTTGTATTCTATCAAGAATTCTAATCGATTTTCTGGATATCGTGTTGGTAATTTGGACTCTGGATAATTAAGTTGAAAATCACTAAGATCTATTTTTATCTTATTATTCTGATTATATATCATTGTTATAATCATTGTGGTGAAATTTTTCTTTGGCCCGTAGTGCAAAGATGAAATGTTGATTGGTATGATCATAACCATTAGTTTTATAGTTGTATGTCTTTAGCCTGTAGTGCAAAGATGGACTGTTGATTGGCATGACCATTGATTTTACAGTTGTATGTCTTTGACCCGTAGTGCAAAGATGGATTGTTGGTTGGCATGACCATTGGTGTTACAGTTTAATATCTTTGGCCCGGAGTGCAAAGATGAATTTATTAGCATGATTATGAACAGGAACTATGAATTGGTATAACCATGATTTTTGGTGTTTCAGGTAAAGACAGGTAATGAAAGTTCTTTTTATCTTGGGTACAACGAAGAACTGTTGATTGGTGTTACAGGAATAAAATATTGATGATGGACTTTTAATTTAGAGAAGATAGTAGACATTATGTTCTACTTGACTCTTCTAATGGATTAATGATTTTGCTGCAATTATGGTTGAACACTTTTATCATCTACCATATAATCTAAATATCTGATTTATTACTGATGAATGCTATTGATAATTTAATTATCTTAGTCATGATATTTTTTACTGGGCTATTTGTGCTCACCCCTTTTGCTTCACGATTCCTTTCAGGAAATAAAAGTGTAACTGGAACTAGCAGAGAGGACATGGGTATAAAGTGGTGTTTCGAATTAGTTGCGATCCTCATCAAGTTATAGAACAGTGTGGCATAATAAATGTACTAAGAACTTAAAATGTGTGTGTCGTATTTTATACGTCATTTAACAGTTAATTTTGGTGAATCAAATAGGGTGATGTGAACCAGAATTTGGAAGCGTCAAAAATGCACCCCATTAGAATGATGAGAGCAAAAATCTTCTCGGGTTCCTTTGAGGACTTGAAATATTTGTTGCTTTATTTGATACGACATTATAATAATTTTGGTGCGAATACTGTCGTACTATATACGACATGATAATAGTTGTAAATAAGAATATTTGTATTTGGATTTATTTTTTATATTTCTGGCGACTCAGAATGGGCTGTGTGGACCTATTTTGGGGACGTCACACTTGCTTTCCAAGAAAGATGTCAAGTCGCGACTGATTCGGTGGTTCTTATTGCTATAAGAGTTTGATTTGGAGATTAAAGATAAGAAGGGAGATGAAAATGTTGTAGCATGCCATCTATCTAGGCTTATATTTGAATTCTCAAGTGATACTTTGCCCATAGTGAATACATTCTCTGATGAGCAGCTTATGCATGTATTCCAGTCACCATGGTATGAGGACATTGTTAATTATCTTATCACACACAAAATGCCAAATCATTGGCTAAGAACGATAAGTACAAACTCTTGTCCGAGGTGAAACACTTTTACTGGGATGATCCCTTTCTCTTCAAGTATTTTTTTGATCAAATAATTAGGAGGTGTGTCCCTGAGAAGGATCAAATGCAAATTCTCTCCTTTTGCCATGATCATCTGTGTGGAGGCCATTTTAGTGGAAAAAAGACGATTGTTAAAGTCTTGCAGTGTGCATTTTATTGGTCTTCCTTATTTCGTGATGCACATGCCTATTGTGTTGCTTTTGAGAGATGTCAAAAGTTAGGTAGTCTCACAAGATGAAATATGATGCCCCATAATCTCATTTTAATAGTGGAGCTCTTTGATGTGTGGGGGGTAGATTTTATGGGACCCTTTCCTAACTCGTTTGGCAATTTCTATATTTTGGTAGTTGTTGACTATGTGTCAAAGTTGGTAGAGGCTATTGCATGCATAACAAATGACCACAAAGTGGTGGTTCGGTTTCTGAAAGAGAATACTCTTGCACAATTTGGTACACCCCGCGTTATCATTAGTGATGGGGGGGGGGTCGCACTTTTTGCAATAGACCATTTAAAGATCTACTGAAGAAGCATGGAGTGATTCATAAAGTGTCAACCGCGTACCATCCACAAACTAATGGGCAAGCCAAAATTTCAAATAGGGAGATTAAACATATCTTAGAGAAGATGGTAAATCCCAACAGGAATGATTGGTCAGTCCGACTGACATGTGCTTTGTGGGCATACCGTAATACATACAAGACTCTTATTGGAATGTCCCCCTATCGCTTAGTGTATGGTAAGGCATATCATCTGTGACACCCCCAAATCCGGTATCTTAATTTCCATAGGATTTGGTGTTCACTGTTCAAATATCATATGACTATCTACCCATAATAATAGAAATTCATTTATTAGATAAATAATCCATCATCTAATATCATCTGAAATAATAATACATAATAAATCCCAGGTTATACTTAACCTTAAATCTCTATTGCGGAAACGTAAACAAATAATTCTTATACATCACACATTAGTCTTGAACTTTAACATTTTAATATCATCACAAGTCTTCAACACTTGTTAGCTTTTCATTTGCCCTTGCTACTAGAAGGTTCATCACTTCGTTCATTCTTAGCTGCAATGTTATTATGCAAGAGTGAGCACGAATGCCCTGAAGTATAAAAATATGACAATAATAACATGTGAGTGAATTTAAAGACATCTGAATAACAGAAAGCTCAACTTTTGAATCAAGAATAATTAATCGAGAATCAAATTACTTCTGAGGGTCATAGGACCTTGAACTCTGTCCTAGGTTGTCAAGTATATTAACCTTTAAACCTTTAACAGTCATAAGACTATGGACTTAACTTCGTACTTAGGGAGATCAGCCCTTCGTACCGATACTGTGCACACTACCTTAACGCATAAGCATCATCAATTCCCATTTAAAAAGGGTTGTTCATCTCAGTTTGACATCAGGGTCCGCACCAAATAAAGTTTAGTTTGGATAACTCAATAGTAGTTCTGGAATTTAGAACGCTCATCAACTATGGACTAGTCGAATCATATAAGTTCGTTAGTCTTAAAGAATTCAACAATAAATGATATTCAAATTGACTATTAACTTCTCAAGGATATACAATTGAATAAGTATTGTATAACTGAAATGATACTTTTAAAAGAATCATGGCATCTCATATGAAATTCTGCACTTGAATAATCAAGGATAAATACTTTGCTCGATATAGAATTTAAATCTATAACTTGCTCAATTTAAAAGTTTGAGTTTAGGAAACTTGTCTCGTGCACAAGCTACAATTATTACTCACTTCTTTAATTACTCTTACCTATCAATATATTCACAATATCAATTAATCACAGGTTCAATATGATTATTAATTTACAATAGTGTTCTTTGAACTCATTATTAGGTTTTTCAAATAATGACTTAAGTTAATTAATTAACTTATTAATTAACCACATAACCTTCGTTATTAAACTTGTATTAACATTTTATCACACACATAACATGTTTTCATGTTTATTAGACTTAAAAATAATGTCTTAATGTTTATAACACATTATTTAACCTTCACGAATAATGGTTTAAGTCACATAATTTATTTATTAATTACGTAACATAAATTATTAATCTTGTAATAATATCTTATCATATATTCAATATGTTTTCATGTTTATTGAATTCATAACACATTTTTCAAAATTCCACACTTAACAAATTTTTCTAAAATTTCAGGCGGGCACGATTGCGCGCCATTTAGCTTTGTACCCGGCGCGGCCGCGCGACTATGTTTTCCCATATTCTGAAGTTCGCGAACGAACACAGAACTCGGCTATTTTCTCCCAATTTACACCATTACATTGATTTGTAACGTTACCCATGAAGTATAAACTTCATAGTAACATCACAAATCACTGTTAGCATGTTTCTACCAAATTAGATCCTGTAATTACATCAGTTAGAACAATCAATTTCACTGTTATTCATAAATTTGTAAAGTTTTTATGAAAAATATAAAATCTATCATTACGGATTCGTTACTACACCGAATCCACTCATTCCAATTCCATTCTCTTTGTGTTAACATATACAATCATATTCATGTATTCTTTTTAATATAAGCATAAGATTCAATCATTAACTTAACCTATATGGGTTATTCACCCATATTCAATACTCTGTCTTTTCATGAAACCCAATTGTCAACAAAATTACTTAATGTGATCAGTGTAAATCATGGATACATGATCTAACACATAATACTAACATATACGGTCACATATATGATAGCCTCATACTTTAATTTTCCAAAATGAGTACTAACAGAAAATTTTTACAAAAACGTAGAAACTCTGTAATTTTTTTCGAAAACCCAATTAAGGCCAAATTAAATAAAATTGATTACTCTAAAACATGTTTATATGTTAGAAAACATGTTATGATCACATACTCATATAGATAAAGTCATATCATAACCCAATTGGAAAATCCAATTTTTACATGACTTTAAGAATACGTAAAGAACTTTAAGAAAATTAGATTTTGAAAACTAAAAAGATTACCCTTTGTTAGTATGAAGATAATCAAAGACAACACTTAAGATTTTCTCAAATCTCTTTCTCTCCCTCAATTCTTCTCTTTTTCTTTGATATTTCTCTCTCAAGTTTCTCTAACTTTCTTCTCTGACTTGAACAAATGAAACTCAATGCGTCTAACTTATTTAATTGTTGAGGAATATGATAATTTATCGTATAATTATGTTAATAATTGTTGTTAAGGGTAAATTAATGAGAGATGGATTAATTAATATTATTAATTAATTGATAAGGTGAGTAATTAATTATTAGTGATTAATTGACATTGTGAATAATAAAACAAACGGGCAAGTTATTAATATAATAAAATTATATTAATTGCGTTGTGCAATGTTATGAGATATTAAGCATATAATATATTGACACTACGACTATATTATATAGTGCAATGTGACGCCTTAATGTGACTATACTATATATAAAAACTATATGTTATGGACTAATTAAATAAGTATATGAATACATTATGAGACCATGTGACAATGTGAGTGTGTGGACATTAATTGAGTACCTCTTGAATATATAGTAAATAATTATTAATTTATAATGATTGCAACAATTGATTGAATAAATAGAGATGAGATAATGATATAATACCCAATTGAATTATATTCGGTGTTGACGAAATGTACATGGATTATATATATGTAAAGTAAATTTACTACATTGAAATATTACTTATTCAATTGAATTACATTATGACTCTAACTTATAACCTAAGTACACAATTATAACCTATGTATATATAATATGTAAATATACATAGCCTATGTATTACTACTCTTCATTTGCAAATGCTGAAGATATGTTGCTTTGTCCCACAATAAGAGTCCCCTTTCTCCTTTACGTGCATGACAAAAGGCTAGAAGCCTATTCCTCTTTCTTCTCCTAAGCTCATTCTAGCTCATGATCAATGGGGGAGTGGTTTTAATGATGAAATTCACCAACTAACTACCAACTCTTCCATAATCAACATACAATTCATAATCCCATTGGTTTTATTTTAGAGTGCAAAAGCTTTGTCTGATTATTGTTTTCTCTATAAATATAGCCTCTTCTCCTTCTAATTTGTTTTGCTGAGATATTGCTTAGAGAATTTAGAAGAATATTGTGAGTTTGCTAGCAAGATAGTTTATAGAGAGAGGAACTTCAATTAGCAGCTTATTCATATATTGTAGAGGTATAATTTTCATCATTGTTTTTCATTCTAAAATTTCTT
This sequence comes from Panax stipuleanatus, assembly GCA_020205555.1. Classification (NCBI taxonomy): domain Eukaryota; kingdom Viridiplantae; phylum Streptophyta; class Magnoliopsida; order Apiales; family Araliaceae; genus Panax; species Panax stipuleanatus. The sequence goes on along the minus strand of CM035123.1, from coordinate 92,249,684 downwards.
CAATTCTTGATTTTGGTTGGAATTCATGATTATGTGATTTGGTATTGTTTGATAGTTGTTGTATTAGTTTCTTAGCATAATAGAACTGTAATGTGGCATGATTACAATCAATTTCGTGAAGTAAATTGAGTTTGGGTTTGCATTCTACTGAAGCAGAGGCCTGTCTACTGCTGGCCGAGACCCGGCGCAGCTGCGCCAGTATTGAACCAGGGCGCAGCGTAACTGCGTCAGTCCCTGGTTTCAGATTTTGAATTCTGCTAAAAAAAATTATAGGCTAAAGTGTTCATACTACCTAGACAAACATACTAACAGGCTTGACGTGCATCCATGAGAACATTGATATCACATGCATGTTCAAATCTATGTTAGTACACGTTATTGACGGAAAGACTTATGGTTTAAGAAGGAACTTATAGTTTTTAAATGAACTTTGATATATATACATACCATGTTTGCATTCTGATTTCCGAACATGATAGTGTACACGTATAGCTGATTTTGAACATCAATAAGCATGAGTTGTGATTTAATGTTCCTTTATTCATGACCAACTTGTTTGGGCTTTGAGCTAAAAGACTTCTTCAAAGAGAACTTAACGTATACGAACCATGTGTATATTCTGATCTTGAACATGTTTATATGGCCTAGAAATGCATGATGAACATGTTAACGTATGTATATATAGCATGAACATGTTAGACCTTATTAGTGAATGATACTATCGAAATATGAGCTTTGAACGTGAACGTTGACATGTTATATTGAGATTTAGATTCTGATATTCTGACATGTTTGATAGTGCTCTTAACCTTACTAAATATATCATACATATATACATACCATGATAGATGTCATGAAAACAAGTTAAGCACAAATGAGATATGAATTTAGCTTGTAACGATGCTAGTTATATGTGTATGATATAGATATTTGGAAGCATGCCTAAAACAAGCTATGTGATCACCTCATATATTTAAATGACCAACATGATGGACTATGTGATTTCATGACCATGAATGACCTTAAGTTATTAAAGGTATTAAACTTGGAACCATTATATGAAAGATGGAACTTTGATTGACTTGGTAAACATGAAAAGACCATTAGACATAAGTATATACTATATGTAGATGTTTGCGTACGTACCGGACAGAATCTGCAGGCAGCAGCCCAACCTTGGCCTGGCCAGGGGGCAGCGCAGCTGCGCCGGCCCTAGGCTTAGCCATGGCGCAGCTGTGCCAGTCTGGAAACAGAATTGATGATTCTGATGGGTTTCTAATTATGATAGTTAGCTTATATTGATGCTAAACTATTAATTATGGTCTGAACCCTACTGATATATGTTTACAAGGGGTGATGGAGTAATATGATAACAATTAACTTATAAAAGGGATTCCAAAGTTAGTAAAGACAATGTTTATTAAAGTGTTATGGTACCATACGTGGTATAACTGTATACTTGATTTCGTAATAACAAATATACTGATTTTGTGTGCAAGTGCGTAATGTCAAACGTATAAGAGATTATATGACTAAAGAAGAACCTTAAGTATAGTTAACTTACGTATCAAGCATGTATACCAAATGTGTTTAGCTAATGAACATCCTATACATGTAATATATTATAAATAGGATTCAAAAGTGTTGATTTACTTTACGTGGATAGACTACGCTTGAGGCAAGTATCCTAAACCCTTGCATTACTTTATTCAACAGATATTGTAAGCAAGTTTTCTCTGATTTACACTATTTTATTGTGCAAGTTTCTTTGAACTCATTCTTGTATTGTTAATTACAAGTATCCTAACCTTTGAAATGGATCCTTGTGAAAGCAAGTTATCTTACTTACTCGTTTAAATTGAGTTAGTATGCTTATTGAATAAACTCTTGTTTCATTTGAGCTATTATTCATGTTGAACTTAGCATTGTTCTTAAATATTGTGAAAGTGTCTATGCCATTTGATTCGACTAAACTATATGCATATTTAGAAAACTATCCAAACCATTTGACTGGTGCAGAAATCTTGAAAACTGAGTTGAACAACCCTTATGGTAAGGGGAGTGTATATTGTTGGAAGCCCCAACACATGCGTGAAAATTATTATAGTGTTATGCACAACATAAAGTATTGTAGACTGATCATCTATTATACTTATTTTTTGGGTTATCAGTTTAATATTGCTAATTCTAGTAGATGTTCAATAGTCCTTAGTGACTGCTCAGTATAAATTATTTTATCCAGTTAGATACGTTGATTGCCTTTGAATTCATATATATCTGTTGATCTATATTGAGCTATCATTTCATATTCCAAGGATTTGATTTGAGAATTGTTGATACTCGTTATTCATGACATTATTCTTCTGGATTATCATTGAGATTATACCTTGGTATTTCAAACTCATAAAACTCTTTACCCTTATCGTATATTACTTGCTGGGCAATTTGTGCTCATTCTTGCTTATTTAAAACCTTTCAGTTAAGGCGGAACATGGAGGTGTCTCTGGGAAAGATAAGGGCAAGGGCAAGGCTACAGACTAGCTAACCCCTTTATGTTTTAAAATTTTTGGTGTTGTATTAAGACTGTTTCAGAACTATGTTTAAGCTTATGTAGGATTATGTAATAAGTCTTTATTTGATATTATTATGTAATCTATTAAGTACTGTAGGTTGAGAGACTTGGGGGAATAAATATAATAAATCATTATATATTATTCTAGATCTTCCGCTGTGATTGTATGATTTTAGTTATTATTGTATTATCGTGAGAACGTGGCGAACCAAATTCGAGAGACCAGTGGCAGTCCAAATTTGGGGGCGTCACAGGGATGCACAGAGGTGGTGGAAAGCGATGAAAACAACAAAGGGCGATGGGTATGTGGAGACACTTCGATGGGCAGAGTTTTGTGAGGTCTTTTATCAGCAGTACTTTCCTGCTGCTGATAAAGAGGCCTATGTGTTGGTCCGATTAGATGACACAATTAACGCGCAAGTATACGCGGCCAACAAGTAATAAAGAGTAAGTAAAGATCGTTCCCACGGAGAATTAATGGATAATAGGTCGCCAAAGCACTAGCTCATAATCATCTCAATCTTATTTAAACAGGCGGTAAAGTGAATGAATTAAACTAAGTTAACTAGACAAGAATTGAAGTTAAACTAATTAATCCTATGGCAAAATCAGATAATGAAGGCATGAGATTCCAATTTCCCCCGACACTTCATTCGACTCTCTTAACTCTCTCGTATGAAACAATTAGCATATAGAATTGACAACCGAGAAATCATGATTACATAAAAGCCTCTTTCGACGGAGAACTATAAATCTCCCTAATGCGGACATGTAGGTATATGTCTATCCTACACACTATCAAGCAACCAATATCAAGAATAATTAACAAGACACATGTCACGGGAAAATCTCGTTAACTACTCTTTCAATTACCAACTTTCGCATAGGAAGTCATTAAGATTAGATTCTCAAATTGGTTGCATACGGCGCTTAGGTTTATGTGTGCTCGTGTGAGTCTGGTTTTATGAAAGAAGGCTGCCGAAAATTTAAGTTGGGAAATACTGAAGTGGGCCGGCTCTATTTAAAAACGGGCAAAAGATGATGGCGCAGCTGTGCAGGGGCAAGGAGGAAAAGTGGCGCAGCTGCGCAGGGAGTGCAACGCAGATTCTGGTCTGGAAATCAGGCCGGCCGCGCGGCGGGTTGGCATGGCTTGGCGCGGGCGCGCCAAGTTTCAGGAAACTCTATGACTGGGCTGGAGTGAAGCTTCTCATTTGTAGTGGATCAAAAGGCTTTGCCACCCAATACATAGACCTAGAAGGTATGCAAAAAGTGTTAAGTTACTTAATTACAACAAACAATTATTATTACTATTAACTATTAAGCACATAATTACATAAAGGGAGAAAATTAAACAATAAAGACGATAATCATAGGCATATCAAATCCCAAAAATGTTAATATGTGCACATAAACCACAAGCTCATTTTCAAAAATATGATCAAAACACCTTTAAATCCCAAAAATATATGCAACATACACGTGCAACGAAAATATGTCCATTGACTATTTGAATCCCAAAAAATTTTCTACGTGCGCATACGAAATGTGCCAGTGCATCATACTATGTTCAATAAGCATTTCATGCCCCAAAAATTATACGCGTCAATGTCTAAGTCCAAAAATGTAGGCATTGTACCTTGTACAACCAGAATGTGGAAATATTTACACTAAGAACTATGCTACTAAGAATTAAACATGGGGAGGGAAATAAAGACAGACAACCAAATAGAATTAAACAAGGAGGAAGAGAGAAATGATGGGGTGCCTCCCATCTAGCGCTCGATTTATAGTCCTCTAGCTGGACTGTGTCTGACCACTGCTATCCAACTCCTCGACGATATTGGAGAACCCCTCCATCCATCAGAATTGCTATATGCTTTTAGAGGCTTCCCAATAGAGGAGGACTCGAATTTAAACTACCTAGCGTCGGATATGTATATGAATTCCCTGGGCAAAAGGTCGAGGAGCTAGGCACGGGTTTCGTTGTGTAGGTGAAATGATCGGGGCATGGAGGTATAGACCACACAACAGACTCTTCTTCTATTCTCTTCTCTTCTGACCACCATGGTTTGAAGCTCACGGACTCTCTCATGTCATAGAGATCCGTATCTATAATGTGGCTACCAAGGGGGCAAGGGTGTGAAAAATTGACTGGCTTGTTCCACTCAGGCGGAGGAGGCTCTTGGGGGATTGTCACTGTTGGTTCACATTCATACTCCATAGCCCCAATTGGCTCCTCGATATCCATTACCTTTCGCTCATCCAGTTCCAAGTGCACCTCAGGCTCTTCATCAGTATCTGCATCCATCTCATAGCACCAATCTTTTTGAGGGTCATAACTCACGGTTTCAGTCATTGGAGGCACAAAATCTTGCACTGTTGTCTCTTGTTCACATACCTCCTCCTTCCTTAATGCCGTGCTAATCTGCTCCACCCAAATTTGAAGATCCTCAATCGATTGCTCTTGCTCAATCAAGGTCTCCTCTGTCGATGCTATGGAATTCCCCCATATAATTTCCAATCCTTCCTTATCTGTTTCAGCCTCGGGCTCCATGTACTGATGCTCATTGGTAGGAGTGTTATGGATTAGGGCCATCTGATTCTGGAAGTTCTAGCTTGATTGCTCTTGGCTCCTAAGCCTCTCCTCTTGGCTTTCTAAGCTCCTATACATGAATTCCAATGGAGACTGTTCTCCTAGTAAACATGGGGATTGATATGGGGGTTCTGGTGCATAAGTTGGACTTGGCTCATATTGTTCTTGATAGCTCACAGTATGGTTTTGCATCCCTTGTTCATCCTCTATCATCAAGGCCTTGCTAATCTGCTCTGCCTAGTTTTGAATACTTTTGAATGACTTCTGTTGCTCATTCAAGATGTCCTTTAGTGATTCTATGCCACTTCCTTCCTCCAAGCTTGCATTTTCTGTGTCACCCTCAAAATTGTGTTGAGGCTCGTAAACTGGAGTCTGGAAGGTGCATTCTGGGGCGAATGCAGGATTTGGATCCCAGTGTTGGTCTTGATAGTAGTCTGATGAAGGGTTTAGGTGATACCCCCAATCTTGTTGATAAGTGGGATAAGGTTCAGTGTAGGAATAACCACCCCCATACTGCTCCTGTCCATAACTGATAGGCTCCTGATGGCTCGCGTAGCTCCCAGCACCGTAGTCATAGGTCACTGCCGTCTCTCGATTCTGCTGAGCTGAGACAGTATCCAGCTTCCTCGAGAGAACCTCTAGCTGTGCTGAAAGTGTTGCAATTGGGTTGACGCCATCAGTGTATGATTCCCTTGGTTGCTCTTGCCTTGTACCATTCCATGGATAGAAATTTAAGTCAATTGTACCTGAAAAGAGAATATGAGAAGAGAATTAAACAAAAATAAAAATAAAATGTTTAAAGTAAGACTAATTTGATTTAAACTAATGTTGGCAAACAATTATCTAAATAATTCCCCGGCAACGGCGCCAAAAACCTGTTTGTCCGATTAGATGACACAATTAACGCGCAAGTATACGCGGCCAACGAGTAATAAAGAGTAAGTAAAGATTATTCCCACGAAGAATTAATGGATAATAGGTCGCCAAAGCACTAGCTCATAATCATCTCAATCTTATTTAAACAAGCGGTAAAGTGAATGAATTAAACTAAGTTAACTAGACAAGAATTGAAGTTAAACTAATTAATCCTAGGGCAAAATCAGATAATGAAGGCATGAGATTCCAATTTCCCCCGACACTTTATTCGACTCTCTTAACTCTCTCGTATGAAACAATTAGCACATAGAATTGACAACAGAGAAATCATGATTACATAAAAGCCTCTTTCGACAGACAAGTATGAATCTCCCTAATGCGGCATGTAGGTATATGTCTATCCTACACACTATCAATCAACCAATATCAAGAATAATTAACAAGACACATGTCACGGGAAAATCTCGTTAACTACTCTTTCAATTACCAACTTTCGTATAAGAAGTCATTAAGATTAGATTCTCAAATTGGTTGCATACGGCACTTAGGTATATTTCTATCCTAAATGCTATCAAATTATCAACTCTTTAGGACAATGAATGAGACACACGTCACATAATCTCATGGATTACCCGCAAGAATCTCTAACTTTCGCATGATATCATAACTAGGTCTAAACCTATAATCCATTTGTCAAGTTCATACGGGTTCTCAAGAAATCAATCTAAAAGCACAAGTTATGATAACCAATTCATAATAATAGCAAAGAGAGAGAGAATTCAAGACAAACTATGTGTTGGGTTCCATTAGAATCCCAAAATAAATTTAAGATATCATAGTGAAACACAAGTTATCATCCACAAGTAGCATACACATCATAAGATTACAACATAGAAAGCAAAGAGAGAGTTTAAGGATAAGAAATGCAAATTTGAATCTCCAAGCATTCACTATTGAGTCTTCAATACAACCCACTTGTTTCAACCATCAAGTCTAATGAAACCCTAGAATATTAACTACTTTAAACTAGCCTAATCTACTCTCTACTCCTAACCTAGGCAAGAAAATGAAAATAGAAGGGGAAGGTTAGGGCTTGAACTCCCAATGGGAGCATCCCTCAAATGTGCCTAATATCAGCCCTTATATGCCTCATTCAGCCGAGTCTGCCTTGCTCCCCAGCCAAAATTCAAAACTGCTGTGTTAAAAACTAAGTCAACTGTGGAGCTTGACCGGCGCAGCTGCGCAGGTCTTATGCCTGCAGCCGGCGCAGCTGCGCAGGTTCAGGTTCTGAAATTTTGCTGCCTTTTGCTTTGCTGCTTTGCTGCTGCACTCTCCTGCTGCCCTTCTGAATTCCTTCTTGATTCTAACTGCTCCTAGCTTCTGTTAATCCCTCATGCCTAGCTTACTCTTTAAGCGTTGTCCCCTTTTTAGCACCTTTTCATCCTTTTAAGCTCAAAATGCACCCAAAGAGTTCCTAAATATAAATCTGCAAAAGAAAGTAAAAAGGCATGAAAAGCTACGATAACACTTGAGTTTAAGCAACAAACAAAGTGAGTTGATATCTAAATAATTGGTTATAAAACCACTTATCACTATGCTAGAGAGTATCTGTCTATTCGACAGAAAGATGATGAGTCCATAACAGACTTTATGACGAGGTTCACCAGGTTGGCAGGCTTTGTGGGAACCTCTGCAGGGACTGCAGCGGAACAGGCGGAGAAGTTCAAGTGGCGGATTCATTATAGGTATCGCCAATATCTCATTAACACCAAGTTTGCGGATGTATTGGTTGTGGCTAATGCGGCTAAGAACATTGAGATGGAGCGACAGGACTTTCGATCTTCTAAACTGGAAGGGAGTCGAAAGAGGGACAGAGATGACCAGCAGGGTCAAGCTTCGGGTCAGCATGGGAGAAATCAAGGTGGTCAGTGGAACAGAAATCGTGGTGGCCAGCAGGGGCAGTGGCGTGGCCAGAATCAGAACAGGGGTAATCAACAGTTGCTTCAACAAGGGCAGAATCGTTAGCTTCAGCTACCTTGGTATAGTCAAAATCGCCCGCAAGGGCAGAATCGTTAGCAGGGGCAGAATCAAGGTCGATATCCTGGACCAGCTGGTGGGGGTAACCCAAATCATATTCTGATAGCTCCTTGTGCTATGTGTGGGGATAATCATCCGAGGAGACAGTGTCATAGAGTTACCGGTGTATGCTTTTTGTGTGGACAGATGGGTCACATGGCTAGAGATTGTACCGGGCCATGTGGTAATGGTGGAGGTGGTGATAATGGTGGCAATGGAGGTCCGCGTCAAGGTGGTCGAGTGTTTGCCTTGACACATAATTAGGCGGCAGGTGCGTCAGGTACTATTTCTGGCACTCTTTTAGTTGGCAATCGTGAGGCTTCTGTTTTATTTGATACGGGTTCTACTCATTCTGTTTTTGCTCAATCTTTTGTTAGGCACCTTGGTGTGTCATCTCAGTCTTTAGATTATGTTATGTCTATTGCTACCCCGATAGGGACTTCTGTTATTATTTCTGATTTATATCGAGGGTGTCTGATCAGTTTTGGGGATAAGATTCATAGTGCTAATCTTCTTCCAATGTGTATGCACAATTTTGATGTTATTCTCGGGATGGACTGGTTAGATAAGCACCAGGCCACTATCGACTGAGAGACGAGAAAGGTTATATTTGGAGATGTGAAGTCTCCGGAATTTGTGCTTCAGGGTTCACATCCGAGTAAAGTGGTGAAGTTGATTTTAGCTTTGAAAGCTGGAAAGTTAGTGGCAAAGGGTTGTGAGGGGTATTTGGCGTATGTGAAGGATACCTCTAAGGGTGAGTCTCGTATTGAGGATATTTCGGTTGTTAGTGACTTTCCCGATGTGTTTCCTGAGGAGTTATCAGGGTTGCCACCGTAGCGGGAAGTTGAGTTTACTATTGAGCTTATTCCTGGCACGGGGCCTATCTCTAAAGCGCCGTATCGGATAGCACCATTGGAGTTGTAGGAGTTGAAGGAGCAGTTGCAAGAGCTGTTAGATCGTGGTGTGATTCGGCCGAGTGTTTCACCGTGGGGTGCTCCGGTTTTATTTGTGAAGAAGAAAGATGGGTCTATGAGGTTGTGCATAGACTACAGGGAGTTGAACAAGATTACTATCAGGAATCGGTATCCATTGCCGAGGATTGAAGACTTGTTTGACCAACTTTAAAGAGCGAAGTATTTTTCAAAGATAGACTTAAGGTCGGGTTACCATCAGTTGAGGGTGAGAGATAATGATATCTCTAAGATAGCTTTTCGTACTCGATATGGGCACTACGAGTTTCTGGTGATGCCATTCGAGTTAACTAAAGCTCCGACGGTGTTTATGGATTTGATGAATCGGGTGTTCAAGGAGTACTTGGACTAATATGTTATTGTCTTTGTTGATGACATTTTGGTTTATTCCAAGTCTATGGAGGAGAATGAGGAGCATCTTCGAACAGTGTTGGGAATTTTGCAGAAAGAGAAATTCTATGCTAAATTCTCTAAATGCGAGTTTTGGTTGGAGCAGGTTGCATTTTTGGGCCACGTTGTTTTGGCTGAAGGCATTAAGGTGGATCCTGCAAAGGTTGAGGCTATCACTAAATGGCCGAGACCTACTATTGTGACAGAGATTAGGAGTTTCTTGGGTTTGGTAGGGTACTATAGGAGATTTGTGGAAGGATTTTCTTTGTTTGCATTGCCATTGACTCAATTGATGAAAAAGTGCACGAAGTTTGTGTGGAATGAGGAGCGCGAGAAGAGTTTCGAGGATTTGAAGAAACGACTTGTGACAGCTCCTATACTTACATTACCGTCGGGGACAGGAGGTTACCAGATTTATAATGATGCTTCTAAAAAGGGCTTGGGGTGTGTTTTGATGCAACACGCGCGGTAAGGTGATTGCTTATGCTTCTAGGCATCTTAAACCTTATGAGGTGAACTACCCCACTCATGAATTGGAGTTGGCAGCAGTGATTGCTCTAAAGATTTGGAGGCACTATTTGTATCGAGAGACTTGTGATATCTTCACCGATCACAAAAGTCTTAAATACATTTTCACTCAAAAAGAGCTTAACATGAGGCAGAGGCGTTGGTTGGAGCTTCTAAAAGATTATGATGCGAGGATTCAGTAACACTCGGGGAACGCAAATGTGGTTGCAGATGCTCTTCGTCGAAAGAGTTCAGGAAGTGTAGCAGCTCTTATTACACAACCTCAGCTTATTTCGGATATGGAGCGGCTAGAGTTGGAGTTGTATTTGCAAGGTTCAGATGGGCATTTGGCATGTATGAGAGTGGAGCCCTCTCTTATCTCGCGGGTTAAAGAATCTCAAAAGGAAGATGGAGAATTGTGGGGTATGACTCAAAATCTGGATGAGGGAAAGCAACCCGAGTTTCGTATTGATAACCATGGTGTAATTTGGTTGGGTGAGCAGTTGTGTGTGTCGTCGGATCCAATCATTCAGAAGGCTATGTTGGCGAAGGCTCATAGTTCGCCATTTTCTATTCATCCAAGTTCTACAAAGATATACAGGGATTTGAAGTAAAATTTTTGGTGGAATAGGATGAAGCGAGATATGGCTGAATATGTTGGGAAGTGCCTCACTTGTCAACAAGTGAAGATAGAACATCAATGAGCTAGTGGCTTGTTGCAACAGTTAGACATTCCAGTTTGGAAGTGGGAGGATATCACGATGGATTTTGTGTCTGGTTTGCCGAAGACTTTCATGAAGAATGATGCCATTTGGGTTGTGGTGGATTGGTTGACCAAATCGGCATATTTCGTGGCTATCTATAAGGGTTACTCGGTGGATAGGTTGGCACAGATCTTTCAACAAGAGATTGTTAAACTTCATGGTACTTCGGTGTCTATTGTTTTGGATCGGGACCCACGATTCACTTCACGGTTCTGGAAATGGTTTCAACGAGCTTGGGGTACTCGGCTCAACTTTAGTACTTCTTTCCATCCGCAGATCGATGGGCAGTCCGAGCGGACTATTCAAACGTTAGAGGACATGTTGAGGTCTTATGCACTTGAGTGGTCAGGTAATTGAGATGATTATTTGAGCCTAGTTGAGTTTGCTTATAACAACAGTTGGCATGCAAGTATTGGGATGGCTCCGTTTGAGGCATTGTATGGTAGGAAGTGTCGGGCTCCAACTTATTGGGATGAGGTTGGCGAGAGGGCCATAGAAGGGCCTGCATTAGTTCAAATCACTATGGAGAAAGTAGAGGTGGCTAAGGAGAAATTGAAGTCGGCTCGTTCAAGGCAGAAAAGTTATGCTGATAAGCATAGGAGGACTTTAGAGTTTGAACCTGGTGAGCATGTGTTTCTAAAAGTTTCTCCTTGGAAGAGTATTAGGCTATTTGGTCTGAAAGGAAAACTTAGTCCGCGTTATATTGGCCCATTTGAGATTTTGGAGAGGGTTGGTGAAGTTGCATATTGGTTAGCTTTGCCTCCACAGCTAGCTCATGTGCACAATGTGTTCCATGTGTCAGTGTTAAGGAGTTATCAATATCATCCGTTGCATGTGGTGCAATATCCGTTTGATAAGATTCGTGATGATCTTACTTGTGTGGAGCAAGCCGAGGCGATTTTGGATCGTCAAGAGCGGATTATGAGGAGGAAGACAATTCCATTTGTTAAGATTTTGTGGAGAAACCATTCGGAGCGAGAAGCTACATGGGAGATGGATGAGTCTATCCGAGTGGAGTATCCGCATCTTTTTGATAATTAGGTTCGTCCTTTCTTTTGATTTCGGGGACGGAATCCTTTTAAGGGGTAGGTGATGTAATACCCGAAAAATAAATAAATAAATGATATTTTGAAATTTTGTTTTAAATATTTTAATTTGGTTTTTCTTGTGTTTGGGTCAAATTGTATTTAATTTATGTGGACTATAACAAATAAGTAAGGAATTTCATTAATTTGGGCCTTTAAAACTAATTGAGTTTAATTTATATGTGAATAATAATAAATTCTATTATAATTAAGAGAATTAATAACATAAATAATAAATAACTAAACCTAACGTTACCTTCATTATACATTCTGAGAAAAGAAGAGAAGTAGGCGAGCGGCAGAAAAATCGAAGAGGAAAAATTTGTCAAGACCCATTTAGTAAGTGATTGCTATTTCTTTTTAAATGGTTAGATCTATCATGTATATCATGAAAAAAAGTTCAGAGTATGCATAATGCTTTTGTAAGTGTAATACCTTATTGGTTAATATGGAGCATCAGGTAATGGGTTATATATATATATATATATATATATATATAATCGATTAAAATAATAGGATTCCTATTTCTAACTAATGAATACTGATGGATTCAGGAATCATGTAATGTGTAATATATATTGATTAAAATAATATAAATTCTACTTCTAACTAATGAAGGTATGCCGGTTACTTTTATTTGTTAGAAACTTATATACTAGTCCATGTTGAACGTAATTGCCATCATAATCATGTGTTTGGCAGTATTAAAGAATGGATATGATATTCATATGTATAAATAAGGTACGGATTTGTAAAATATAGAGAATGATAACAAATTTTATAAGTGATCCGAGATTTATTTAAAATTTATTCCGGCTTAATTTTGTGAATCTAATGCAATTGGGAATTAATCTTATGCTACTATAAATTATAATTGTTAAATAATTTATAAACTTATAATTATTATTTTTGTTTAACTAATTAGTTCGAACGGAAGAAATTTAGCGAGTCATTTTGGAACATAATTTCGGGTATTATATTACTTAATTCAGGTACGGATTCCGTACTCCTTCAGCGATAATCTTTTTAATTTTGTTATGTTCGTTTTGCTTTTCGTTTATATTTTGTTTATTGTTTCACATGATCGTTGGTGCTCAAATTCATGTGATGGTTTCGTTTTGGCGTTGATGTTTGGAACTTATATTTGTACTCTTTAGACTAGTGTATTATGTCTAGAGTTTATTTTGAATATTTGTAGTAATGTACATGTTAATATATTTTTGGAGACTTTGTGTTGTTGATTCGTTTCGATTTAATATGTACGTATTAGAACCCCTTTGTGTTGATATTATGTCACATGTGTTGTGATATGGTATTTTTGTTAAAATATACCGTAGGGTATACCTGAACTATAACCACCTGTGGGGATACCACAAGCATGTCCTCTTGACACCGAGGCATGACACCTTCCGTGGCGGTGTGATCAGTCCACGACGTCTCCGTTTTGTGCTCCGATGGGAGTTGGCCATATGGTGTTTGTTGTGGGAGGCGTATGGGTCGATTCTAGTTTTCTGTTCTGTTCTGCGGAGTGGCGATGTTTGTGCCAAACACGCCTTCCGATTTTACATACATTTGGATTCGCGGTCCAATGTGTATGACTTGCCTATGTGGTATTATTTGACTTGTCTATGTGGCAAGGTATATTTCTATTTTATTTTGAGCTCGGTATGAAATAACACCCAGCCATTTGATTCAGCCTATTATTTCGTTGTATTAGTTTTGTTCGTTACAGTGTAGTTCATTTATTGAGTTAGTTATCTCAGTTCTCTATTTTGTACTCTATATCCGTACTGGGCATTTGACTTATGCTGTGTTTTTCTTCCAGCAGGTAATCAAGGGGATCAAGGGCAAGTGTGATGAGAGCTCCATTCGATCCAATAATTTATATATATTCTATTTAGGTTGTGATATATTAGTTTGTTCGGAGTTGTAATAAATATTTCAGATTATGGTTTGGGCCAGTTTTGCATTTATTCTGGTTTGTCCTTTTGATATTTATTAGTTATAAAGACTATTCTTTTGTGGTTTAGAACTTTAGTATAAATTTATCAGTTTTGTTGTGTTTTGAGTAACCTCTCTTTCTATGTCAGAAAGGGGGTGTTACAAATAGTGAGTAGGTCCCCACCTTCATGTGAGAGGGACTCGTGTGAAAATATCATTTTAATCTGTAAAAATATCAATTTCTGAAAAAATATGCTTCAATTATGGGTAATGATTATTTGACTCTAGGAAATATTTGAAATTTGTTAATGTAGTGGAAACTATTTATAGATGAATTTGGGTGACGTTAAATTTGATACGGTATCTGACCTCCACCGTGCATGAACTGAATTAGAGGTGGCAAACGGACCGGGCCGGCCCAAACGGGCCGGGTTAGATGCGGGCCGGGCCAAAATAGCTTAATTTTTCTTGGGCCAAAATTGTGAGACTCGTGGCCCGGTTGGACCGGGCCGGGCCTAGTCGGCCCGCGGACTTTTTCTTTTCAATTTTTTTTTGCAAAATTATGCAACACAATTAATCTAAAAATAATTATGATATAATCATAACAGTAAACTTGTGTACATGATATTATTTTATATATATTTTTATCAGTCATAAGTAACCTTTCTTAATTATTATTTAGCTAATAAATAAAAGAAATTAAAATTGGAACTCCTGCTCGTGGTCAGCTGCTAGATTTAAAGCTCAAACTTGACTCTTCATAATTTATAAGGTATAATTCATACACATTGATCGGAGCATATATACCATGCAGTCCCTTAATTAGTTACCAGTACGTACTATAGTTAGTTGTAATGTATATATTAATATATATATAGGATAGGACTCTGGAACCAACAGTTCGTTTACGAACATATGTAGGGCCAAGTGTTGAAGGTTGTTAATTGGATAAGACTATTTAACACTAATTACGAATATATGATGGTAAATAATTGGGCCAATCAACAACCTTCAACATTTGACCCTACATATGTTCGTAAACGAACTGTTCGTTCCAGAGCCTTATCCTATATATATATATATATATATGTTATGCTGACAGAATGCCTGAGGCTGAGTATATATCTTCAGTATAGGAAAAGGTTTGTATATATAATAAGTATATGTTGTTAGACAATTATTTAAGGTTTTAATTAGTAGCTGCTAGTTAAGCATTTATTTATTCAATGAATAATTTATTTTAGCTGGTCGGTTCGGACTAGATCTCATTCAGGTATGAGACAGATACAGACTTAACTGGAATGACTACTAATTATAAAATCATGTCTCAAACATAACTTACAGAAATCCTAATTCATAATAAGTACCAGACAACAATATGTACTGTACGTAACAATATGTACTGTACGTACAATCATGCACCAAGCCTTGACGAATGCACCTTATCCTTTCAACTATCATCCACGTACTTATATCGTGCTACTGATCTAAACCTTCCCTTGCCTCTTCATATATATTTTGAAGGAACATGCAATGTTATTTTTTGAGGATAGCCCAGCTTTTCGTGACCTGAAAAACTAAGGTCTGTAGTCCACTTTTTTGTGGGCGGGCCTGGACTTCTTTTGCCAGGTCTAAACTGAATATTAGCAAAAATGTATTATCTCATTTATATAATTGAAGATAAACTATTTAGACAATTTTAAAATTATTTGTATTCACGAAACTTGAAATTTTTTAAAAATTGATCCAACTAAACATTTAATACTACCGAGTTAACTCGGTTGATCCTATAATTAATTGAAAAGTAAAGCTCAAGTCTTACTTTTAAATATAGGTATTGATTTAAAGTGTTTGTTGTTTGTTTTTGTTGGTGTTTGTTAATTGGAAAAATTTATCTATTTAAATTTAGTTTCTACAACACTAATGTTTTTTTATTAATATTCTTTTTAGTAATTTTATATTTTATTTTAATTTATTAGTTATTATTGGTTAAATATTTTTACAATTTATTTTAATTTAATTTGTAACTTATAAGTTAAATTGGGGCAGAATGTTATTACTTATAAGTCCTTCCTTATAATGACTTATAATATTAACTTTTAAGTCCTTTTAAAATTGCCGAACGGGCGATTCAATCGATCTCAAAAATTGGCCGGCTCCGGAGTCCATATCTCAATTGCAACCTAGTGCTACGATCTGTACACACAGACTACACAGAGTGAGTTTAAATGGAGAAAGGGAAAGGATTAATGGTGGCGGGACGAAGATGGGCCGTCGATTTCACTGATAATTCCACCACTCCTTCCTCTCGTGACATCCCCGATCCTCCTGGTTTCTCTCGTGCTTCTCAAGATCAGGTTTCTCCCTTTCTAATACATATATATATATATATATATATATATATATTTATGGATTGTTTGTTATGCATTTTTCATGTATAGATTTTGATGTAATCATATTATTTGTTTTGTAGGATGATTCGACTCTGAGCCGCCAAAAGAAGGATGCAGAAGCTAATTGGAAAGCTCAGGTGAATATCGTTCTCTTCAATTTCCCTTGAAATATTTATCAGTGCTTTTTTTTTTTTTTTTTTAATCTTTTATTGAAATATTTATCAGTGTTTTTTTATCTTTTATTTAATTCCGAGCCTGTTCGGGAATCAACTTATAAGTCATATGTTACTATTCACCTTTGCAGGAATGACTTATTTTTCTACTTATAAGTTCAGTTTTAAGTAAAAAAAAATAAGCCAGTATTTGTAACTTATTTTAAAATGACTCATAAGTCATTTTAAAATAAGTTAGTTTGACCAAATGTAATGTCTATTTTGCCCCTCTTTTTATTAATATTCTTTTTAGTAATCTTTACATTTATTTTAATTTATAAGTCATTATGAGCCGAACAACTTCATAACTTATTTTAACTTAATTTTTGATTTATAAGTCAAATTGATGCCGATCGCTTTTATTTACTTATAAGTCACAACTTAAAACAACTTATAAGTCAACTTATATTTTAACTTACAAGTCATTTAAAATAAGTCATTCCTGAACAGGAAGAAGGAAAATGTCGGATCCGAGTATGTATGATATTCTTTCTACAATAGGGTTTTTATTCTCGATATTTTTCTTTTGGTTTGTCTTTCGAACTGGAATTGAGCAATTTATTTTAGCTAAAATTATAATTATTTGGAATTGCAAATATGATGTCAATTCAAATTTCAAAACTTGGTTGCCAAACATAGCTTAGTGGTTTTTAACTCTGTATAGCTGATGGATACATCCAAAGTAGTAAGAAACCTAGCTAGTATGTTGGCGGGTGAGTTGTGCTGTGTGATTGTCAGGCCACACTTTGGCCTTGACTTGAATTTGCGGAGATAGAACAGAAAATAGTGGGAGCAAACTTGCTTCTCAGATTTTCATATCATTCATTACTTGAAAAATAATAGTTAAAGACACTTGTATATATAGACTACATAAACTTGCTGAAAAAGTAAAGTCTAAACCTACACCATATTCTCTTATTGGTCACCCATAACTCACTTACTTATAACATAGTTGTCACTAGAATATTCTATTAGATAGTAACTACCCAATATGCTCTTGCCTGACATTGCCTCCCCCTTAAAAAGCATCCATGTCCTCATGGATAATGGTTTTTCCCTACCTTTTGTTTTGGTAGCTCTCAACACCTTTCCAGTATCAAAAAAAAAACTCAGGGACTTGTTTACTTGAACCTTTCCATAGCAAAAGCTTGCCTCAATATTAGGCACTTGTGTTTCTCATTGTTCTGAATATTCAGCGCCTTAGTGACTTGTTCTTGAATGTTCTTCATGGTTCTCTTGAACTTATCATAGTCTTCTGCAACCTTCTTTGTCTTTAAAGAGGTATTTTTCTGCACTAGGGGAATAGGAGCCCTTCCCATATTCTTTAATGAACTACTTGCAACACCTTCCCATCACTAGAGAATGCCCCAAGCACCTAGCAGAAAAGGGCTTTGGTTCCTTTAAACTTATTTCTTCGCTTCTTTGATCGCCTGCTTCCATCCTAGTCTTTTTCACCAAATATAGAGACAGCCAGGAATGGAGGGAGCATTCCATAGATTGTAACAGGCTTAAGCATAACCCAAGAGCTACTTTGGAGATCTTCAAAGGCCTCATCATATGCTTCCTTCCATTGGAGATCATTTTTCTGCATACATTAGGACTAGGAGACATCCAAATTCCTTTGGAGTTGGCTGCTTAACAACAAGAAGAAAGAGCTCAAATGATACACTGAAAAAGAGTTTTGCTATGTAGAAATACTTGGCCTTCTCCATGAATGATTTATTTTCTGGTGGCTTCAAGTGTTTAGGTTTGTAGCCATTTGCAACCAATGATTTGGCAACAAGAGTCCCTTCACCATCCTTTACACAAACAGCACAAGTACCCTTTAGTGCAGATTCATCTCTATAGTGGTGAACATTCACATTAGTACAGTTTGCATTTACTTTCATCTCCTTGCCAAACATTTCCCTTTCAATGCATCCAATGTAACTGATTGCTCTAGGAACTTGAAGCATCCTTTTACCAATCCTGATTGTTTTTTGTTCAACAATCAGCATGTCCAACAAGGGTTCCCATAGTGTTTAGAATGAGGGACTTGGGAATCAGAAGATGAATTATAAGTTTCATCCTCCTACTGGTTGTTTCTGCTATAGTAGCAGCAGGGAAGAATGACTGGGGGGCGAAGAAGTGCCATGATGTCTTGAGAATATAGCAGGTTGTTCTTTAGTAAAGATTCTCCAATGAAAATCTGCTTGGTGTAGCTCCTTGTTATTTGTGAGTTTCCTAACCTCCCTCTTAGAAAGCCTGCCCCAATCTTGGTCACCCGTTAACACTAATGCAGATGGTTTTACTAGGACTGCCTCAGTATCCTTTAAAGGCCACAAATTCGTATCAATTGCAAACTTTTCTCTCCTCATTTTCCATTTAACTAGTGACCACTTTAAATCATTAAAGGGGTTGTTCCCTCTATCCAAACTAGTGAATATTCTGCAGTTTGGTACTTGGACATTTTGTTCTTTCCACAACTCCTTATAACACAACTCTTGGGCTCTTCTTCCATGTAGTTGGTCTTTGGTAGTGGCTTTGGGTGTCAACATACTGGATTTTTGGGCAGCTGGTTTGGTGTGGGTTTGGATGAACTTGGTAAAGTAGTGGGTTTGATTTATATAAGAATGGAAGTTGGGTTGGTTGACAAGATCTCCAATGGCCTTAGCAGGGTCAAAGGAAGGAAGGAAGGGCCAATGGCCTCATCAATATACCTATGACTGATATATGGGGAGGAGTTTGATTTACTAGTTTCTGAGTGTAAGTTTTGCTTGGAGACAACTACTTTATCTCTCCAAGGATCTGGAGTTGCAGACCATTCCTTCTTGGACTGCTTTGGATGGCAATTAACTCTTGGAATGAATTCCATTTTCTCAATAAAAAGCTTGGGACCCTGTGGAGCTGGAACTTCATCATTTCCTAACCTGGTTTGTAGCATATGAGGTTGTTTTGACAGTTTCCTTACCAAGGAAACTTCCTATTGCTGTTCAGGTAGTGCTAAATCTACCTTCTTCTTCATGAATCCTTGCTCCACTTTAGGATCCTCATCAAATATAGGTTCCTCATCATACCAGAAGTTTTCATTGCATTTAGGTTGTTTATTATTGCCATTGAATTCAGCATTTTCATTAAACAAATGATTCCCTTCATATTGTGGTGCTGCATCAAAGGTGGGTGGACAATCATAAACTGGAGCCACCTCATTCTTAACATAATCTTCATATATAGGGGCTCCCTCTAGTTGTGGCTCCTCATCATAATTAGGAGCTCCTTCATACATTGAATCTTCATAAACATTCACCCTATCTACATCTTCATCATCTTGATTGTAGGCCGGAAAAGATAGTTTCAGATGCTTAAGCTCAGCTCCCACATTTTTGTCTCTTCCCACTTTTCAAAGCTAAATTCATGCCTTCTCCTCCTAGGCATCTCATCCTCTTCTTGTCTAGTACGTCAATGATTTTATTCATAATCAAATCCATAGTTTCATCCATCATTTGTAACCTCTCAGTGAAAACTTTCCTAAGGCTGATGAAGTTAGGTTGTATTATGCTTGGGAGGTTATGTTTGATGGACTATTCCTGGACTAGCTAAAGCTAAGAATCAGACAATGAAACCTAAAACAATAGGCCTCCTGAATTCAAGGATATTATTAGACTAGTGATAACACTATTCCAATATTAGAGTAGATAAGCTGGAGTGGCCTTTTGATGGTGAAATGGGCTTCCTCAAGGACAATTTGAGTACCCAAGTGTTAAAATGCACAATTCTGTTTAGTCCTATGACTTATAGAGAATTGTGGGAGTAAGTAAGCTATGAAATAAGCTAAGGCAGTCAATGATGAATATCAGTCATGTTGAGAAATCAAGCTTACATAAATACACTAAGAGAAATACAAACACGCTACTGTAGATATAAAATAATATCACCAGAATTTTTACGTGGAAAATCCAACTAGGAAAAACTACGGGGAGAAATCTCAGAAATCCACTGTTAAAATAATATGAAGAAAATACAACTCTCAACTGAGAAATAAACTCGATGTTTATTTTCTCTCTATACCCTCACACTCTCTGTGCTCTTATTGAGCTTCTTTACGAGGCGGCTTTGCTTCTTTGTTGTGGTGTGTTCTAAACTTGCAGCTAATGGGTTCCTTTTATAGTGCAAGGGAGAAGACAAGTTCCTCAATTTGTGACTGCTAGTCTTACAAGACAAGCTCCTCAATTTGTGACTGCTAGTCTTACGAGACAAATTCCTTGATTTGTGACTGCTAGTCTTATACAAGGCAACTTTTCAACAATCTCCATCTTGACTTGTATTTTCCAACTATTGCATATTTGTGAACTTCTTTATGTCTGTAAATATATCCTTCTCCTTGTATACATCACCACGACCTCAACATTTGATGAAGTGAATTAAGTCCAAGCAATGCTTGAACTTTTCTGTTGTAACAGACTTTGTGAGCATATCTGCGAAATTCTCCTTTATGTGAACTTTGTGAACTGCAATATCACCACTATTCAGCCATTCACGAATCTTGTGATACTGAACGTTTATATGTTTGGTTCTGGCGTGGAACACCTGATTCTTCGCTAAATAAATAGCACTTTGACTGCCATACTATATCTGGATACTGCCCTGCTTGAAACTTAGTTCTTCAACTAATCCCTTGAGCCACAAAGCCTCCTATCTGCCTCTGTCAGCGCCATATACTCAACATCTGTTGTTGATAATGCTACTGTAGACTGCAACACTGACCTTCAACATATACATCCGCCACAAAAGGTGTATACAAATCCTGTCGTAGATCTCCTTGAATCTAGGTCTCCAGCATAATCCGAATCAACAAACCATGTAACCTCACTTCTTGAGGTATCAGGATCAAACATATTTCCATAATTGATTGTACCTGCTAGATAAAGAAAAATTCATTTCACAACATTCCAATGCTTTTTCCCTTGATTTGACATATACCTCCTAACCACACTGACTGCATGTGAGATATATGGCCTTGTACATACCATGGCGTACATGAGACAACCCACCGCATTTGCATACGATACTTTGGACATATACTCCACCTTATCCTCTGTCTGTGGGCCCAATTCTGAAGATAACCTGAAATGCGTTGTCAACAGAGTGCTAACTCGTTTAGCATTGTGCATGTTAAACCTCTCCAAGATCTTCTGCACATATCCTTTCTGAGTTAGCCACAACTTTCCTGCCTGACGATCCCTATGAATTTCCATGCTTAGGATCTTTTTGACTAATCCAAGATCCTTCATATCAAATTCACTGCTCAACTGAAGAATATCTGACTTCCTCTTTGCTACTATTAGCATGTCATCTACATACACTGTCAGCAATACTAGAGAACCATCATCAAACTATTTGCAATACACACATGGGTCATGCTCAGAACGAGAGTAACCATGAACCACCATAAAGTTGTCAAATTGCTTGTACCACTGTCATGGGGACTGCTTCAAACCATAGAGAGACTTTTTCGAACTACAAACTAAGCCCTTTTTCCCTAGTTCAATAAACCCCTCAGGTTGCTTCATGCAGATCTTTTCTTCTAAATCACAATGGAAAAAAGTTGTTTTTGCATCAAGCTGCTCTAACTCTATATCCTGTGATGTTACAATAGATAAGGTCAACCGAATCGACATGTGTTTCACAACTGGTGAGAAGATCTCATTGTAGCCGCTTCCCCCTCTCTGAGAGAATCACTTTGCCACTAACCTAGCCTTGAATCTTTCACCTTCTTTATCAGACTGAGCTTCCTTTTTCCTGAACACCCGCTTGCATCTTATAGCCTTCGATCCTTTTGGAAGTTGAACTAACTCCCACGTCTGGTTCTTCTATAAAGACTTCATCTGTTCTGCCATCGCTATCACCCATTTATCATTATCGTTAGACTGAATAGCATCCTAATAGCTAGTTGGATCTCCACTACCAGCAATCAAGAAGGCAACTATGTCATCAAACCCATATCTCTGCACTGGTTTGTTGACTTGCCTTTCCCGATCTCTAACAAGATTGTAGGTCCTTTCGTGGGTATCTGAAAGATAATCATCTTCAATCTCTTCAGGAAGCTCCACCTCTACTGGTTGTTTCTACAACTCACTTGTTGCAGATTCTTCATTTTGTTCAGCATGTGTTTCTCATTGAACACCACAACTCTGTTAACAACCTTCTTATTGGATAATGGATCCCATATCCTCCAAGAAAAATACACTTTTTTGACCTTGGATCAAGCTTGGATTGTCGCTCCTCGACCGATAGACGAATGTCTGGACAACCAAAGATTTTCATCACAGAAAAATCAACTGGTTTTCCACTCCATACTTCTTTGGGGATTTTGTAATCAATTCCAGCTGAAGGAGATCGATTTATCAAATAGCATGCTGTGTTGAGTGGCTCAGCCCAGAAACTCTTAAGCAAACCTGCATTCAACCTCATACATCTGGCACGTTCCAATAGAGTTCTGTTCATCCTCTCTGCAACCCCATTTTGCTCTGGAGTTCTTTTAACTGAGAAGTGTCTGGTGATATCTTTGTCCTGGCAGAACTGTAGGAATGACCTGTCCTTGTATTCTATGCCATTATCTGATCTGAAATACTTTAACTTCTTTTCGGTCTGGTTTTTTATTTTAGCTTTCTACTGCTTAAAGATTCTGAAAACCTCAGAGTTCTGCTTTATAAAATACACCCACACCTTTCTAGAGTAGTCATCTATGAAGCTGACAAAATAATGGGTTCCACCCATTGACATATGCTTGATCGGCCCCCAAATATCTGAATGTACATAATCAAGTACATTCTTACTGGTATGTGCTCCTGCCTTGAAGCTGACCCTCCGTTGTTTGATGTACACGCAAAACTTGTAAAATTCCAAACTGTACGTTTTGACACCTCTCAACAACTGCCTTTTGTGAAGTTTTTTCATTCCACCTTCACTCAAATGACCAAGTCGCATATGTCATAATTCTGTGCTATCACTGTTGTAATTATCCTGCACAAAAATTAATGCTCCACCATCAACTGTCCCCTATCAACTTGTAGAGGGTGCCCATTTTCTGGCTTTCATAATTACCATCGAACTATTGGTAATTTTCATGACGCCATCTCTGACTGAGATACTATAGCCTATAAAGTCAAGTACTCCAACCGATAGCAAGCTCTTCTTCAATTCTGGAATATACCTCACATCACCCAATGTTCTGACAATCCCGTCAAACATTTTAACTTTGATGGTGTCTATCCTAGTAACTTTGCTGACTGCATTGTTACCCAATAAAACTGTACCACTATTGTAAAATGTAGAAGTATCAAACCAATCCTTGTGAGGGGACATATGAAAAGAACAACCGGAATCCATATACCAATCTGTAAGGCTGCTACTGTCTCTAATAGATAAGAGATCACCTTGTAAATCTTCATTCTCTGTCACTGTGTACAACTCTCCATCGCTGCACATATTTACTTATTAAGTAACATTAGCAGAATTTTCAATCTGCTTACCTTTCTTGTTTTCTTTCTTCAATAATGGAAACTGATTTTTGTAGCGACCCTTTTCGTGGCAATGATAACACAACTTGATATTTATCTTTCTTGTCTGATCTCGACTGAGACCTTCCTCATTCCTTACCGGAATTCTTCTTCCGATTAGAACCCCTGCCACGTCTATCTGAAAATACAAGAAGACTGCCTCCTTGTTCTCTTGAAGTAGTGACCTTGAACTTAACCTGGTCCAGGACTGCAGACATCCATCGTCAACTGCAAGCTTTTCCTTTCCTACAAGGAGAGTAGTCTGAGAGTTTAGTATGAATCTGGTAAAGAGACAAGAAGCAATAAATCTTTATCTTTTTCGTCCAGCTTCACATCTATACTGGTTAGCTGGATCACCAATCTATTAAACTCATTAATATGATTGGTCAAATTTGAACCTTCTTCCATCCGAATTCGGTACAATCTCTTCTTCAAATATATTCGATTTAACATAGACATCGACTTGTAAACTTTCTCAAGTTTCTCCTACAAGTCTTTCGGAGAGGTTTCTGTCAAAACTTGATATTTGATATGGGCCCCAAACTCAATCTGATTTTTGTCAAGACCTTTGCATCAAGTTCTGCCCATTTTTCATCTGTCATATTCGTTGGTTTCTTCTCATTCCCTTATAATGCCTTCGCCAATCCTTGTTGAACCAATACATCTTTGACTGTACTCTGCCAAATACTAAAATTTGACTTGCCATCAAATGGTTCAACATCGTACGTCATACTCGTGTTTGTCATCTTTGTATTTATGACCTGCTAGTTTTCTCAATAAACGGATCGTACCAATTGACCAGGTAAGTGTAAGTCGAGTGGGAGTCTCTCCGTGCTTTTGCAACGGTGACTAATTAAATAACCACATTTCTTAAAGGCAATGCTTTTTGAACCACTTTCTTAGACACCAACGGCGTGAACAAATAGCTCTGATACTAATTGTTGAGAAATTAAGCTCACATAAATACACTATAAGATAAATACCAACACGCTACTGTATGAGATATAAAATAATAACACCAGAATTTTTACGTGAAAAATCCAACTGGAATAAACCGCGGGGAGAAATCTCAGAAATGCACTATGAAAATAATATGAAGAAAATACAACTCTCAATTGAGAAATAAACTTATTGTTTATTTTCTCTATACACCCTCGCACTCTGTGCTCTTACTGAGATTCTCTAAGAGGCTTTGCTTATTTGTTGTGGTGTGTTCTAAACTTGCAGCTAATGGGTTCCTTTTATAGTGCAAAGGAGGAGACAAGTTCCTCAATTTGTGACTGCTAATCTTACGAGACAAGCTCCTCAATTTGTAACCACTAGTCTTACGAGACGCTCCTTAATTTGTGACTGCTAGTCTTATACAAGGCAACTTTTCAACAAGTCCCAACACAAGCATTAACAAGGTATTAATCAGGTGCTAGAACTATAAAAATGGCAGAATAATGTATATAATGGAAATTGAATAACAAATTTGGGAATAAATGATGTAATTCAATGTCGGATGAGTAGAGAGATGATGATTAACGATGTTTGAGAGTAAGTAAACAATAACCCATCACTACAGATTACAGAATATATAGCAGACTAAATCAAGGAATTTACTCAAAAGTGCCAACAGAGAATAAATTGTAATTTTTGGGTCAAAATATGATGGAATGAAGTTTTTAATTGAAATTGATTTTTCCAAATGTTGTGAAATGTGATAATGAATTAACATCAAACAACCATGAATGATCAGATTTAACTGCGTAATTGAAGAATTTGTTTGAAAAAATTTCTTATTATGAACTGGAAATGGTTTTCGAAATAATCTATGATATAGATGTTTTTTAGAAACTTAAATTGATAGTTGGGGAGATTGAGAGTGATTGAAACGAGTGTGTGGAAATTGTTTTTACCCAATTTGATCGAGTTAGTGAAGATTTGAATGCAGTTGCATGCCTGATTGCAAAACAGAGCATGAATATGTTGATTGTGGCTGCTTCTGAGCTGCAGTTTGTGTATGGGTCCTTCTGGGCTTGCTTGAGATAGATTTGGGAGGTGAATTGTGATGTAGATCTATGATTTTTTGTCGCTGAAATTGATGATTTATGGAGTGAAAATTTGGTGATGAACAGTAACATGAACCGTGCGCAAACAGTGTTTTGACTTTTGATGTTGATCTGAACTATTTGATTGAAGTTTTGTGATTTTTTTGAGTTGTTTTTGGTATATATATGATCAAAACCAACAGAAAATGAGAGTTTTCTGGTGTAACAGTGGATGAAAATGGAAGAAGAAGAAATGAAGAAGAGATGAAGAGGATGAGCTTCCCAGTTAAGGAACAACTTTGATACCAATTTGTCAGGCCACACTTTGGCCTTGACTTGAATTTACAGAGATAGAACAGAAAATAAAGGGATACATAGAAGAGATTTAGGGAGGAAAGGGAGAAACGGACAGGTAGATTCAATTTGGGGGGAGGTAGGAGGGAGGTAGAAGGAGGGAGATAGGTGCGAGAGAAAATTTGCTTCTCAGATTTTCATATTATTCATTACTTGAAAAATAATAGTTACAAGACACTTGTATTTACAGACTACATAAATTTGCTGGAAAAGTAAAGTCTAAACCTACACCATATTCTCTTATCCTTCACTTGGGCCAGATCCAGCCTCGCAGTTCAGTGGGGTCAAATTCGAGAAAAAAAAATCCCTTAAGAATAAAAATTTAATAAAATGAATCGCAAAACTAAATAATCCTCAAATATTATTTACAATAACATTTTTCGAGGTTTCATTGTTTGAAATTATTTCATGATAGCCTCATTTTTAATAGTTGGAAAAATATCATGCTAAATGTATGTTACTAAACAGTCATTCATCCATTCATCTCTCATTTGGTTACGAAGTTCATTCTTCACGATATTGTTACGTTTAGTTGTTGTAACCCAATTACGTATGTTCATGTCTGACACTCAATAAATATTTAAAAACTAATTCAACATCAAAACAAGATCAGTATACAATATGAATAGTCAAGTGTAATTAGCACCAACAATAAACAATCTTAATTAAAGTATTAAACCACTAACAAGTATCAAGTAACATTACAAAATTTAAAGAAAATAAAAATAGAATAGAACACATACTTAAAGAACTTTTATTTGATAGAGTTCTCTTCATTGTCGCAGTGGTACCTTAAGAAGCAAAAAACCCTAAAAGTACAAAAAAGAAGAATCCATAAACAATTACAAAAATGAAGGATTGAAGCAGTAGCAATAGAGATGGGACATTTTATAGTGAATACATCCAGTTGATATCATTCGTAATCTGGATGACTAGAACTAAAAAAAACTCCATAATTATATATCTTTGCCATCTCAGAATCTAACGGACGGAAAAGGAAAAGGAAAAGGAAAAGGAAAAGGAAAAGGAAGAAATGGGGAGAAGAAATGAGTTGTTTACAATTGAAGTACAGAGTACTAAGACTACTAGTGGGATTGGTATTTGGTCCATTGGATTTAAACTTTAGGAGTTCTAATAGTTTTTTAAGTCTAAAACATGATAATTTCATTTAGCATCATTCTCAAATAATTATTTTTAATTTGACCCCCTGACCCCCCTGAAAATTCAGTGGAGTCAGGTCAGTATTCTAAAAATCACCGCCTAGGTCCGATTAATCCCCGCCTAGGCGCTAGACCCCCTGGCGCCTCGCATAGGCCTAAGGCGGAAAAAAATCCCTCCAGTAAATTAGGCTAGGCGAGGCGGGCTAGGCGGGGCCTAGGTGGAGAGTTTTTTTTTAATAATTTTAATAACTATCCAAATCAGATCTTGATATATTTATATTTATAATGATTTATCATATTCATAATGAAGGTTGTAGCATATCAAATCACAACAAGAAGTGAACAAGATCAAGTTAAAATGGATAATTTTATTATAGTTGTAATTTTTTGAACTTGTACCAAATTCAAATTATATAAATGATGATACATTTGTAATATTTAGTTTAATTCAATATAATTCTTAAATTTATGTTTAGTTTCTTAAGTTTTAATATTGAATTGAAATTTTGAATTTTGAAATTTTATTATTTAATAGTAATCTTATTTATGAATAAAACTAATCTGTTAAAGATATGTTTGAACTTTAAACAATTGCATGTTTGTGTTTGAACTTTGACATTGGCAATATGGATATGTGTTTGAACTTTAAGCAAAATCCTTTATTATCTTTGTTATAGATTGTTTTGCGTTATATTATTTTTTTGTTTGGATAAATGTAAGATAAAATATTAAAATTGACTTAAAATAAAAAATCCCACCTAGGCGCTAGGCCCCACGCCCGCCTCCCGCCTCCCGCCTCCCGCCTCCCGCCTCCCGCCTCCCGCCTCCCGCCTCCCGCCTAGCGCCTTTTAGAACATTGGATCAGGTGCCCCTCCCTGCCCCAGGCATGGATCCGCCCCTGTCCTTCACCCATTACTAACTCACTCACTTATTACATAGTTGTACTAGAATATTCTATTAGATACTAACTACCCAATATGCCCTTGCCTAACAGTTATGTTATGTTGCGGCAGAATGGATATAGACTTAACACGAGGTATGTTCCAAAGTGGTTGGGCTTGGGCGGCATACATAAACTTGCATTCTTGTGCTGAAAAGTCAGAGCTATTTCCTTGTAGATTAATTGGTGCGGTACAGAAGAATAAATTCAATGAGTTTGTTATTAATTTTGTATTGTTATTTAGAGATAAATGTCGAGTTATTAATGAAATTATTTAGTAAGATATTATAGTAGTAGCTTTTCATTAGGAGAGTTTTAATTGTAGTAATAGATTTCAATTAGGAGAGTTTATTATAGTAGTAAATTTTAGTTAGGAGATTGTTTTAGGTTTTTTACTTAGTTTCCAAGTATTGAGTTTTCTATTTAAGCATTGTAATTCTTCATTATTTTTAGATTATTGAATATATTGATTTAAGATTAAAGCTGTGTGCATTTGTGTGTTTCTTTACCAATTATCTGCGGAGATAGGTACTCTTATTCCTTCTTCCCACCTTGTTCTACATCATAATGGTATCAGAGCCAAAATTCCTGATATCTTTTAAATTCACCCAATTCCTTCCTACCCTATTTTTCTGCCCTCCATCAAATTGTCGGAGTTCGCTAGAGAATCAACAACAATTTTCCTAGACGAAAGCACGATCTGCAGCAGGAATCGTCGTCGCCGTAGTCTCCATCTATTCGGACAAAAAAAACTACAGTGCGCGACACTATTCATCTCCTTCTGCCATATTACAGCTTGGTACCCCTAAGTTTTTGAAATTTTCAATTCAGTCCCCAAAGTTTCTGAAAACTTTCAATTCAACCCCCAAAGTTTCAGAAATATTCAATTTAGCCCCAAAGTTTTTGAGTTTTCAATTTAACCTCCAAAGTTTTTGAAATTTTCAATATATATATACAATGTCTTCCAGGTTTAACAATCCAGACTTTCTTTGGCCTTTGATAAAGCAACTTGAGTATCGAACTTTGGTCATATACGCATCTTACAAGGTCTTTTGTTCTGTATAGTGCTTAGTATTGGAAGTTATGCAATGAGCTTGCAATTTCTGAAACAAGTATTGCAAATTTAAAGGCACATTACGAGTACATAACCACATGCTATGTTCGTTCATATTTTGTTCAAGCACAAAAAATGTTTATCCTAATCGTGTTTATTCAACTAAAGCGGCGCGTTCACAAGAGGAGACCCACAAAGTAAATTCTTATAAGATAATTGATGAATGTCTCACAATAGTACAATACTTAAACGTATCAATAGCCAATATGAAATTGGTGAGGATAAAGAAGAGCAAGTACTCTCACATATTAATTGATGCTTGTGAGAAACATGAAGCGAAAGTTAAGTGTGTTGACCAACTTTTAGAGATGGTTTGCAGTGGGGAAATTGAAGTTAAGTTTGACCCCAAATGCGAAAACATCAAGAAAGATAAAGATGAGGTCAGCTATGTTGATTTTCTTTTTTCAGTTGATACATTTGAGTCCCAAGTTACTTTAAATTTCTATATTATGTCATTGTTATTTCCGAAAATTGTGCTCATTAAAACATCGGATGTAAATGTTTTGTTAGAAGGCATCTCTTGGACTGTGGTTTATTATTCTACGCAGTGTTCTAAAAATCCCCGCCTAGGTCCGCCTAGGCCCCGTCTAGGCGCTAGGCCCCCCCTTGGCGCCCCGCCTAGGCGCTAGGCTCTCCTGGTGCCTCACCTAGGCCCAAGGTGACAAAAAAATCCCTACAGGAAATTAGGCAAGGCTTAGGCAGAGAGGTTTTTTTTATTTTAATAACTACCCAAACCAGATCTTGATATATTTATTTTTCTAATGATTTACCATATTCATAATGCAAGTTGTAGCATATCAAATCACAACAAAAAGTGAACAAGATCAAGTCAAAATGGATAATTTTATTATAGTTGTAATTTTTTGAGCTTGTACCAACTTCAAATTATATAAATGATGATACATTTATAATATTTAGCTTAATTCAATATAATTGTTAAATTTATATTTAGTTTCTTAAGTTTTTAATATTTAATTGAATTCTTGAAATTTTAAATTTTATTATTTAATAGCAATCTTGTTTATGAATAAAACTAATACGTTAAAGATATGTTTGAACTTTGAACAATTGCATGTTTGTGTTTGAATTTTGACATTGGCAATATGGATATGTGTTTGAACTTTAAGCAAATGTCTTTATTATCTTTATTATAGATTGTTTTGTTTTATATTATTGTTTTGTATGGATAAATGTAAGATAAAATATTAAAATTAGCTTAAAATAAAAAATCCCGCCTAGGCCCCCTAAGCGCTAGGCCCCCTAAGCGCTAGGCCCCTCCCGGCCGCCTGTCTCCCGTCTAGCGCCTTTTAGAACATTGATTCTACGATATTTCAAAACTTGAGGATGAGTTTTTTTCAAAGGCGAGGAGAATGGTGCGGTAAGGAAGAAGAAATTCAAGAAGTTTGTTATTAATTTTGTATTGTTATTTAGAGATAAATGTTGAGTTATTAATGAAATTATTTAGTAGGATATTATAGTAGTAGTTTTTCATTAGAAGAGTTTTAATTGTAATAGTAGATTTCAATTAGGAGAGTTTATTATAGTAGTAGATTTTAGTTAGGAGATTGTTTCCTTTCTAAATTAGGGTTTTACTTAGTTCCCAAGTATTGAGTTTTCTATTTAAGCATTGTAATACTTCATTATTTTTAGATTATTGAATATATTGATTTGAGATTAAAGCTGTGTGCATTTGTGTGTGTTTCTTTACTAATTCTATGTGGAGATATGTACTCTTATTCCTTCTTCCCACCTTGTTCTACATCATTAATGTTAAACAATTGATACAGGAACTTATTTAGAGTTTTGGGATGAGAATTAGGGCTGAAAGGGATATTTAGTCTTAATTTGATGATCGAGTTAAATCAAGGAACTTGTATATATAATAAAATTGAGTTAAATTTTGGATCTGCAGTTGGGTTCAGGAATAGGAAAGAGATAAAAAGATGTATATGGAGGACAAAAGGAGCAACTATATTAGCTCAGACTAAAACTATGTTCTTATAGTTATCATTTCTAGGAATTACGTGAACTACTCTAAATTTAAACTAAAACCTTAGAGATTGAAATAAGAGACTTTGATTGCTAGGGAGACCAACAATAGCTTACTGCAAATATCAGATCTGGTATTATCATGTAAACATACACAAACTATTTGTTGCTGAATGTAAAATGCTCTCTAAAGAATTCATTGGAACATGGACAAGAAGAAATTTCTGATCACATGCAAATCGAACGAAGGTTTTCTATGCTTTCATCACGTCTTTGAAAGTATCTTGAGTATATCAAAAATCTAATTTGAAGCACAATTTTTGTATAAGATTCTCTGTAGTTGGAAGCAATGTTCTAAAATGCGGGAGGCGGGCGGCAGGGGGGGCCTAGCGCCTAGGGGGCCTAGGCATGATTTTTTATTTTAAGCCAATTTTAATGTTTTATCTTACATTTATCCAAACAAAACAATAATATAAATCAAAACAATCTATAATAAAGATAATAAAGACCTTTGCTTAAAGTTTAAACACATCCATATTGTCAATCTCAAAGTTCAAACGCAAACATGCAATTGTTCAAAGTTCAAACATTTCTTTAACGTATTAGTTTTATTCATAAACAAGATTGCTATTAAATAATAAAATTTAAAATTTCAAAAATTCAATTCAATATTAAAACTTAAGAAACTAAACATAAATTTAACAATTATATTGAATTAAACTAAATATTACAAATGTATCATCATTTATATAATTTGAAGTTGGTACAAGTTCAAAAATTAGAATTATAATAAAATTATCCATTTTGACTTGATCTTGTTCACTTTTTATTGTGATTTGATAAGCTAAAACTTGCATTATAAATTTGGTAAATTATTAGAAAAATAAATATATCAAGATCTGGTTTGGGTAGTTATTAAAATAAAAAAAAAACTCTCTCCGCCTAGGCCCCGTCTAATTTCGTGGAGGGATTTTTTTGTCGCCTTGGGCCTAGGTGAGGCGCCAGGGGGGCCTAAGCCTAGACGGACCTAGGCGGGGATTTTTAAAACACTGGTTGGAAGCTTTTGATTGGATTTGGCTTCTAGAGACACGCTTTTGGGGGATGGGGAAACATATTGGTTCAAAGTGTAGCCTTTTGATTGGGTCATGTAATCATGTTATTTAGAATTATTATATGCTTTATTATAGCCTACTTTCTAACTCTGTTCTAAAATTAGTATCGTCTCGAAAATCTTTCTTTTGGCATGCACGTAATGATGTTAAGACCACATTTAGCTATCATAATTTAATGTAGTTTTCCAAATACGCTAATTCTTATGCAAATAAGTCTAATCTTGAGGAAAAAGAGTATTAATATCTAAGCAGTCGGTATGTCTTAAACTTCATACCACATACATAAAGATGAAACATGACACATTTTGGTTAGAATGAGTGAACTTTTCCTTTCTGTTATTAGTTTCAGATAGTCGAGTAAATAATGAAAAATCGAATCATTCAATATTTCTACCAGCTGAAGACTGAAGGAGACTCTAACTGAAAACAATATTGGGGTAGATAGTTGATCAGAATTGAAATTGCAAACCTATACCAATTCTCTGACACTTGAAAGTACTGTCACAATTGGCATTATAATTCAACAACTAGTTTTGTACTTATAGTTTTTGGTTCAACTAACTGAAATCCACTTTTAGGTCTAAGGTCCTAAATTGAAATTTTAAACACAGATGAAATACTTAAATTAAAATTCACTTGTCCCAAAATGTATGTCATACTTATCTTGGTATATAGTTTTAAATATAAGGTGGACCAACTTATTCCATTGATTCCATTCCCTTTAAGTTTGAAAATAAATCAAGTGACATGGTCCACAAACTTTTTCTAATTGTAGAAAGGTAACCTTAGCGTGGTATGTTAGTATATTGGAATTTTAAAAGTGACATATTTTTTAGACATCCTGAAATGGGAAATACTGATAAAGTTCAAACTTTAAGTCTTCAACTCAATTCTAAACTCTAATTTTGATTCTGCATGTCAATTAGAGCCTAATATTTAGTAGCTCTCTATTTTTATGTCATGAAAATTGATGATAATGATTGGCATAAGATAGAATTTTATTTTTATTTTTTTAAAAAATTTCCCTACTAGAATCCAAACCTTCTACCGTCTACCTATTATATCATATACTCCTCACTAAAGCACAAATAAAAACTGTGTGTGTGTGTGTGTAATTGATAATTGGATTATCGTATGGCATCTTGTTCATTTTGCCTATTAAGCATATTTAGAATTAATGTTACCACATTTAATTGTTTGCTTGCACATTAGAAAGAAATTTGAAACTGTATCTTGAGAGAACTATGTTTATATATCATTGCAATGACTCTTAAAACAAAGATATTCTTTAAGAAAGACCCTCTTATAAATACGTAACGACGAACAAATAATCTATATGCCCTCTGAGAGAAGTGCTTATGGGGACCAATCTCTTAATGTTAGTCAAAGAAAGTAAATAAAGATTTAACGATTTTCAGCAGCTGTTCTAAAGTGCGCTTTAATTTATCAAAAGAGTTGGCTGAAATTCTAAGCAATTTGAGCTAACTAGAGAACAAAAACTTGAGAAAACATAATAATCTTAGTATAATTGCGAGTTGTTGTAAAGACTCGCCACTCAGGCTGATTAATATTCAAATTTAGATGCAACCATTTTGTTCAAATGGTGCTAGCATCCCCAATATTCATTATCCCCTATTAATTAGGACCAACCGGGTATGTTCTTGTCTGAGGATAATAAGATATGTAGTAGATGATGGTTTCTTTTGAGCATTTATCTTTTGAAAATCAAGCTGACTTATTACTTGCTAAGAATGCATGAAAACTATTTTACCACTTAAATTTAGAACATGTCTCTTATGTTTACTATTCTACATGTGCGTGTGCGTGTTTGTGTGTGCGTGTAGATTTCATGCTAAGAAAAACTTATCGAAACTTTATATAACTTGAGATGTCTGCTTCATGTGTTTGCATTTTGGTATATTGGTTAGCTCTCAATTCTATTGATAACTAACTTTTATATATCTACACTTTTTTGGTACTTTGAGGAAATCTGACACCTGACGATGCTTAATAGTTAGTATTACTAACCTCAAGAACTATGATTTCTCCTGAGCAGAAAGCATGGGAAGTGGCACAAGCCCCTTTCAAGAATTTGCTAATGATGGGCTTCATGATGTGGATGGCTGGAAGCACAGTGCATTTGTTTAGCATTGGTATCACATTTTCAGCTCTTTGGCAGCCCATAAGTGCACTTCAAGGGGTTGGGAAAGGTACGAATAAGAGTGACATGAACTTCTCATTTGCAACTACTATACTTCTTTTATTGCTTCTTTATCTCTATGTGATTATAATAAGACGGAGGAGAGCAAGGTCAGAAAACATGGTTACTTGGTTGGGGGTGGGAGCAGGGGCGGAGCCAAGTGTCGGCTTTCAGGGCTATAGCCCGGCCCAATTTTTATTTTTTTACTAGATATACTATATAATTATGTAGCCCAAAGTAAAAAAAAATTGGAATAGCCTTGGTCAGCCCAGCCCAAATGTACAATTTTAGCATTCCTGGCTCCGCCCCGGGGTGGGAGTATCTCATAATATCTTGATAATCATAGATTAGGTATCCAATGGAAAACAGCTAGTAGTCATTATATCAGAATATTGCTGGATGTCAGCATGCGGTCACACATTCACACACTCACATTTTTCTCTCAGATATTGTTTTCCCATCTTTCAGAGCCTTCGACAAAGCTACTGTCTGCTGTCTTGCATGAAATGAACACCTCCTTTCTGAGCCTGGTGCTTATACATATCGTTGATATATCAAAAAAAATTAATATTTGTTTGATTATGAACTGTTACTATGGGGTAATCAATCTAGATTGAAAGTGGTCAAAATAGGAAGTTTACATAATAATCTTAATATGTAGTATACGATATAGTTTTCACACGTTTAGCAATTGTAGATACCTTGCCATTTCCATGCATGTGTATGTTTCTTATACAACTCAAGCATGACATCATTAAACTTTGTTTTACAGTTTTTGAGCCTTACAAGGATAGCAGAGTAGACCTCCTTGGACCGAAACTACTCTTCATTGCGCTTAACTTGGGGGGCCTAGCACTCGGTGTGTGGAAGGTGGGTAAATATTTGCCTTTGTATACAAGTTCTTTTTAAATATTAGGATCTATGATGAATGGTTTCTTCATTTCACACGTTTTTTGTGATGGCAGCTCAACACATTGGGTCTTCTTCCAACCCATGCATCAGATTGGGTGTCATCATTACCTCCTGCTCAGGTTTGTTTCTTGTACCAAACTGCCTTGCAACATTCTTTGTTTCTCTAATAATATGTCTTTTTGCTCTTACAAAAAGAATAATGTAACTGTGGATTGTATTTATTGAATTAAATGGATTCCCAAGATGTAGTTTGAGAGACTTTAAAGCTCACAGATTTTCTAGTTTAAGCTTCCTTGCAGGAGGCTTTAAGCTCCGTGCACCTTTTTAATAAATTGACATATTTGTAGTGGTAGGATGTTCTTTTATCTTGGGACACCACATCGATTAAATAAGCATAAGCGGAAATCTGGAGTTTGTATTTTTTTGACAAAGTGGTCATTAGTCTCATAAATTTTTTAATGTAAGATGCACAACCTATGAGTCATGTCTCACATATTATAGGAATCTTTCTTATCTCATTAAATTCAAAAGTTTTAAAAAGTTATTTGAAAAGCTTGAGAGTTTCAAAACTGGCTAGACACCTAGACTTCGAGGTGGTGCCTACTTTGGATCTTTCATAATCTTCTCTGACTTGGTTTAACCTATTTTAATAAATTGCTGACCACCTTTATATGGTTTTCTTGTCATTTTGGAGGTTGGACGCCTCTTGGTGAATTTTCATTTACTTGATGTGTAATTTTGGTAAATTTTGATTTTGCTAGACAAGTCGTAGGTGTTTTCGTTTTCTTTTGATTAGTCATGGGTTACTAGTAACGAGTATAGTGAATTGTGGGTATATTTTATTATTTTATGCGTTTTCAGGTCATTTAAAATGGTTTTATCGAGTATATGTTAGATCTTTAGGTAGAGTCAGTTGTTTCCGATTAGGAAGTCCGAGTCCCTAGTAGGTTTGGTGTAAGTGAATGTATTCGTGTTGGACACCGATACTCCACGGATACTTCTGGATATGTGATCGGTACTCTCGGATACTCCAACTTTATTATATTTATTCTTTTTAATTTTGGACACTTCCTGACACTATAAAGATACTTCTGGAATCTTTAGGAATACTTTCGGATACAACTTGATATGCAAGGGGATTTGGATGCTATGTTATGGCTTGTCCAATGATGATACTAGCATGCTTCATCTTGTTTTTAGTTTACTATTGTGTCTAATGACTTGGAGATGATTATGGTTTTTTCATGTAATGTACTTCTTTCTTTTACCTATGTAATGATAAATTCGATGCTAGTAAATAAGTCTTAGGATTAGGAGAAATGATGATATGTGTTGCGAAATGTTAAGTTCCTACCTTTTGGTTATGTTATGTGTCATAATAGGTGGGTACTATTATGTTAAATGAACTAAAACTTTGAAGTTAACTACTTGCTTATATATGTAGCATAGTTTATTTGTTATAGAGATATCTATATCTATAGAAGTATATAAAATTCAATGTATCCCCAACATATCGTATCCTAATTATTTTTTAAATGCCGTATCACGTATCGTGTTTCGTGTCGTATCCATATCACGCATCCGTGTCGGTGCTTCATAAATTTCGATCCTTTGAAATCTTAGTTTATAAAGCCCAATGGTCCTCTCAATTTCCTAGAAACCTTTAACGTACACAAATGGCCAAGGGCAATATCCTGATTACTGCCTTTTATGAAGAACTTGTATAATTCTTCTACTTTTGTAAGTTGGGTGAACTTCTTTTCCACATTACTGTTTTTTCATTATCCTACTGTATTAGGCTTTAATGCCTTTATTTGCTAGTTATCCAGATTCAGTAATTTTTTTTCTCTGGTTAACGTTAATCAATATTTTGCTGGCTGTTACGGTCCTGTGGAGCTATTTTCAAGAAAGAAACTAATGGCACTCTTTTCTTGGTCCATCAGAAGTTGATGTAGGCTGGAAAGGGCTCTATAGCCTCGTATGATTAAGTATTGGATCTGATATAGAGTTCATTTAAATTTTTGGATTTGCTGTTCCTTAAGGTAGCTTAAGCCTTCGTCTGCTTTCTCTTTCTTGTTTTTAGTTTTGGGGATCTTTGCCTCCAAAGGTGTTCCCTTGAATTTATTGTTGTTGAAAAGGAAAGAGAGTTAAATTATGTTGGTCTAGAAGAATAGAAGAATGTGAGATAGATAGCTATTTAACTGTCACATACCCATGAAATCATTCCAATGAATGGTGGGACTACTCAAATTTATCATCATATGTGGAGGAATTTATTGAAATCACACAAAGTTACTTTAAACAACAAATAGGATGTGTTGTTCAATAAAGTTGCCTTTTTAGTTCAATTTCTCAATTTAATGGGACGTGTTGTCCAATAAAGTTGTCATTTTAGTCCAACTTCTCAATTTGCTTGGGAGAAATTTAATCTATTTTGTGATGCGAGTCTCTTACAATGTTATACACTTCACAAATCTTACAGGACTAATTTTTTTTTTGCTCATTTTGTATGTCTGACTTCATAACTTCAGAAAGTCATTTTCCCATAAGCATGCCTGAAGCATTTTACACTTGTTACTTCATGGCAATGCTATGCAATGCTAACAATCGGAACCTTATTCAATTTCAGGAAGTTGAGTATTCCGGTGGTGGTATTCCTCTGCACCAATTAATTTGATCTCCAGCAAATGAGTTCCTTGGACTTGGTGACGTTGATGTGACTTCCTGCAGTTGTTGAAGCTGATGACGATAGTATGCACCGTTCGTGTTAAAGCAAACATTAGATATTCTTTAACTATATTTACTTGGGTACTAATTTGTTTTAATTTGGTCTGTTGCCCACTACTATCAGTTTCACGAATACCATTTATTGATTAAGAGAATGTAGGTAACGAAAGATACTAGTATGCAGATTTGAGATACTAATGCAATATGTGATGTAAGGAAATGATTTAACATTAGAACCGAAGCACGATAGGTTCGTGAGAACATATTTTTGTTACTTGTTGGGCGTCACATCTTCTTGTTCAAATTTTTATATGATAGAACTTATCGAGCAAAGAGATTTCCCTAAAAACAGAGATTTCATGAAAGGGTTGCTGCTTTATTATGCTGTAAGAGCAGCAAACTTGAAAATTGAAATGCTTGCAGAAAGAAAATCTGGTGATGTTGGTTCCCAAATTAAGGTGGTGTTTGATTACCTCTAAATACCTCACGTACATCTGATTCGGTCAGAGGCTATAGTTGTTTGGTAAATTTTTCTTTGCCTCTTATTGTTTCTTAATCTGTAGGAGGGAAATATAATTCTAAACCATTTAGAGGTACATCTGACCAAAAGTTATATTTTTTCTGAACAAAAATAACCTCTTCAATATTACAAAATTTCTCTTTTATCCCCAATAAAATTTTAACCCTAATCTCTCACGTTTCTTCACTCCAGCCGCTCCAAAAGTTCATGTATGTTGCTCTTCACCTCTGATTTGCTTCCCTTCGCAGGTAAATTTTCTCTCTCCCTTCATCTATTATTCATTTTTACTTGATTAAAAGTGATTAATCTTGTTCTTATTAATCTTCTTCATCTATTGTTCATTATTGGTATTTCTTTTTCAAACCCTTTTTTGTTTGATTACTGTGAATTTCTTGTGATTTCAAAATATTAAATAAACCAAATTGAGTGAGAATGATATACTATTCTGTGTGTGTTTAGTCTCATGAAATTGCGTCGTTGTATCTTCTTAACTGGTTAAGAACCACAACTGGCATGAGGGGAAATTGTTGCGCTTGACCTTTGAACAATTTAAGAAGATAGGTTTAAAGCTATTCCTTTTTCTTTCTTTCTTTTTTCAAAAATAAAAGAATTTTCTCCCTTTAGTTTTAGAAGCAGAAATGGTATTGGTTCCTCCTCAACCTTATATTTTAAAGTAGAAATATACTATAAGAATGTCATAGACTAATAGTTGGATTTCTAAAATGCGTTGATTACTTTTTACCCGTTCAATGGTAAGCTTGGTTCTATTTATTCAATGTGTAGAAAGCCTAAGGTTTCCAGTTGTTGAGAAGAAGAACCAAGTATTGTCCTTGAAGAAGTAGAACAAGCAAATATTTACCCATAATTAGAAGGGAAGATGATTGTAATAGTTGGCATGGCAGCATGCCCACTGGGGTTGGCGTATAGGAACTATCTGAAGTTGATAATTTCTTCATACATACTGTATCATATTGAATAACCAGTTTATGTGATTGGAGGCATTGTTAATATTAATACAATTAATAGTCAATAGTTTTTTTTAATGTTTGTATTTAGATATTATTACCACTAGTCTATTTATTGATTGTATTTTTTTGAAATATTTGTTATAGTCCATAAAGTTTAATTTGTTTTTTATTGTTCAAACTATTTAAATGTTTGTTCTTTATTGTTTACACCTTTTATAATCTATGTACTTTAGGAATGGAACAAGATGGTGAAACTCAAAAAAAAAAAAAAAACTAGAGAGTTGAAAGAGTGAAACATTAGTGATTTTTTTTAGAAGGATGTGTATTCGTGAGGTTGTGGAAAATAGTAGGGAAGGTGCAAGCCTCAAGCCACAATCATGGAGAAAGGTGGGAGAAATAGTAAAAGATAACTATAACTTGATTGTAGATCAAAAACAAATGAAGAGACTATTTGCGAGGAAAATATAATGTATGGTGTAAACTCAAAAGTAAGACAAAAAATGTGTATGATCCATCAACTAATAGGTTCAACCTTTCGGATGAAGAATGAAAACAAGAGATAAAGACGTTCTTGTAACTTTTTTTACATTTTAAGATAATTAGTAACAGTTCTTAAAAATATTTTATAACATGTTGAACTTACTGTTTGAATATAGATAAATAAAATGGTACAAATTTTGAAGACCTCACCTCTAATCTTAACCGATCTTTGTATTGCATTATTTGATGGAACCGTGGCAACGGGACATGATAGTTGGGGTCCTAGTTGTGGAAGAACTAGGACTAAACATACACCTTTGAACTTGGAGGTTGTTAGTCTTGAGGGTTTTCTATTCCATCTCCTAATTCATCCATTCCCGGTACGCAATGTCATGCTTCCGCTCCTAGCTTTGAAGAATAAAGGCCAAAGAAAAAAGCTAGGCGTTCATCAAAACAATCCTAAACATTAACCTAGATGAAGAGACGTCCAAGGCCTTGAAACTCATTGGTGAAAAGAATAGTGGACCATCCGTGAAAGAATGCACAATTAAGTTGGAAGAACTTGGATGGGGAGCAGAAAATCCACCACACAAGAGGCTCTTGGAATATTTTGTGAGAAATCAAGCTATAGAGAAGCATGGATGATTCTAAAAGAGAATGAGGTTGAAAATAGGGTTATGATGGTTTCACGCAAGTTAGGATATATTGCTTAGTTTGTTAGATATTATTTAATTACACACTTGATATTATGTGGATATATTTGGTGCTGGGTAATTTGATATTTTTGGGTACAAACTTGTCTTTTTTTGGATACAAACTTGTATATGTGGGGGCTTATTTGCTAATTATGGATGTAATATTTGCTACAGATGATTTTGAACTTGTTATGTTAAATTTATAATGGATGTTATGATTATTATTTTAAGACATAACAATTTTAAAATACTATAACAATTGATAAGAGAAAAGATTAACCAGGGTAGTTTAAATATTACATAGTCATCATAACATGATATGAAAATAATCAGCACTTGAAATAATCATCATTACATCCATTATAAATTTAACATATCAAGTTCGTTCAAATTCATCTGTAGCAAATATAACGTCCATGATTAGCAAAAGCAAATATCACATCCATAATTAGCAAATAAGCCCCAACATATACAAGTTTGTATCCCAAAAATATCAAGTTAGCTAGCCCCAAAGATAAGAAGTTTTGAAACATATCAAATTATATAGCCCCAAATATATCCACCAATATAAGTTTGTAATTAAATAATATCTAACAAACTAAGCAATATATCCCAACTTGCGTGAAACCATCATATCCCAAGTTTCAACCTCATTCTCTTCTAGAATCATCCATGCTTCTCTATAGCTTGGTTTCTCACAAAATATTCCAAGAACCATTTTGTGGGGTGGATTTTCTGCTCCCCATCCAAGTTCTTCCAACTTATCTTTGCATTCTTTCACGGATGGTCTACTATTCTTTTCAATAACGAATTTCAAGGCCTTGGACATCTCTTCATCTAGGTTAGTGTTGCAGGTTTGTTTTTATGAACGCCTAACTTTTTTCTTAGGTCCTTCCCCTTCAAAGCTAGGAGCGGAACCATGAGATTGCGTATCGGGAGTTGATGAATTAGAAGATGGAATAGAAGAACCTTGACTTTGGGTGCTAAAAGGAATGTCCTCAAAAACTAACAACCTCCAAGTTCAAAAGTGTATCTTTATTCCTAGCTTTTTCATAACTAGGACCCCAACTATCATGTCTCGTTATCGCGGTGTTTCATCAAATAATGCAATACAAAGATGAGGTGAGGTCTTTAAAGTTTCTACCATTTTATTTGCATGCATTCAAACAGCATTCAAACAGTAAGTTCAACATGTTATAAAATATTTTTAAGGACTATTACTAATTAGCTTAAAATGTAAAAAATTAAAAAGAGCACATTTATCTCTTGTTTCCATTTGTCAACCGAAAGGTTGAACCTATTAGTTGATGGGTCATACACATTTCATGTCTTTACTTTTAAGTTTGCATCATGCATTATATTTTCCTCGCAAGTAGTCATAATGATTCTTCATTTGTTTTTGATCCACAATCAAGTTGTAGTTATCTTTTTTTGTATTTTTCCCACCTTTCTCTATGATTGAGGTTTGCACATTCCCTACCATTTTCCACAACCTCACAAATAAATACTTTTAAAAAAATCACTAATGTTTCATTCTTTCAACTAACTCTAGTCTTTTTTTGTTTGAGTTTCACCGTCTTTTTTCCATATGTACTATAAAAGGTGTAAACAAAAAAGAACAAATTAAACTTTATGGACCACAACAAATATTTGAACAAAATACAATCAATAAATAGACTAGTGGTAATAATATCTAAATACAAACATTAAAAAAATACTATTGACTTCTAGCCTCCAATCACATAAATTAATTCTTCGAGGACAATACTTGGTTCTTCTTCCCAACAACCGAAAACCTTAGGCTTTCAACACATTGGATATATAGAACCAAGCTTACCACTTTAAGATATAAGGTTGAGGAGGAACCAATACCATTTCTGCTTCCAAAATTAAAGGGATAAAATTCTTTTATCTTCATATATTACCTCGTCATTTTTTTAATTTTTGAAAAAAGAAAAAGGAATAGTTGTAAATCTATCTTCTTAAATTGTTCAAAGGTCAAGCGCTACAATTTTCCTCTCATGCCTGTTGTGGCTCTTAATCAGTTAAGAAGATGCAATGAAACAATTTCATGAGACTAACACACAGTAATATATCATTCTCACTTAATTTGGTCTATTTAATATTTTGAAATAATTAGAAATTCACAATAATCAAATAAAAAAGGGGTTTGAAAAAGAAATATCAGCAGAGCAATAATGAACAATTGATGAAAAAAATTACAAGATTAATCAAGTAATAACGGAAGGGAGAGAAAGAATATTTACCGACGAAAGAGAGCAGAGAAGGAAACCAAATTAGAGGTGAAGGAACAATAAAATAAAACTTCTATAAATTACTATGGTTGGGACCATGATATTTTATTATTTTATAGAGATATTAATTAATTGATAAATTAATATTTATTAATTTAAAGAGATTTTTGTAATTGATTGAAGTTAAATTTTGATTACATCAAAAAACATTGTATCTTAGAAAAATTCATGTATCATATTACTTGAATTAATCTAAAACATAGATTCATTGTACATAATATTAATGAAAACTAATAAATAATGTTCATTGTTTCTTAATAATTAAGTATTATTCATTGTATTTTTACTAAAAACATTCAATGTATGATGGTGATAGAAAATACTATATAAACAAGATAGAAAATTTCTTGAAATCACACCCAACAATGGCTCCTCATCTAAAACAAACAACTCTAGAATCATATTTCACTAAATTGTCTTAGTTATGTTTGTGTAAGTTTATATAATTATTAATTTATGATATTAATGGGACCCTATATTTAAATAGGGATTTTTTGAAAATATATTATCTTATTATCTTATCGAAATTTGTTAATTTTTCAACTGGCTCAAGTCGGAATCGGAGAAAAATATTTTCTTAAAGAGTTTATTAATTTATCGAGCATCAATTTAAAGAAATTCTACTGTATATAGGAACTTTTGGGGCGGCTGGAGTGAAGAAACATGAGATATTAGGATTAACATTTTATTAGGGATAAAAGAGGAATTTTGTAACATTGAAGATGTTATTTTTGTCTAGGAAAAATATAACTTTCGGTTAGATGTACCTCTGAATGGTTTATAATTATATTTCCCT
Organism: Panax stipuleanatus; assembly: GCA_020205555.1. Taxonomy (NCBI): domain Eukaryota; kingdom Viridiplantae; phylum Streptophyta; class Magnoliopsida; order Apiales; family Araliaceae; genus Panax; species Panax stipuleanatus. Next base: position 92,205,451 of record CM035123.1, on the reverse strand, counting down.
CTTATCAATTAAGAGAATTTTTTTTACCAAATAACTATAACCTCTGACAGAATCAAATGTACATATATTTAGAGGTAATCAAACTCCATCTTAGATAATATAATTGAAATCAACACTGATTAATTAATTTATAATATTAAGTAGTATAATTATTATAAAAAAAGGGTAATTCTACACTTTTTTCACCATTTGATGAATATGTGGATTTTTCATCAAAATTTCAATGGTTGAAAATACTTTTAAATTTTTAACAATTAAAATATTTTTATTGATTCTAATTTTAGGGTGAATCGATCTTAATATCATCAATTATTTATTAACATATTTTGATGATTATTAACAAAATTATTAATATTAAATAATTGATGTATTGGATAGAATTAAAGAGAAGATATACTAAAGTGTCCTTGAATAATAAAACAATATTGAATGAGGGGATTCTTGTTCAAATGTAAAAATATTTATAATGTAAAAAAAAAGTGGAGTTGTTTTGATTGCGCTATTTTGGCCGTTTTTTTAATTATTAAGTATATTTATGTCATTTCATTATAAAAGAAAGTAGTTTTATAGTTAAACGATAAAAAATACAATGAGATTAAAAAGAAAAAGAAAAGGAAAAAGAAGACTCTACATGTGTGGCCTACTACACATAAAATTCTTTAAAGAAAAAAATGTGACCTTAATTTTGGATTATCATACTGTTGATATATGCGTGTTATAAAGCTGCAAGGTGGTTGACGTGACAAGTAGGTTTTCAATCTCAAGGTTAAAGACCTTTATATTTTATCATGTATTTAATATTTTTATTTTATTCCAAATGAAACGTTTCTGAAAAGTGATATATATTACGAAAGTTTATATTGATATTGATAAGTATTAGTAGTAATTTTTTTTTAAAAATATATGTAACAAGTGGGAGCTTTTTATAATTTTTACTAATATCATGTATTAATAAATTTTACAATTATAATTTTACATACTTTATCCTGTCTTTTGTCTCTTCCTTAATCCTTATGTTCCGAGTTAAGTGATATTTCTATTTTACTCTTTAACGTTATAAAATACTTTTAGTTTTTATTTATTTATTTTATCCTTCAATTTAAGTTACATATCTATCCTTCAAGTTAAAATTTTTAACTTTAAAATTAGTAAAGTAATCTCTATCAATAAAGACTCCAACTTT